>VFFE01007510.1:1621428-1702995 GCA_008921705.1 Burhinus oedicnemus
CCCCCCCAACTCCACTGATCGCATGAGATGCGAGTTAGCGCTCCCCTAGCCGTCTGAACAAATCTAGAGGTGCGCGGGTAAAGCACAGATTTAACTTCTATTCATATTTACAATACTTTACAAGCTATATTAAATAAATACGGGCTCTGCTACGGCATCTTAAATATGTACAACATTAATTCTCAGTCGGGTTTTACTAGACAGACGCGGGTCCTATCACAGTGGACTGTAACAAGTATCCCTGTGGTACGAGCCAGTAAGTACCGTGACCAACCAGCCCTCAAAATAAAAATTCCTAGCCAATGCAAGATACGTGCGGTAAATAATTTAACCCATTCTAACAAATTCAAGTCCTTAACTCTTAGTCTACAAGTAATTAGCCGTACGCTGATAGCTTCAGGTTATGGTAGCCAATGTAGTAAATAGTCGGCTGTTCTGGAAGTACAGTGCTCTGTAACTGAGGGGAGTGATATGTGATTAGCAAAAATAGTATTTCAATTAAACTCCTTTAATTAGTGATATGTTTAACCTGGTACTGGCTTTATCCACGTTATCTGAAGAATTTAAGCACCAAAAAAGAACAACAGTCACACAAGATGATCAGTGTAGACATATTTTGGCTTTCCTTTAGGTACAATGTTTTCAAGTAACAGAATCCAAAGCTGTGCAATGAAGATGATTAAGGGGAGTAAATATGCATCGTATCGGAAAGCCTGTTCTCATTGTAAATGGCAGCATTTATTCTATACATTATTTGCAAAAGAATGGAATGTTTTCTCATTTTTAAGCTACTTTGATTGTACATAAATTGGATTCAATTCAGCCCTGGCTGGTTTAGAGAATAGGTATTTTACCCTTCTCTGCCAGGAAAGGTAATTTCCTACTACGGGAGACACACTCCCCTGAACCAGCAGTATCGCTGAGCCATCCGATGGGCCAAACATGCCACGTGATTGATACTTCACCCAAGCATCTCGCCAAGCCCCATTCTCTCTTGGGGTTACTGACTTCAGGACTCGAATGAATACATGGCAGGCCACTGTGTATAACACACCGCTACTTGACAAACTCACACCCGGTGGCTTTCCACTGCTGGGCTCCGAGTGACAAGATACTCAAATTTTGTCTGCCTGTCACAAACACTAACATCGCTGGAGGTACCAAACTCAGCCGAGCCATCTTCACAAGCAGTGGAGCTCCCCTTCTATTGCCCAAAACATCCTCCAGGCAAGAAGTGTGCCACATGCACAGATTCACACAAAAAGCTGTCACTGCCCATCCTCTGCCTGCTACGCAGTTACAGAAAGTAGAAGAGGCTTCAGACACAGAGCTGTCGGTCTAGCACCCCTCACAACCATTAGGACTAGATTTCGTTTAAAACATAAGAAGCCTGTAATGTAGCATATGCATTGGTCCCACACACTTGGAATCTGTCTGTTGAAATGTAACGTGCAAAAAGTATGTGCAATTGCACACGTAGCATGTTGGCGTAATTACCAGAACCCTGCTCAGAAATCTGCACAGTCACAGGAGTGGCTGCTCAGCTAAATGCTCCCATATGTAATGAGAGTAATCATGTGGGTATTTTGGACGCAGAACATGGGTTGCCAATGCAAAAATCCAAATACTAAGGTTTCCAGACAATAAAATGGTTTAAGATTCAAATGGCATCACGCCTGGTTCGATGGTAAGTGTCAAAGGGTAACACACTTAACAAGGGAAGAGATGCACAGGTTAAAGAGGAGTTGAGAAGTCCACCTGCACTACGGAGTGAGACCCTAGACACAGTGCACATGTGGCCTTTTTCACTTCCAGGATTCTAAACCATTCCAAAAAAGATACATTTCATATCTATTTACAATATTACTGTGATACAATGCCTGATTGTGTAATATTACAGAAATACATGATGCCAGTACTGATTGTCCTAGTATATACTCTGTCACGATAAGGCAGTACAGCTAGAAATTACTGAAAGCATCAAGCAAAGCTACTTGAACTGAGACACTGAAACTTTTCCCTTAAAGACTGGACGATATTCTGCTGATTAGGAGACGGCACTCTCCACAGGTAGTCGTTCAGTTTATCCGAATCACTATATGCAGTCAGATATGGGGTAAGCACGTGTTTGCTGCTGGTGGACTTTGCAGGAGTACAAGAGACAGTTTTGCCACAGAGCATTTCAGAAGGAGCAGCGTCTGCGCTACGCAGTTTAGGATCTGATTTCCTTGTTTGGTTCTGAGACATCTCCAAGTCAGATCCCTCATCTTCGGACTTTATTTCAACATAGTCATCATCATCCCCTTCTTCTTCAGTATCCTTGAAATTAGAAAAATAGTTCTGCGTGGCCATCTGTGCCGTCAGAGGGGAGGCCCTGTTCACTCTCAGGACCTTTTGAGAATCCTGCAGAATCATATCTGAACAGTTTTCAGGGATCTGCTTTCTCATATCAGGCCCCGTACATCCCGAAGCAATACCCGGCGTTTGATGGCTGTTGAATCGGAAGTTCCTATTCAAATGGAGCTTTTTCTTGTCCATTTCATTAGGATATACGATTGCTTCTCCAGACCTGTTGACCACAATTGAGGAAGACGACTGCGACCTGCTGTACGCCTGTGGTTTTACATTGCTCACTCTTCTCCCGAGGGAGTTATAGATCTGATCCTGATGTAAATTTTCTTTGTTCGGTTGGCTTATAATGGCGCTCCATCTCTGCGCCGGGACATGCAAACGGTTAGAAATCTGAAGGGAAGGCACCAAGCCAGCTGATGGCAACTGCTTTGAATTGCTTTTTGTACCAGCTTCTGTATACGAGCTCTTGGACTTGGGGTCTTGGGATTCAGGCCATGGAGCGAAGTCGGCCAGCTCACCATTACTGTAGGTAGAATGCAAAAGCCAATCCTCTGCTCTTGAGCATTCACTGGCAGCCTGGGAACGGGGAGGAGACGCAGCCACAGGCGTGGAATACCGCCCAGCTGATGACTCCTGAGAGGTAGCCCAGGCTTCCTTTTGGACCTTGGGTGAACTTTCTCTAAAGACGATTTGGTCATAAAGCTGGGAATATTCAGCTATTCTGGCACCTAGAAAGGAGAGAGAATTAACTTAGCAGAGGCAAGCTATCCATTTGAATGAGTCGTGAAAATTTAAAAATCCCCAAATGCTTTCTATTGGTGAAAAGAAAAGTTTACAGCCGTGTCAATACCTTCAGCATCAACAAAGTAACATGAAACAATGGAAGCTGGAAGACCCACGCATTGCACTGCATTTCAGTACACCGCATTGAAAAAAAGAAGCATAAAATGTCTTGCAACAGTGAACAGTCATACAGGACACAATATAGCACAAGGTTCAAATAATACGCTTCTTGTTTCTTGTTAAAATGGAAAAGAACATTCTGAAAATGGCCTGGTAAATAAGATATTTAGGGACTTTTATAAATAACACAAGGCAGCAAGAACAATGCTCTAGCCCATGGAGTCCCCTGGCTCCAGTCTCCAATTTGCTTCAATTGACTGCAGACAAAAGTAGTTCAAAAGCTGTTGCATATCCACAACTTTGCAAATTCATTAGACCATAAAGACCAGCTCTTTCTTATCTGACCCCACTCCTTATAAGTGTTGTGGACGATACCTGAGCAAACCTACATGACTTATTCGAAGGTGAACATACCTGAAAATACACCTTTTTAGTCAAACTCTGAAGATCACACTATTAAAGAACTACTTTTCTGTAAAGAGGCCAATAGTGCTTCACACATAAGTTCTATTTCCAGCCTAAGCTGAACTGATCTTTCCTGACACTACCCCATTATTTATTCCCAATTTTATCAAGTAACAACAAGGATTTATTGTGATACAAAGGACTATTCATGTTAGAAGCAGTCACAGAAAACTGATTTCAGTGGTAACACAGAAAAAGAAATACTGATACTCAACTAGTAAGGTGGGGAAAACTGATAATCTTCCGATTCAGTACAAAAATTTCATTGAAAGTTACTAAAGAAACATTATCTGTATAGAATATATATTTGACATACCAATAGCAGGACCACCTTGTTTCTTCTCCTCCAGAATGGCAGCAAGATCTTTGTGTTTCAGTTTTTGTTGTCTGCTAGCTGGCTGTTCCTGCTCTGGACTTTTAACTTTCAAAAGCTGGTTAGCCTTCTTAATTTTTTGACTGTACTGCCTTGCCATCATAAAAACTTTGTTCTTTGTTTTATCCACAACAGCCAAGTCATTTTCCATGCCCTCTGTATGCGCATTGGACAGAACACTATTGGCAGATTCGTATGGGCTGTCTACAAAAGGCATCTCACTGGAGAAAGAAGATCTGTTCAGACTCATAAAAGAGTTCTCCTTGCACAGTGTAGTGTCTTCAAGCCTAAAATTAGCCTCGCTTAAGGTGGCAGCCCTGGGCTTCACAGTTTTAGGGAAAATAGGAGTTTCTGGTAGAGAGAGAGTAGACAGTGAGTACTCTACATCTTTACTCAGTTCAGGTGTACTACCAGCAAGCAACCTTTCCTGCATATCATCTTTACAAACAGGAAATGCTGCAAGGAGACGGTCTCTTGTCTTTTCCTCATTCTTCTTGATATAGTTCTCCAGGTCATTCCAAATCTCATCTACTTCCTCCGAGAGTTTATCTGCTGCAGACTTATGGGAGAGTGAATCCGAATTGGAGGAGCTATCTACTAAGCTCAAATAGTCATTGTCAACAGGAACACGATGGTAAGGACTTTCATCTTCACTGAACTGGAGACTCTCTTCAGAAACAAACTGCCGTAGATTGTCACAACATGCAAAGTCTTTTTCCAGGCCCAGAAAACTCCGCCTTTTAGAGCATTTTAAGGGGTCACATTTAAAATTCAATAGTGGTGTTTCTGGAAGCACTATGGTGTCATAGACGTTGTCTTCAACGATCCTGAGCTCATCCAAACTTGAAGTAGGTGCTTCTCTACTGAGTAGTATCTCATCCCTACTAGTGCAAATGGAGGCCCTATTTTGATTTGCTGTCCTCTTTTTGGAGGGTGAAGCTAAGTTGCTTTTGTTTTCAGCCTCGTAGAGAGAGTCTCTAGCAGATCTCTGGGGACCACGGTCTGTCTCCTCCCTTCTTGTCAGACCCATCAGCTTTAAGTCTTCATAGCTTATATTATCATAAACATGTTCAATATCATCGATGGTCAGCTCCTCTGAAGATTCGGGATATGCATTCATGCTGCTCACCTCTGCTCTCTTCGCTTCTCTTCGAGAACTGCGCTCCCCGATTTTATACCTTGTGCTGGCTGGACACGTGTTACTTTCACCAGCACTACTGGCCCGCCGAACAATTTTGTGACGAGTGGGGCTGGAAGTCTCATTTTGATGCACTACCCCCAAGTGCCAGCTGCATGGACGCCCAGAAGAACCCCTCCTTTCTCCACCAACAGCTGAACTAGCATTGGATGTAGACATCGATGGTACAAACATCTGGTAATCGTCTTCGTCATCTTCATTCTCATAAGGTGGACGGCGGCTGGGAAACAATGCCTGCCTGATCTGATGGTCAGTCCAAATGTTTCTAACAGAGGTACTTCCCCCCAGGATATTCATGATTAGTGAGTCGCTCTGGGGCGTGCTGAATTGTCTAGGCAACTGTGGCTGTCTAGCTGCGCAGGAAAATGGAAGATTGGTATTCAACTGGGTTGACTCTTCATCTGAAGGGTCCTTGGAGCTCTGTGGAGATTTGAAATATGCAATAACATTAGCCTATCCCCTGCAATAATACAGCGATTCCCTCCATTCATAGAACCACTACAGCACCAGGGTGTCCCACAGCACGGAGTCAGGTGGAGATGGGCAGGATGAGCAGGCTCCTTGCTAGAGAGCCAAGGAACCAAGGTGGCAATGCCAGACTACTTTGCCTCCTAATCCTTACCATGGCTCAGAGTTCACTCTTGGCATTTAATAACAACTTACTTAAAATACAAGACACTGGCTCATGCTAGCACCTGCGTAATTAAAGGCAAATTTGTTTGGCAGGGGTTAGATTAAACCTTTTATGCTAACTCTGCAGTTTCACAACTGGATTAAGCTAATCTGACTCTGGGCTTGTGCCAAAAGTTTTGTTCCCCTCCCTTTCCCCTGGCCTATAACCCTAGCAGAAAGGTATGTTATGCTCTCTAGCACATGCCACTGAAAATTTCATTGTCTTTTTGGAGTAAGTTTTCATTCAGCTCAGCTAGCAGATCTAATTTACCGCAAGGCCACAGGCCTGCTAATGCTAACATGAAGAATGCTGCAGATGTTCCTGGTCAGAGGTTGGGAAAGAGAGGGAAAGGTAATTTGTTTTGGCTTAAGGTAATGCTGATTGTTTTGATTGGTTGTTTTTTCTCCCGGCCCCAAAAAGAATAGTTTTTCATCATACAGATGAATAGTTCAATGATATGAATATTAATACATGAGATAAACAGAAGATGACTTATCTGTCTACCTAGGAAAACCAGATTTCTCTGAGCATAGCAAAATAGAAGTAAAAAAAATAAATATATATATACCTGCGTTTCACACTTGTTGAGATTAACACTTCTCCGTTTTTCAACATTTTCAGCAGCTTGACTATTAAGTCTTTTTCTTCCTCCTTTTGATTTCTGCAGTGAGTTTTGCTGCACTCCCTGTAATTTAAACAAAAAGACCAAGGGAGGGGTAATAAAATCTACAGTTCTTTGTACAGCCTTGTTCAGATGAATTACTAGCAGCTAGAACAGGCCAGGTATCCACACCCGGAGGACAAAATGCTCATGAGTAGTCAGAGCACTGCCACAAGAAACGATTCAGAGCCTAGAAAACTTTCTTTACAATAACTAATTAAATGAAATCAATCCATGCAGCTTGTCAAAAGGGACTGAAAGCAGAATAAAATACAGACATAAAAGAATACATAGAAATTGGACACAGGAAGGGGTTTAATCTCGCAGCCAAAGTTATAACAGAAGAAGGTGGTCACACAAAAATTCGATTTTCAAAGTTTTTTTGGTTTTAAAATTGGGAGGGGATAGTTTTAAAGATAATTTTAATAGCTCTTCCATTTGCCCCAGGAAAAAAAGGATCCCCCCCCCCCCAGCTCCCAGCCTCTTTTTCCTACCTGTTCAGACTCTTCTTCATCATCAGCATCAATCTGTTCTGTAGCAGAAGTCTGGAGATTTTCGTCCTGATCGCTGCTGTAGGATGGCTCAATAGACTCTTGAAATTGGCTTTCCAGCTCACTGGGTTCCAAGGAAACCTTTTTCCTAGAATTCAGCAGGGCTTCATTTGATCCTAGCTTGGTGGCTTGAGATAATAGGGCTCCTTCAATACTGATCCGCTTAAAAAAAAAAACAAACAAACAAACAAAAAATCACATCACAAAATTTTGTTTAGATGTTTATAGAGATTTTATTTTTTAATAAGACACCATTCTACATTAGCCTTATACGCAATGTTTAAGCTACGTTCAGTTAGCTGCACTGAAATGAGATTTATAAAGAAATAAGTAAAACAGTGAGTATTTTTCCATAGACTACTTAGAACTGAAAAAATACATGCAAAAACCCCCACCCCAATCATGGGCTTCAGTATTATGGCATCCCAGTGAAGTCATATCTAATGTACCCTGTTCGTAGATCTTCCACACACACCCACTTTAAATTCCATCCCAGATAAAAGTCTAGGACCTGAAATTCAACATGAGACTTTCAAACTGCACTGAGAACTTCATTACAAATTCTTACAGAAAATGTAAAAATTAGAAATGCCAATTTCCAGCTGCTTAAGCTGTATTGGCTCTGGTCACATATCACGATTTAAATATATGATATGTAGAATCATGGAATCATCTAAGTTGGAGGGGACCTTTAAGATCATCAAAGTCCAACCATATCAGAATAAGCTGAAACTTTCCAGTCTTATTTAATAAATGCAAAGACATGCTTCAAAGAATAAACACTATCTTTATACACAGACCTTCTGTGATTATAGTGGTACTTTTAAGTACCCAATAGTATTATAAAGTACAACCAATCAGGTTTTTTTCCTTTATTAGACATTCCTAAAATAGTTAGCTGTACTTCTATTGCTTTCATTCCAATAATCTTATTGGAGACACTAAACATCATTTATGGTTTTTGTTTCCATTCTTAAAATCAACACAATCAAGAAGAGGCAGATTCTACAGTAAATACTGTGCTCTGAGTCATTTGAATGTGCTAAACCAAGAAATATAAGAAATGGCTTACCTTCTGCATATCTGGACTTACATCTGAAAACAGAAATACATACTTCATCATAAATGAATAATCAAACTGATGTCAGTCTAGATCCATTTTACTGCTACGCTGATACCCCAGTTATGAATTCCCAAAAGAGGATTAAATGCAGCAGCGATTGAGCCAACAGACTATAGGGTCCCTGATAAAACAGAGACAGCAGGAGTTGCACTCGAGGTCCTGATTTTGCAACACTGATACGATAGGGGCAACTACTCACAACGGCCAAGACTCTGTGTGTTCAGTTGCTGGCTGCTAGGATGTTTACAGGACCAGAACCGAAATGTGAAAAAACAGATGTTGGATTTAAACACTAACATTTTGTTTTCTTTGCACACTTTTTCTCCCCCTACCCGTCCCGTGATGTGTTTAGCAAAAGTTACAGGAGAAAAGGATCCATCTTTACTTGTTCTAGAAAGTACAGAAGCACTGGCTCAATAAACAGTAGCTTACCGTTTGACTTCAAAACTTTATGGACTCTAGATGAGGGTTCTGAAAAAGACAACACCACATTTAAGCACTCCAGCATCCCAGAGAAAGTTATGGGCATCTTGGCCAGCTTTTTATAACACAGATACCAAAGTTTAAGTTTCTGAGCCCACGCAGGGAAGCCAGATTTTCATTTCTTAATCACCCGATTTCCTCACAAAAAAAGTATTTATTGAAGTCTCAAACCTACAGCTGTTGCCAAAAAACATACATGTTTCTTAACGCAAAGGAACGACAATGCAATCCTTCACATCAGAAACAAAGGAAGATGCCTGAAAAGTAATTAAAACATGATTCATTTTCAGACACAAATGCTGCTGTATGATAAATCGCTACATCAATACTCTGATGAACCTTGTTTAAGTCATTCTGAATACACAATGTTACACACGCCAAATTGGAAAGTTCTTAAAGTAGCTGAAGAGGGGAACACAATGACTGCAATGTGAAGCCACCCAAATACACAGACATTTGTAGTGGCTTCAAGAGGAAACTAACAGTAATTATGGATGTATGTTTGAGCTAGGAGAAAAAAAAACCAAAACAACAGTCAGCATAACTACCTCTCAAATGTCTATTATCCATAAGGCAGACATTACACTAAGTGAAGAATCATGTTTTGAAATAACAAGCCTATTACAATCAGGATGAAACCACTTCTGAGACAGTAATTACTTGGGGTGGGGGGTAGAAATGTCAGATTTAAATAATGTGACTGGCTTTCCTGCACATGCATTCTTTTATCCATTACAAAGTACCAACTGTTCTTTATGCATACATCATTAGGAATGCATATCCATGAAATTAAATGCAAACAGTGGATAAAAAATAGATCACACAAACAACAAGTGTTTAATAAGATACTCCACCCGTATCTGAGAGTTACTGTGCCATGTTAAATCTGCACGGAGTACAGGCTAAAGACCAATTCCAAGTGCCCAACCTCACCCAACCCTCAACAACCCTGTCTGTTTTCCCTCTTGTCATCTTGGTGGTAAAGGAGTTTATTCACCTGATTTCCTTCTCACTCTATGAGGAGCACTGCCTTCTTTAGGCTGGTACAATGACTTCATTTCTCCCTCGGGGCTATAGTGGAAGCCTGGGTGATCTGTGGAACAAGCAGAGACACAAGGAATAAGAGAGTGACAAGGGTGTCACTTCACACGCCTCCACAGCTCTGTTCCCTTCATGAGTGACAAAGTGGCACTTCATCAGAGCCTGAAGCAACACAAGCAAGGTGGTGTGCTGCTGTAGGGCAGCTGTCAACCACCCAGCCATGGAAACGCTTTGCCCATTTAGGCGCGCCTCGCTCCAGACAGCTAACCCAGCAACACTTACGCACCATCATCCTGCGTGTTTGCCAGTTTCTCACTCAGAGCCTTCTTGACCAATACAACTACCTAAGTAAATAACAAGCCTGCTTTACTCCAAGGCTTCCCCAAGCGTTTACATGGTAGGACTGTTGCTCTCATTGCCCTACACTGCCAGTGCTCACCGGCAACACGAGGAGCCGCGTTGCGGCTTGCACCAGCAAAGGCAGCAAGCGGCAGACGCAGCAGCAGGGACAGCGCAGATGGCACCCGCACTCAGAGCGCCGGCAGCAGCATCACGCGCGTTCCCTGGCTCCCGGGACACACACAGGTAAACTCTTCAGGCACAAGCACAAGCCTGCTGGGTCCCAGCATGGAGGTTTCTCGGGGCCGTTCTGCGGGCGCAGTTGCTTTCTGCCGCAGCCAGGAGAGCAGCCGCAGTGCTAACTGGACTGCGGGGTGATGGAGGACAGCCGGAGCAGCCAGCCACGCTGCCGCCGCAGGGGCACTGCGCTCCCTCGTTTCCCTTCCAGAGAGGCCGTGCACAGCGCGGTGAGCAGCTGGCAGCTTCTCTCGCTGTCCTCCAGCCGCAGGTTTGCCAGCAGAAATAAGTCATAACACTGCTACATACTTCAAGCTGCGTTTGCTAATTGCTAGCCCTTCAGTGGGTCCTAGCCAGGAGGAGCTTACGCTACGGAACAGGAAAGGTCACACGTTTAGTCAGCATGGAATAAGCAAAAGAGAACGGCCAGAGTTTACAGAAGGCCTAATGTGCCTCTTCCTTGCTCATCACGCAATGTAACTTGTTGGATGCAGATCAGTCAGCCCAATGCCTACAGAGCTGCACAGGATCTGCACCCAATTTTGGTTTTTCCAGCAAGGTCATAATGGAAGGAACGTAAGCCTGGCCTTCTTCCGTCTCAGATGAAACCAACAGTTAAAGCCAAACTTGTGAAGATGGTTTTATTCATTTTAAAAAATGAAAGTGAAAAAGAACCAACTTACGTATGGCATCCATTTCCAGAATTGCCTGTTTGGCCTGAAAGAGAAAAAATAACAAATGAAAAAGTTAAACTATAAGTAGAAGGACAAATTACATTGCACATTACAGCTAGTAGTGAGTTTATATGTAAACAAAAGCAAGTTTAATTTTTGAACTAATAAATATGGCTAGCAGCGTTATTTTCCATCTTTCTCTGCGTACTGGACACATTACATATGCGAAGAAGAATTTTGCTGGCCGGAGCTTACCAGAGCTTACCTTCAGGGCTTCACACAAACCCCTGTTGTTCACCGCACCCGGCAGCTCCGCCTTGCGTGCCCACCTCCCTGCTGGCAGCGCAACGGGAGGAGCACGTACCTACGGCACCACTGGTGTGAGATATTTTGGGGGGATGTAGTGATGGCACATCTGACCGCAAAAACTACTTTGGCTTCAAAGGTAGGGGCTGTGCTGCGCTGAGATCATGCGGCACATGCTGGGTCTCCTCCACAGGGACACAAACCTCCAGAGATCTCTCCACAAGTCCCAGAATTTAGAGCCATCGATATGTCTCTCCATATTGCTGGGATTGGCTGAAAACTGGCCCTAGTACCTGGGAATCACAATTTTTTTGTGATTCAAAGAACATCTCCTCCCTAAAAATCAAGTAGTTTAACTCCTTAATTATTTTTCAATTCTGAAGTCGTTGGCACAGAAAACACTATCAACCTTGCTTTCTTTAAGGGTCTCCTTGAGGAACAGCTATTAAAAAAAATCATCATTTAGTTTAAATAAAATTGAACCAGGATAAAAAGCATCTCATGATTGCTTAAAGTTTGTCACATTTTTTTAAATAGGAAAAATAATCTGGATGTTTTATCAAGCATATCAGCTAACAAGTAAGAAAATAAATTAAAATAAAATATCCGTCACAACCTGCTTGCCCTTCTACTGGTGCAGTTCAGTAATTTTCCACTAGGCGTCACATGTGGACTACCATTAGATCCTCCAAAACCTGGGCAGGAAGAAGCCTCATAACTAGCAACTACCGGTTTGTCAAAAAAAAAAAAAAAAAAAAAAAAAAAAGCAGTAAAACTCAGTGAAAAAAAAAAAATCAGAAAAAAAAATCCTGCTTCCATATGAGTCAGTGGCTGCTGTGTCAGGGCAAGAGTTAAGTAGGGTTTACACCCTTTGAGCGGTGCAATACGTTACACTGGGAAACAAAACCTGGAGCTCCAAGACAGGATTTCATAAATAAAAGGACCAGGTTTCCCTACTACAAGACATTACAGCTATGAATATATTGGTGCCTCATTTTCTCTGGCATAAAGCTTGCTAACTATCTCACCAAAAAGGGTTCAGATGTCCCAACTAAGGATGCAGGGTTCACAATGAGTATGTGTATTTGTAAAGTGAAGTGTGTGCTGCCAATGGCTTCACTGCTACGATATCTAACCAAGACAGATTAAAATTGGCTTGGTAAAGTCTACACGTGCTGCAATTAGCACACCTCAGTGTTGTGCAGACAGGCAGTACCAAGCTAAGGTATGCTTTTATAGTCAAGCTTTCTGACATTGCATCTCTGTTACTCATGTCTTAGCAGGCAAATCCTAATACGGACAGCAATGCTGCTGACCCGGTTGAATCCTACTCCTGTACCAAGCCCTGTAGATGCTTTCAGTGGAACTTTCCCATTATTTTTGAGGAACTTTTAATGGGATAAGGAAAAACATGTTAACATCCTGGAGTCTAAACTTTCTGTAAATTGCCATGCATCTTGCAGCTAACAAGATTGCTCTCAGTTAAATGCCCGTACAACGAGGTGATGGGTTTTTTCAATTTTTACCTTGGCAGGAATTTTAGCAGGATGATTTTCTAGAATTAACCTCTTCAGGTGAAGAATCCAAAGACGCTTGTCTTGCTGCGACTTTGCCTGATAAAAAAAATTGTAGCACCATGAGAAAATGCATTACTGCACTACGCAGTCTCAGGAATAGCATACGGTCATCAGTCAGGTTACCCAGTGAGCAGGGAGGTTTCTGTCATACCTGGACAGTATGTTGCATCTTGGGATTTTTGTAGTGGAAGACGCTAAAGCTAAGTGGCTCCTTTGGTATTACTTCAACAAGCATGAGATTCCCACACTGTAACAAAGAGAGGCAACGATATGAGTCATGGAGGAGTTTCAGGGAGACCCAGAGTCAGCGCACGACCCCCTGCTCTCCAACATACCAGTATGTGAGCTTTGTATGCAAACATCTCATCTCTCTTTTTTGTAATTAGCAGCAGCTTGTCAAAGAGGAACAACGTGCGCTCATTTTTGGCTCGCTGAATGCGGAATGTTCCTTCTAACACCAGCTCCCCATAACTCGTGAGGTCTGGCCCCTTCCAGTTAGTGAGCAAACTCTGTATCTCCTGCAACAGATAAAAGAAGAACCACCACATTCATTTCAGAGATCTTGCTTAAATAAAGGCTCAAACAAAAATTGCTGAGGCCATTCCCACTCTCTATAGGAAGTTCAGCATCCGACAGTGTAAAGTCACCATACACCGGTACTGAGGTTGCTAGGTTATGTGCAACATTGCAGCCAGCTGCTTGGAGGCCTGTTGCTAAACCCAGGCTAAAATATGCCCTCCTGAGTACTGGTTACCTCTGCGTGGACCCAGTGAAAAGCCCGAAGCTCCCCAGGACAGCCTGCAGTGCAAGAGCACAACCCCATCTCCCTGGGCTCGCAGAGATGGAGAACAGCCTAATTCAGCCACCAGTCCTTCTCGTGCCTGCTCCCCTCTTTCCTGTATGTCCCTAATCAGTCTCTCTTAACATTTCTCTCTCACCCTGTGTATCTTCCTGAAGTTGTGTGGCATCCCACTGGATGAATTATAATGCCATCTCTATGTCCTGTAGGCCATCACAGAAGACACCTCTGTGAGGTGTCCAGATTGAAGAGATGTTGCTCAGAAGACTAGAGGACCAGAAGTGATTTAGTCAACTGATCATTTGAAGATGCCAAGATTTATTTGTATTTTTAATGACTTGTATACATAACAGAGATATTTCTCACCTTATTTATTACTTAAGAAGAAAAAAAAAATTTAAAAAAGGCTGGAGAAACATCTAAGGACATCTTCACAAGAGTGTGTTGCTCAGCTATGGCTATTCTTGCTTCCTTCAGTTGCTTGTCTTTTATGTCAGTGGCAGCGACATAGCGCTTAAGGATGGTACAGTAAATTGTAAGAGCAGACTAAACCTTAAGTAGGGAAATCTTTAAAAACGTCTGTGGGACTTTAAACCTAGCAGCATTAGCAAAGCAGGGACAGATTTCCTCATCCTAGGCTGGTCTCTCTAGGACATTAGACTTTAATACAGCATTCAGTTAGAAAACATCTCAGTACATTTGATGCACAAATGCAACCTAGAACATTCACAGGAAGAAAACCCAAAAGCAGCACACTTTGGACTATACAACAGACTGTTATAAAAAGAAATTTAAACATAACAAATGTAAAAGATTGCATTTTAGCAGGTGTCTCTAGGAACTTGTAAATAAGTCAGGGTACCGCACAGGGATCATATCCACCACCATTGAGGGGGACTGCACAGGAACTGCTGTCGCAGTACTTGCAGAATCACAGACCGAATGGCAGCGTGATGGCCCACAGAAGACCTATCCTATGGCTGCAGGAACAGATTTTACTTTTTAAAAGGGTAAGTATGAACATAAACATTTTCCACAACCCCATACATTTGCCAGCTGAGCTCAATAAATTAATAAAAAAAAACCCAAACGACACCACTTTTCCAAAAGCATTTAACCCTTTTTATTGCCAAGTATTACTGGTTATCATTACTCAGATTTATAGAAGACTGTTGGTAAGTCATTAGCATGCATTTCCAGCAATGTGTGGCAAAGGTTACACTACTGCAGGCAAGACATTGTCAAATGTAACCCTATTTTCCCTACACAGTCCACAAAAAAAACCAAAAACCACAAAAATGAGGGCCAACAAGTACCATTTATGTTAAGAAAAAAAGGGACAAAGAATAACATGACAGATTTCTGGAATGGTATAGGTCTATTACTCCCTTTTATAAACTAAAAAATCCCCCTAATTTTCTTAAAGCAATATAAATACTGCTGATGAAAACGTAATGTAAAATCGTGATTCCCTAGGAAGTCTGAAACAGAATGACTGTTCTGTAAAACACCTATAAAATAGTTTGCTCTTGATGCCAAAAGTTACTCAGGGTGTAGCTTTTGTTTTCTCCTCAAAAAGTCTTCTTTTGAAACAAAGCTAACCTTTTTCTAACTATCGTATTTCTAGGTTTATACTTTTCACAAAGCAACTGATAACGAGCCTTCAGAAGCCCAAGAGGAAAGTACTTAAACAAGAAGCACAAGAAATGCCTCAAAACAAAATTAATCTGCACAAAGGGGAGAAATCGGAAACCACAGGATTTCTGAACAAAGCCATGCCCTAGGGTTGTAAAGCGGTGCTGTACAATTGAGGGAAAGGAAGAAAGAAAAGTTATCTTAAGTTCCATACTACTGCAAAATAAATGCTTTACAGGATGCTGCTTGTAGGGCAGAGATGTCTGAGATTTTCCTGCAGCAGCTATGACCATGGTCTCTAAGATCAAACAGCCACAGGCATACTCAAACAGGAGTCTAAATTATGACTCACAAAGATTAAAAGAAAAGATAAACTAGAAAAATGTTAATGGCATATATATGGACAAAACCAGCTCATAAACACCCATAAAATCTCTTTAGGAACTCACTTGGAGCCTGATAGCATGCTCATGTTTCCTCTTCATGTCATTTATGTGCCATGCCACTCTCTGCATGGTATCTATAGCATCCAGCACCACATCATAGCCCTCAGTGTCCTTGTCAAGGTGGTTTTCTATTTCCTAAGACAGGAGGGGAAAAAAAGTCCTGTTATTTCTAAATTGATTTTCCCAGCAAGACACACCACTATGTTTTTATCTGTACTATTTTCTCTTTGCATTGCAATCACCCAAATGCAACGTTCCTGCCATTGTTACTACTACATGTTGTTATCAATTTGATTAACACAAGATGACTAACAAAGCCAAGCCTTTACGGTCAGTTTAGCAGCGGCAATACTTGCAGCAGCCGATGTGAGCAGAGAGGCACAGAAAGAGAGTGCAGCACGCTGACAGGAGGAGCCTTTTTCAGACATTTAATGGCTTTCTTAAAACGCAGAGCATATCTACACACTTAAAAATCCCTGATGGAATTACACCAGGCATTACTTTACAGTTGGAGAGAAGAAAAGCATCAGACATTTTGAATAAGAATCAGTGTCTTTACACTTCACTAGAACACGACTCTCTAATAGGAAACATATGCAGAAAACGTTAACAATAAAGCAGGAATTTCCGAAACTTGCTTAACTCAATTCACTGAATATGGAAAGAGTTCCCGCTTCCTCAGTCATTCCTCTCCACAAAAATCTTACCAATCGGGGTGTTTATGTGTATTTATTCCTCCTTTCAACCACCCCCAACATTGCGACATGTGGAAAAATGCTGGTTTTCATTGGAACAATAACTTAGCGTACAGAAGTGTTTAATCATGACAAGAATCTTCCAAACAACTTCAGAATTACAGAGAGTTTTTAAAAAAACCTAATTATTTGGACACATAGACTGATTCAATGTGCCTAAAACAACTACCATAAATTCCCCACTCCAAATATACGCATATGCTGTGAAATGACGAAGACAGAAAGAGCCTCCATACGCAGAAATATAACACCCCCAACAGAAAGAGCATCTAAAGAAACCCAGAACCTTTCTAAACTTCAAGTCTTGTACCAGAAGCAGAAACTTTGACGTGCAGCAGCCCAAAACAAAATACATTTCTAATGAGTGCTTACATGCAAGAGGAGGTGGTACTTGAGGATGCGCTGGACAGGTTTCAAGAGATAGGAGCCCAGGGGCAGAGAATGCTGAAGCGCTTCTTGCCGCTCTCTGAAGAACTTGGCCAGTGTCTTGTTCCTCATGCACTCTGTCAACACAGCCACCGACCTGGAAACATCAATACATAGCTTTAAGATACCCTGTCTCTGTAAGTCTGTAGGTAAAGTCAAGAACTGTTTGTTTCTTTCCTTGTGAAAGGGGGCAGCAGATTCTGCTGGCTGTTTTTTTGTTTCAAGTTATCTTATGCATTCTGTTATGTTCTCCTTTGACGTGCAACCATTCTCTGTTACCGGGAAATATATATTTGGAGCACTGCAGAATAAGACCATCGTTTTCTAAAGAAGGATAATAGCAATGAATGACGGGAATGGTCAAAATAAACTTCAGATGAGCATCCTTCATGTTTTGTTGGGTTTGGTTGTTTGGCAGGTTTTTTTATTATTACTATTTTAAGTTAAGAAAAAAGTAAACTCATTGTCCCTGCCTCCAACTGGTGTGGGAGGGCACGTTTGTTTGCTTGTTTGTTTTTTTAATGGATTGTAACTTACGTTACATAAACAGAACAAGGGACAAATGAAGAAAGGGAACCCATTATTCCTACCTTGGGTAGTTGGTGCAGTACTGTGTATATATGTGGAAATCTTCACTCTGCATGGGGAGGAAAGGTGTACATATATTCAGATTTTGTCAAACTAGCATCTAACACATGTGGAGGATAAAGATGATGATGTTAAGACAACACCTCCTCCAGTTCCTGATCAATGAATTCACTGTGATAGTTCTAACACTACCATAGACCTACTAACTGAATTTCATTTTTCCTTTTTTACTTGAAGAAAAAAAAAAACAAGAAAACCTACACAGAGATGAAGCAAGTAACTTTGCAACAGAGCCACCAAGGTCCTTTATGACAATCTATGCATCTTGAAAAAAACCCAAAAAAACAGAACAAAAAAACCCCACAAAAAACACCAACACACACACCCCCTTCAAAGAGCTGACTTGCACATGCCTAGTTTTGTGTGTGCTAAAGCACACACGTGCCTCCTGGGAGAAGTAAGTTTTGCAGGTTATGTTCGGTGTGCAATTTTCTATCAACTATAAATACTTTCACATTTGAGCACAGTCTAAGCATGACAATTAGAAGCTACAAAAGTGATATTTTTTTTTTAATTTAAAAAAAAAAAAAAAGTAAATTATGACTCTGAAACCAGGCAGTTATTACCCAAACAAGTTGTAACTAGATACAGGTGAGTTTCCACACTTGGCTGTCACTGTGAAATTACCCACACTTAATGCTGACAAGCTTCTTGGAGTAAAAGCCTGAGTTTCATTCCTTTCCTCCTTGGCCTAAGATTTTTTTCTTAATCATTGTTATTTAATTCAATGCAAGAACAGGTTCCTATGTGCTTTAAATTCACATCTGCCTATCAACTTCTGTCCCAAATAATATGCCATTTCTGCAGCTTGCTGGAGCCCTAAAGACTGCAGAACTGCAAAGTCCTCCTAAAATAAATTACTTTTTCTTTCCTGAGCCCCAGATCGATAAAAAGCCATCCTCCAGTAGTAAACAAAACTCCAGTTTCCACTCAAAGCATCTTCAGACCGGACTCTGGCATTCTGCAGCACAATAGATGTGCTCTGTGAGGGGTCATCTCCTGGGGGGAGCCGCTGGTGAACAGCGAGACCAAGTATCCGCCTTCACAGAAGGCAACAGTGCTCTGACCATGCGGGGAGAGGGGCTGACGCAGGCTGTGGCTTATGTTTCTCGTTGTTGGGTTGGGGTTTTTTTTTTTGGCTATTCATCAGAAAGAGCCAGGTCAGGCCGTACCCTTCCCCATTTCTAGCAGCAGTGCTCCCTTCCCCCTCTCGCAGGGGTAAAGCAGGTTGTGCCATTCATTTTTCCAGTGAGCAGTGATCCATAAGGACCCCATATAAAGTAAGGTGCTACTCCACATGAGTACAAGTGACTGCAATTCATTTCAGTATTTCTTAGTGGATTTTGAAAATTAACCATTCTGAAAAAAATAAGTAACTCCAGGAAACTTCTAATAAATGTTTCTCTAGGGGACCGAGATCCCCATTTACTCACTAATGGGCTGTAAGCGTATTAAACTGCTCTTTGTTTAGAAACCAACCAACTAAATGTAGTCTTGATACAAATACAGTTAAATGGTTCAGCTTGTTTTTTCACGCTTGGACTAATTTTGCTGTCACAGCTAGTTTTTACGGTGGTGGACATACGCCTCGTGTCCGCACCCAGAGACAGCAAGCTTGTGTCATACATAGCCTGTCCACATCCACGCTTGGGACGCTGGCCACAGCTCCAAACCCTCTCCGCTCAAAACAAAGAATTAACAAACCTCAGAGCACTGCAGACACTACACTTTGTAATTTTCTACAGCAGTCACTACCAAACTAGCTAGCACTCATAATAAGTCAGGGTGCTTAAGAAAGAGCATTAGGAAGAAATTCAGTATGACAAAAAAATGTGATTTCTTTATATTTGTGTATATTAATACAAGGTTTTTGTTTATGGGCTTTTGGTATAAATTGTAATATATTCCCATGGCTACAATCACAGAATAATGCAAGTTATAGAACTACTTCAAAGCAAAGTGCAGAAAATTTTGTGCCAATTTATTTTTCATATATATATATATATATTCTGCTCATAAATATCATCACGTGATTGTGCTGCTTTTCAAACAAAAAGGAAAAGAATACCTGTTGTGAAATTTTAACAAATAAAAGCATTATCTGTAAAACAAACAAGGTCAAACACTTCAGGGTTTCAGAGTGAACTGAGTGCACATTCCCCACAAAATCAAAAGCAAGTCTGAAACCCCCAGGAGCCTTTTCACACTCTCCCTCTTGGTTTTGTTTTTTTGCTTTGGTTTGTTTTTTACACAAGGTCAAAACTACTTTCAATAGGATTTTTGGTTTTAAAAGAATTTTAGTCTAGCTATTAAATAGAACAAACGCATCTTAAAAAAAAAAAGGTCATTTCTCATGCTCTCAACACCTCTAAAAACTCAAGAATGGTTTCACAATCATCCCTGCTGTCTGAACAGACATGACGCCAAATTTCATGCTGCACTTACATGCGTACTCTCTTCATTGCGCCACAGCTCATTTCATCACACGAAACCATCAGAGAGCATTTACTTTTACTGAGAGCATTTGCTTTTACCGAGGTATGCGAGCATAATGCCAGTTGAAAGTCAATTACATGTATTTTGCCTCCAGAATGAGATTGTTGATTCAGACTTACAAAGCTGGTGTGAATCAACATCATACACCTTGCCGAGGCATCAGCAGGATTCACGTGAACACGTTGGGAGAGCGGCCAAGAGAGCCACTTCCAAGAGAGGCTCTTCCTCGGCCTGAGGGAGCCGGACTACTCAGGACAGCCGTTCTCCCCCTGCCTACCTGGTCACCCAGCACCTCTGCATGGTCAAAGGAAGGACTTGTAGTTCACACACCCAGCTGGTCTTCTCTACTTCACTGCAGACTCCCCAGAGCGAGCACTGTGTTACTGGGAGAGTATCACGGCACAAGCCGTACAGGGTAAAGCCACTGCTGTGAACTATGTTCAGAAGCAACAGAAAAACTAGGACTAAGATGGATTTAATAGATTTCTGTCAATACTTTCACACTGTAAGCGTAGTGCCAGCTATGCTCATCAGTATTTCTTTGGACATTCTTAAACTTACTCAGCTTGAAAGTTGTTTTGTTCACCTCAACTGTCTTCAAACCAGATCAAAAATGACCTCTGCAGGGAGACTGGAATCGCTCCAGAGATAATTTTTAACCTGGGGGCCCAAAGCTGTTGTGGTAGAGGGTGCAAAAACTGAGACCCAAGCCGAGAGTTCATCCGCACTGACTACAAGTCACCCTCAGGAGGAAAGCCAAGCCCAAGCAGATCCCAGCTGTACTGAGCCTGTCCCCTGCTGCTGAATCAATTCACTGCGTCTCCTCCACGCAAAGTGAAGTGCCAAGCACGTGGCTGCATCTCCGATCTCCTCTCAACTCTTGGTGCACTGAGCTTTTTCATAGCCATAAAAGGCACTTTAAAAGAAAATGGAGACTGAGAAAATGAGCTGAGTCAGAGTGTAAGCTGAAGCCAATTGCCTGGTTCTCCTCTTCATTAATGAGATGCTAGATTAGAGTAATTCTCCCTTTCCCCTCGGTTAAGCTGTTGGTGTGTCTTTCAGAAAACATATGTTCTGAATTTCTGGGGTGCTGAGTGAGAAAAGCGACGTGCCAGAATTAAGCTCTCCTTTACAACAACTCACTCAAATGTAAACGTGTAGAATACTGAAGTCAATCTTCTAATTAACATTGGCACCATTACTATGAAAATGAAAGACTGAGTTGGCAAGAAAACTTATAAACAATCTTTTATGTGAATAATTAAGCTATAGCTAAGTTTGCACTGGAACCCTTTTATCAGCCTCTGATTACAGTTACCAGCAAAATCTCTCCAAGACATTTAACGTACTAGAGTTAACGTAGTTCTTCTAGATGAAGAGGCAGATCCGGAGCTGGTAGAAACTAAACTAGTACACCACTACCCTCAGCGGCAGGTTCTGTCCCTGCAGCAGCCATCCCACACTGTTTAAACAAATGCCCACCCACGCCACCTGCAGCTTGGGGCTGAAAGGTGAAGGAAGCAATTCATGACCAGCCAGCCGGTTTTAAAAAAGCGTGCTTTTCTGCATTTGTGTCTATTTGCCTGTGAGTTATTAATGAATTAAAATATGTGGAGGCAGAGGGATTGAATACAGCGTTCTAAGTTGTTATTAAATATTTACATAAAGTCATAGCTTTGCATGGTTATTTTATCTGTTAGTGAGTTTTATGTTAGTGGCTAGTTGATGCTAAAGACATCTTACTGAATTCTGTTAACAAATAAAAGCTGCCATTTTAGGAGCTAATTACATTGGGCACTCAGCACAACAAATGTTAAGACAAAGATTCCAATCCACAATTACGAGTTTTTGTTCAAAGTGCGCTGATGTAAGGATTTGATAATCCTTACTCTATTTCCCTGAAAAGTAAAAGTTGCAAGGCTGTTTACTACTCAAGCATGAAAGTTATACACAAAAAATACAGTGATGTATGATTGTGTGTGCTACACAACTAATTTTATTGAGCAAAACCAAATAACAAAGTCAAATTCAAAGAAACAGTCTATTAAATATGGTCCAAAACTAGATCTTAAAAAATTCAGCTCCCTAGATGTTTTCACAAATATCAAATATTTTAGTTCCAGCAAGCTCCGAAGTTACTTTAACCATAACTGTTCAGTTATACATGCAAACCAACTTTGTGTCATTTCACATGAATCCTAAAGAAAGAAATGGCTATTACTTTATGCAGTTACTGAGCTTCATGAAATGCAAAAAGTAAACACAGTGCCTACAGTCAAAACTTGATTGTATGTTTAAATTCCCAACGACTACGGTATTCACAGCTGAACGAGTAGGGTGACAAAAATGGCGCTAGGGCCAGAGCTCATGTAACCTAAGCACAGTTCCACTGGAAGCATTAAAGAAGCTCCAGCAGAGCTACATCCATTAGCTAAGGCTGCGAGCTATGACTTCAGCACGATGTTATCCCCATGCTTAAGTCACAGCAAAGATCTAGCACGCTTGAAGCAAACAATAAATGGCCAAAGTCCCGTAAGATTTGAAGGACTGCATACTGCCAAAAAAGGAAGTTTTATTTCCACTACTCAATGCTGGGGAGATACAAGCAACCAACAATGGACAACTGGAGCCTGTTAAGCCAGTCAGCAGTTGCTGTAATGACATCTTCATGGCAAAAACCAGAACTGTGGGGTATTTTGGTATTGTTTGATTTTGCTTTTAAGTGTTTGCACTTGTCTGGATGAAGCTAAAAAGTGTTTGTTAGGACTGCAATCTCTAGCAACTTCTGAGCCATGAGGCCCTTGCCAGCCAATAATACAAACACTAAAAGCATTTGACAAGGGAACAAAAAGCACAAGCAATGATACGCAGATGGATTTTGGAACTAACAGCCAGGAAGTCTACCAGAATACTACTTTCAGCTGGCCAATATGAATGAGAGCACAACTTTTTCCTGGACTTGCTATTATCACTTGCACCACCTCTGTTTAATGTCCCAGCCAGGAGTAGTCCCAGCGGTCCCAGCTATATCCAAACAACACAGCAGAAAGATCTACCGGCTCCACTGTGCTATCTGTAAATATCCTGAAGGCCTCACAACTGGCCTTCACTGCATGGGCACTCCCCTGACTTATGCTCAACTTCTTGTCTGCCAGGACCGCAGATGCTTTTTTTGCTAAACTGTTTCCTAGTCAGCTGGACCCAGAGTGCACATGGGGTTATTCTGTTCCAGAAGCAGGACTCTGCGCTTGCCCTTACCCCATTCTCTCTCCTTCAATTCAGTATAGGCTATTTGGAGCGATAACAACATGCCATAAACCCCATTGCAATGGGGCAAAAATACATCCTACTTTTGTAGTAGTGGTGCCAACACACTAAGATCTCTTAGTGCATACAAAAGATCAGTGACTAGATAAATAACAGCTTTCTCAAATTCAACTCAAGCAAGTGATCCAGTGAAAGAGCAGCACTAAGCTGGTGTCATCACTCCCCCTTACAATAAAATCCCTTGTGTCACAATAGTGCCAAACAAATTACATGAGAGGGTGGTCCAGTTAATCCTAAATCCTTGTGTTAGACCTATTACATTGACTGCTTGGTGCTGGCAATACTGAGTTCAGGACAAAGTATAAAACATGACAGGGTTTGGTTTTTTTTGTTTTTGTTGCTTTGGGGTTTTTTTAATGCAAAAAGGCTAACACACCTATAGAGAGATTATCCAAATTTAATCAACTACATGCCCCCTCTTCTACTCCTCTTCCCCCAGAAATACCATGGAGATGGCATTATTTCTCAGCACATTTGGGTTCTAGAGATTCGCGGCATATTTAGGTTCTCTGGTGAACTCTGCAGTGAACTAGAGTCACCTATAGCCCAAATTACTTAATCTGTTGTTGTCCTACCCATTCTAGCCATTGCCCTTCCCCCTGACTGGCTCTCTGGGTTTCCTGCAATGAAGAACACCTGCTTTGGTTCCCCGTATTTCTCCTGCACCTAAGAACTTCTCCTTCACAATATTTTTTGGCTTCAGAATTGCCCAACACAATAAAGGTGTCAGATCAATGTTGAGAAAATTCAAAGTATTTCAGAGAGAATGAGATTTGAATCTTAAGGCTAGACGTTGCGCCATCCCCTTTAAAAAGAAAATTAACGACATGGCTGCTAGATTCAGGAGAAAATGCATCTCGGAGAACAATGTGGTGACAAGTATGTTAAGGTTATTGCCTTTTCTAAAAATGCAGCCAAGTTGTATTCTCTAGTTGCTTTTAAGCTGACAAGGCATAACTGGAGTACCACTTGATCACCTATATTAAAAGAGCAGGAGGAAAAAGAATCCCTGTAATATTCCACAAAAAAAGATCTAGAAATGAACTCTAGATCAACAGCTCCACCAGTTCAGATACACTTACTGAAGAAAATAACACCTTTTCCTTGATTTTTAAAAGTGCAAATCAGAGGCATGTACCTATCACCTACTAAAAGAAATTCCCTTTCCATAGATTTGCTAACTTTTCTCGGCTGAGGTCACACAAGCTGACACAAGTCACAATTAGGTCTCAAAAGCTAATAAATGAATTTTATTCCCCCATATCACTCTGCAACTAGTGTTGGGCTGCAGATTCCTGCTGTAGCCACTTACCTTTGAAACAAAGCAGTCTGCTATAGCCACAGGATCATTTTCACAGTTTTCCAAATCTTGCAGAAGTTCACTAAAACAAAGAACAGGAAAAAGAAAAACAATTGTGGCACACCTTGGAATAGACACACCTGTATATTTGGAGCCAGACAGTGCTTCGTCATTCATGGCAATGATAACGACACACGGAATCCTGTAATGGGAAAGAGAACCCTTTCAACGCACCTCTTCCCCCTATACGTATAGCTACTTGGTTTTTTTGTTTGGAGGCAGAGGAGGACTCTAGGGAAATGGTATTCCCACATACTTAAAAATTCAAGTCATCACAATGACCATGGATTGGTGATCTCCTAAGCAAAGCTGAGCCCCTTCCTTCAGATTGACAGCTCTTCTACAATACTTACAGTGGTGTAGTCAAGACAGTTGTGTAGCTTGTATATCAACTAACACAATTTAAAATGAACAAAATTTAAAAGATACTGAAGCACATGCCGTGTCCTATAAAGACTTTGTATGTTCTAGGAGCTTTACTTGAGTGAGGGAGATGAGGAGCTGGTCTGAAAAAAACACATATGAGCACCAGGGATGTATTACACATACAAGAAGAATGGTAATAAGCTCACTCAGGAAAATTTGTCTGCCTTTAGTGGGTCTCTTCACTGAAGAAAAATGGTTAGCCTGGAAAAAGTTTTCTGGAAGGGAATATATAAATCCTACATGCATAAAAATAAAACCTTACTGAGAGGGTTTTATAATTTTGACATGCCAAGCAGGAAATTAATTCATTGTAACAGGAGCAAAGCAATAATGGGGTATGTTCACTGTTGTATGAAACTCAGCTCTCGAAAGCCAATTCAGTCAAAGAAAGAGTTCAAGAAGAAGAAGAAAACCTCAAAGGTCTCTCCTTGATCCAAATAGGCTTTAGTCTTACTGAAAGGTGTACTCAGAAAAATGAGAGAAGAAACTGAGTTTTCTGCCAAATTGTACTCTGGTAGAACATTTCTTCCCCCCCCAACTCCTTCTCATCCGATGATTTTCCGTTAAGGGCTACTTTTCTCCCAGATCACAGCTGGTTCCCTGAACGAGTTTTGCGTAAGAGTTGCTAAGCCTCTATCTAGGGAACTACCCTTTTCCCCTCTAAGCAGACACAATTTCCCTCTGTAAGTAAAAAAAGGAGTAAACCAGGAAAGTTTCCTGACTTGTTCTTTGCTTCTCTAATTACTGGAGGAAGGAAGGGGAGAAATCAGCAATCAGTCACAACGAACAAAGACAGACAAAGACCTTATGTTCAGTGGTCACTAAGCCACTCTGTACAGCAACAATTTAACCTCCATACCTCAATTTCTCCCTTCATCAAAATGGGAATAAAAATATGACCCTTGCTTGATACCCCACACTCATGAAGCTCCTTTACATCAGCAAAAGCAGGAAGCTGTAGCAATGGTGACCATAACCATTAGTTATAACGTGGACTGTGTTCCACACATGATCTTTGGAAATAACATCAAACACAATGAACAGGCTCAGAGGATTCCTGCTGTCTGGCAGGCAGAAGTTCTCCTGATGGCTTAGAGTATGTAGCACCTTGATCGCCATTTTATTCCTACTGGTCTTCTATAATACCACATTATTTCTCCTACAGGATACAGTAATGCAACACTTAAAAATTTTATATATTCATGCAATGAGTTCCAAGTTCATGCAGTAAATATGCTAGTGGGTTGTATCTTCAGCACAAGCCCATAGTGTAAGGGCTGTGCTTTGAAAGATCTTCTTACCTATACTGCACTCTCTTCTGTCTCACCTGGCTGGTAAGAAAAGGATTGGTAAGAGCTGCCTGCCACTGTAAAAAAAAACCCAATCTGTCATGTTCAAGAATCCTGAAAAACTTAAATTCCAATAGTACCAAGCTGACATGTGAAAAAATAGGGCTATTATTATAGCCTATATCTAAGTACCTGGCAGAAGAAACACTAGAGAAAAGCGTTCCCTTCACCTGAATATCCAGAGATTTTATGGCGTTCACAGATGGTACCACAGCTCTCAGCCTCTGGGACTCGCTTCTGCCAACTGCCCAGGCAGCAAGGAAGCACGAGGGAGCACCACCGCTAGAGGAACTCCATGGTCTTGCACCTGAATCACTAACGAGACTCAGATTGAAGCATGCTGCAAGTGCCAGTGCCATTTAAGACCACGTACCGAGTTCTACAGCTTGGGTTATTATGGGCTGGAAAAACTTGAACCTGGATGATCATCATCGATAGCTAATGCTAACTCCTTTGAGATGAAAGCGCTAAGCATAAAGAGACTGATAATTTTTCATGCAGTGCATTCATTATCTTTCCAACTCAAATGAATAAAAGTCTCATTACAATGTCTTTTAGGATGCTTCGATTTTTTGGAGTACGAATTATTTTCAAGACAATACACTTATCTTCCCCCCATGGGTGAAGACTTTCAATAGGACAAAGTGCAGGTTAGTATCAAGCTGTTGACTACAGGAAGTCAAGAGGAGTGAGAAAAACACATTTATAGGTCTGCAAATAATCACCATATTTGCACATACAATTCAGGTGAAGCACTTTTAAAAATGTTATTCATTTTATATCACTACCAGACCATTTTAAAGTAAGACACAAGTATTTTTCTCCTCCATTTTGATCTGAATTGGAGTGAGCAAGAGATGGTAACAACAGGGACATCAGACCAGCAATCTGGGTGGAATGGAAAGAATGGAAAGACGCAGGAAGGAAACATCATGGTTTGTCCTGAACCCATGACCAAAAAAACCGAGTTGATGACCAAGTACTGTGCAGTCTAGCCATAAATGCTAAAGTAACAGCATCTCTGAAAAACTCAATTCTCTTAATGCCTGACAAAGCACAGCATTCAAAACAAAAATGGATGTAACAGGCACAGTCCAGTCTTCATGGTAGAATATTTTCACCATATAGAGTTCTGGAAAATTAATCTGAAAAGTTCAGACTTTCAGTAAAAAGAAAAAAAAATCAAGAGAAATTTAGCTTTGATACAACTTCACTGTCACAAAAATCCTGTGGCCAAGACTAATTTCTTTCCAATCACAAAAAAAACCCTCTTCCACTAAAGGTGAGCTCTTACATGTTTTATGAAGGCTCCTCCTGAGAACAAGCCAGACCTTACCACGGCGAAGGTCAGAGCACAGGAACGGCTGAATACAGCCGCTGCAGAAAGTGGCCCTGCACTGTATTTGTGTGTTTCAGTAGTCACCGATGGACAAGGACCATGCAGGATGATCTGCGTCAGCAGGTTTCAGCTTGGGCTCTCCTAAGATCCTCTGAGCGTTAGTAGAAGTACAAAATAGAGCACGTTTCTCTGCAGAGTTCCCATTTCAGAATCGAGTCATAGTAACAGGTGGAGAATTTACCCTAAAATGACACTGGAAAGAATCTCAACAGGAGAGGCCAGGGAAGAAAGGCAGCAAATGCTGGCTTAGAGAACACCTCCCCCTTCTGAATAAATAAATTAATAGCGGGGGAGCTTTTCCCAAAAGACGGAGCAGGACCGGTGGACCAGTATATAGTCAGTGATTCTGCTTTAAGAAACAGCTTTCCAAAAAGAGATCATAGTCACAGGACTAGCAGTCACCATCCTGACCATCATTTCTGCCATTCAATGCAACACCTAAAAATCATAAGTAGTTTAGCTGAGAGAAATCCCCATTTACTGAAATGAAATTTCTCAGATGTGTACAAAGTCAAAAAAACCTGATCAAATGGTTTGAGAAAAACAAGGTAATTCTGAAACTATAAAATCATGCTCACAAAAAGCATCTGAAACTACTAACACAGAACTGCCAAATGGACCTTTTTCAAAGGTAAAAATAAATAAAAAGGCTCTAGAGTATGTTCAGGACCCAGAAGCTACATGCCAAGTTTCACACAGGAGGGAACTTAATCTTAGAAGCTATATTGGGATCTACGCTGAGTGTTCAGTCTTGAAAGCTCACAATTTCCATGTAGAATTTTAAATTAGAAGGCCTGAAATACATTAGTAATTTATTAGAGGTTTTGAACAACTTTCCAGTGAGTTTTAACCATTGTAACATATCTATGTCTAGAATTGCCCAAAACTGCTTCTTTTCTTTTTAACCTTTGCAAATATATTTTTTTTTTTTTGCAAGTCAGTTATTCTGTATAATGACTGATGATACTTGAAGGTATTTCTGTTAGGTAATATTTGCAATGATGCTGGTATAAATGCGTCCTCGCTACCAAGTCTGCCATTCCCCCAGCTTTTAAAGGATCAGAAAATATAACAGCCAGGACTGTGTTTTTCCATCCTGTGACCGCTGGGAAGCTGTAAGCTTACAGTCTTTGTCTCATGGCTCGAAAACACCTGATCAGGCTACCACTAGGTATTTTCCAGCATGTTAGACATCCAGTCAAGTCAGTTGTAGCTGAAGCAGGACACAGCAGCTTTCTAGTTAAGTGTATTTCCATTACTCTGTGGCAGCCGTTTTAATTTTCAGGAACAGATTTAAGGTTTCATCTTTGTCTGTAAGTTCTGAATAGATCCGTCCCCACTCTTCCCTTTGATACTGAACAGCAATCCCAGCAGCTGAAGCACTTTAAAGTAGCTTCCCATGATGATGGAAAAACATTGAAGATGCTCTTTGACACTAGTCCTCCCCTTTTGATTCAATTAAATTATCTGCTCTTCTTCAAAAAACTCAGTAGTTTGGGAGATGTTTTGTCAACTATAGCAAAGCTAAGAGACCTTTTACAGAAGTAATGGGATATAAAAGACATGGGAACTTTATACCAATATCTTTCTTGTATCAATTGAATATTCAGGTTTTCCTTAAATGCTGAACAAGTTAATTATTTTTATAGTAACAGAGGATTCAGGCAAAAGTAGCAGTAGCATGCTCCTAAAAGTGCAGATACCACAGGTCCCACACAATGCGGCACCAGCTATACTTCAGGCTTCCAGTGTACATTAGAATCCCATCTGCGGAGTTTTAGGGAAAGCTGTAAAGATACTGAACAGAAGCCTTCAATAAATGGAAAGGTACTCGAACACACTTTCGAGAAATTAATTCAGGGAGTCTCTAGTAGTATAAAACACTACCCAAAGGTACCCAATGTAGTAGGAATAAAATGACGTCTCTTTAAAGAATTTCATTCACGGTGGTCTTGCATTAGGCTCAGTTAGGGCAT
Source organism: Burhinus oedicnemus (assembly GCA_008921705.1). Classification (NCBI taxonomy): domain Eukaryota; kingdom Metazoa; phylum Chordata; class Aves; order Charadriiformes; family Burhinidae; genus Burhinus; species Burhinus oedicnemus. The sequence goes on from VFFE01007510.1 coordinate 1,651,427, forward strand.
AGAGCAGATTAGGCTTAAATTTGTGGAAATACCCAGCATGAAAACAAAAAAAGTAAGTGGAGACCACATTTGAATTATAAAATAAATAGCTAAAAAAATCCAATCTCAACAAACCAACCCTGCTGAGAATCAAAGATAGAGCATTTCTCAAGAATATACCTTGGCTGTATTAAAGTGATAAGAGAGTATTTGTTTGGCTTGCACCCTCCCCATTAACACAGGTTATTGAACTGTTTTCATTTAGTTAAATATGAATTTACCTGTTGAAACGGTAGATATCCCGTATGTTTCCAAACAGGGCTGATCGCTCTTCTGTCCCCAGGGAGAGCTTGGTCTGGTCAGTGATACAGTCGAGGTAATCCTACAAGAGAAATGAGAAGCGGGCCTTCAGACATTTCCTCCTTTTCTAGATCAGTAAACGGAGCTATGTTTTATTGTACAAGATGAGTCTCTTCATATCAGTTTCACCTTATTATTACAGTAAAGCCTTCAGTAGCCCCTCTGTGAACAGTGACTCTATTATGAAAGGTAACAGTACTTATCTGTTGATTGAAACCAAGAAGATAACAAAAGACTGAATGCTAAGTTATAGCCCTTAGACAGGACAGCCAACATTTCTCTTGCTACTAATACACAAATGTATTCAGATCTCATTCACAATGACAGTTTAATTGATCATTCAACTGGCTCAAAGACAAAAAAAATGTAAAAATAAGAGATGAAGAATGTCATCTAATGCAGTCTTAGTAACAGAACACCTATATAATAAAGAGCAGAGAGCATACAAGCAACACAGGCTCAGAAAAGCAACCACTGCAAAAAAAATTATTTTTTTAAATCATAGTTAAGAAAAAAAATCAGAGTTTCTAGAGGACAGATCTAAATGTAGATATACACACACAATTTAACCACACATACGGTTACGTTGCAAATTACATTGCTATATACTGTAGCAAATATTTCCTTTTGCATTTATAAGAGAGATAGCATCTCATCCAGGGACTTCAACTGAATAGGAACAAGACAGCTAGAAAAACCTCATATCAGCGATGTTCTGGGAGAACAATTTTCCCATCTCTTCCCTCACTTTGATAAGAGCTCAGGCTCCCAAAGTGTCACCTTTCATTCTGTTGCTGCTACAGTATTAAAATTTCTCAGAAAAGGGCAAACAAATCCAGCAGGCTATTAACTAACTACAACTCATAAACCAAGAAACCCAATGTGCTGCCACATTCATGAGGAAATTCTTCTGGAGGATGGAAATAAAGTAAAAGTGAAAACAGCTGAAACAATGCGAAATAAAAATAAATAAAATCTCTTAGCCTGGAGCTAGACAACGTGGTGTGGCAACCTCCCAAAAGCAACACAACATTCCATGGTGCTGCAAGGAAGGAGCCCTGCAAAGCGTCAATGAGACCATGAAAACTTCTAAAATATAACTGCGTTCCAGAGTCGTAAAGAATAAAGTATTATAGAACACATAAACCGGCCAAGATTTATTCTCTGTGTAAATCCTGTGAAGATAAAGGGTTTGGATCAACCATGGATCTGACTTCTGGATTTTAGATGCCCTCATAAGGAAGGTTAAGAATTGCAGCACTCGAGCCTCTGTTCCCTTATCGTTCTTTCCAACTGGAAACAGTGTCAGCAGAGTCACAGGTGTAACCAAGATTCAGGTTTAGGTCCCAGTAGGCTTTCCTGTCCCTTCCCCCTATCCTAATGCTCAATAATCCACACTCTTTCATCACCTCCAGTTAAAGATACCCTTTATTACCCCCAAAACTCAGTATTTTTTGCCAAGGGAAAGCAAGCAAGCCTATTCCAAGGCAACCTCAATGTCTTTAAGAAGATCTTTAAGACCAGCAACAAGCAGCAGTGGTCAGGCAAGCAGGCAGGTCCCTGGAGGGCCATCTCATCTCTTCTGCAATGGCATCTGACCTGCACTCTACCTTCTCTCCTAGCTGACAGCAGCATCATAGTCCAAGCCTGTCCTTGAAATAGATTTGTGCAGTAAGTCATTGTAAGTCATTGGAACTGCATCCCTGGGACTCCCTGAACTTGGCCTTGGCTTTTTATTTGTACTCATAAGCTGCAGAAGAGTAAAAGGTTCAGGATGGTGAAGCAGACGGGACTGCAGCAAGCAACACGCTAGGTTAAAGGCAGAAGTAGATGATACATTCAGGGCTACTCCAGTGATGGTAGTAATTAAATAACCTTTCCTGCCCACTAATACAAATCTGCATATAAAAAGTTCCAGTGGAATTGTGATCCTCTGAAAACATTTTTAGCACTGCAGGAACACTGCAGCACCCCAAGCTGATATGACGGAGTGGGTTGCAGAGGAATGGAAATCTTACAGTAACTAACTCCATAGGGTGTATTTATTGAATAAAGAGGAGTTCCTTTCAAATTCATTCATCTCGGCATAGCTGGAGCTTGAGTTTCTTCAAAATAACAAACAGTCCACAGTTATTTCTGGTATTGTAGACAGTATTATAAGCATGACCTGGTTTGCGCTCCTTTTGTCCTCTTACCCCAGTTTTCTTCCACATACGCATACTCTTCTCAGTCTTTTACTGACTCTCAGTAAGAAAGAGGGAACCACGTACTTTCTAATGCTCCTGCCAAGCAGCAGCCTGCAGGTGCTTTGGCAGTTTTCCAGCATCCACATAGCATATGCCAGTATCAGGTTATACCACACACCCACAGCTTGTCCTCTCTTGTGCTGGAAGTTCCTTAAGACTGCGCTCCAGGCCCCCTTCTCCTCCCAGCACCAGATCAGAAACAAACCAGAAACTAATGGTTGGATTTGTGCTTACCTAGAGTAAAGGGAGACGATTATTTGCTTAAAACACTTGGGATTCAGAGGTACCTTCTATCTCCCCTCGTACTGTTAGGGAATCACACAGGATTTGGGGACTACTTTCATGTTTTAGCTTTCTATTTTTGTTAATATTGCTGACTTGAGGCTCATGCAAGTCTGACAGCTAGGGACATGTTTACATTGCTGTTACACACGTTAAGCGGGTACCTGAGTTGGACACGGACTCCCTAACGCGGCACTGACAGTAGGGTAGTCACAGCAGCAAAAAAGCTTCAGATATTCGTGTTTACCCGAAAGAGGTGGACACTGGAGGGTCTTGACGCAGTGGTCTGACCAAGTCCAGGCGGAGCACAGCAGCACACCGCTTGCACTGACGCAGCAAGCGGGACGCTTCTGGTTACAGTGCTTTATAGAGCATGCCTGCTTTCATAAAGGCTTCGTGAACCCATCCAGGAAACAGATGCAGTATTGGCATATAATGTCCTCTGCAAGGACAACAACACAGGCAGATCAAAGCTACACAGCCATGGGGTTTTTCCGAATTATTTCTTAGCAAACGGTACTTTACCCTCGTGGCAGTCACTGCAACCTCCTGCCGTGTATCAACAGCTGTTATCTTCCGAAGCCATAATGAAAGGTTTGGAGCTACGAGATAACAGGGCAGGCTGCAACCATAATGACATGGCACAGAAATCAATGAAATTTATCTGAACAGAGTACTGGCCTTACTCACTTTATTTGTTTCTTGTCAGCATCTAGGCACCCTCTGTCGGCATTGAATGATTTGTTTATAACCTTTGCCTTCACTAGCCTTTTATTACTTCTCTGCAGTTATGGTAACAACATTTAGCTTACTTTATAAGAGAAAAAAAAAAACAACACCTACAAATGCCAGTCTCCTTAGATTGATTTATGGAGCAAGGTTTGCTGTAATGGTATTGCACAATTTTTCCGTCCTATTTCCTGAAACTCTCCAAAAACTAGAAGAGTCTTGCCAGACTGCCCTGCCTTCCTTGCTGGGATTGACGTTCTCCCCATTTGTCTTTCATCACGCCAAACCCATCGGGAGGAATGTCTGTTCAAAGCTGCATATCTGACTACCATCTCCTCCTCCATAATCACACGAGAAAGATCTCTGGAAGAACACGATGATGACAATACCAACCTCAGAGGATAGAAAATAATTATCTGAATTGGAAATACGAGAAAACTGTCAAGAAAAGGATTAAATGAGCACAAATATCTTCATGCATTGATTAAACTCATTTTTTCCATGACCAAACTTTAGAAACTTAATGCAAATTAGTGGGATATTTTCATCTAGCCACCCAGGTTTCCCTTTGAAAACAGGCATACACTTAGCTTTAAAAACAGACTACAGGCTGAACAATAACAAATAATAAGTCAGCCATTAATGTGGCAATGTTAAAATTACATGTTAAAATGAGTAATGTTAATGGTAACACTAAAAGAAAAAAAAAAAAAGGGGGTAAAAGCCACATTGCCTCGTAAAACAAGAATCAGTTTTTATCCTGCACTGCAAGAAACATATATACTGCAGAAGTTCTTAGCAATCCCTTTACAGAGCAGGACAGTGCATATGTGAATATCACCAAAGAAAAGGAAAACTGTTGAAAGAGCAGCGTTCTTGCATATAGAATCATAGAATAGTTTGGGTAGGAAGGGACCTTTAAAGGTCATTTAGTGCAACTCCCCTTGCATGTACACTTTTACCAAGAGACAGGCAGACAAAACACTGAATATTTAATTAAATATCCATACCAAAAAAAGAAGAAAAAAAGGGATTTTACCCACCAGGAAACTTTGCTTTCCAATGCCTAAACACAGGCTGCAGGACAAAGCAAAGCTGCTCTACATCTCTGGACTTCAGCAACACCCACTTTGGCTCAAGAGCTGAGGACTTACATCAAGAAAACTCAGTCTCTGACCAAAAAATGCTTAAACCCAGGTACTTATCAAAACTCCAATGACGTCTAGTGTTGCAGCATGAGGAGGAATATGTAATATTAAGTCAAGCAGGACCTAAATCCAGGCAGTGCCATAACATCACTCAGACCCCTGTTTTCTGATATTCCCTAGATCTGTGCTACTGATAAGGCAGCTTTTACTCCTAGATGCTCTACCATACTCACGGGCATATTTTTGCCTGACTCCCCTCTACCCAGCACAGATGCACATGGCTCAAATCAGATGGCTGTGCAGAAAAGGAACTACTGAAATGGTTCAGCAGCCTATTTCCACACTGCTTTGAGGAAAAGGCTGCAGACCAGAAGGAAAACATGCCACAAACTGGATCCTGTTTGTAGTCTGCTAGCTAGATCCATGCTGACCAAAACACCTACACACTTGTAACCAGAGAAAGCTGGGCAACAGTTGTTGTACAACAGAATAACTGCTATAACACGCCCCCTATTGCTAATTCTGCTGATTATATAGGCAATTATAATCTGTGCCAGTTCCCCTTTTGCCTGATTTTATTTCTATTTTTTTTAATTATAATTTATGGATTTATCTGGCATGTACAGCAACATACTCTGAATGCCTGGTGGGTCAAAAAATAGCCTACTCTCCACAACAGGTGGCCAAGGATGCTGAATACTGGTGAGAGCAGCTCAATGCAACTCTTTTTAATTATTCAAAATACAGCTGTACCCTGCAAAGTGAAGGTGCACTTGTAAACCACACATATTTTGCTTTCTTGCTCTGCTTCCTTTGGGTATATCAGTCCAAGAACTGACTGAGATCTAAATCAAATCCATCTCCTTCCCATATCAAACCCTGTTGTCAGGTTTTCTCCTTAAAACACATAATTACCTTTATTGTCGTCATCTCTTGTGATGGAAGAAGACAAGCCCACTATTTTAGTGCAGGTGTCCTGTAATATGCACAGTGGTTTACTTGGAGACATGTGTAGCAAAACATTTCATGCAGCCAAACTTAACACATTCCTGACTGCTTTCTTCCCCTTATCTTCTGGCTTCCATATTCTTCCTCTACAGTCTCTGTAACTAGTCAAAACTAGTCATATATCTATAGGCAGCCTCATTTTGACTGAAACCATCCTTCCCTTCTGCGAGTGGAAGTGTCTGCCCAATTGCTCTTATAACAATTTCCCACCTCCCATCCCCTGTCAAAGCCCTTGCTGTTTTCAGCCCTCCAGAGACAGCCTGGCGTGTTCCCACGTGGGAAATCCATGCCCGTCATGATTAACGAGTGCCCTTAACCTCCCACTTCTGAAACTCCTCTGTAGGAGAAGCAGAAGCGGCAGCAGCTCTGCTTCAGTGTCTTACCTGTACGGTTCCAACAGGCAGAGAAGGAACTTTTCAAACACTCTTTCCTGTGATGGTGAGAATTTGCTACCTAGCAGCAAGCATCTCTTGCTCCCACGTGAGTAACACAACCACTAACCCAGGCTGCAAGTAACACAATCACATCGTCATACAGTAGGCTGATACAGCTTAACTAATAGGCATATTTTTAACTGTAGATGCAGTCTGAGCACCATAAAAATCAGAACCATATCTTATTTCTGCTGCAGATATTGCACATTAATGATGCCAGTAAATCAAACTTCAAAAAATGCCTGTGCTGTCCACCATACAGCTTCTCTACACGTAAAACCAGAAACTTAGATAAGGAAGGAAATTTCTCTGAGCATGTCTTTCCACCTTCTACTTTTCGTGGAAAATGGGGGTGGTGATATTTGGTGGGGTTTTTTTAAAGACATCCGAAGAAGGAAAACCCTCACATCAGCCAAAGCATGGACAGGTCCAAAAGATCAGCACCTGTCTGGGGCTGGGCACAGCACAGCCACCAACTGACTGCCAAAGCCATGGTCTGTCTAAGGACAACACAGACGTGGAGATGCAGCCTCCCCTGCTCACTTCAGCAATAGCAGCAGAAAGCTCCTGGGCTCTGTGCACTTCCTACTCCCTTTTTCCATTTGCTTTACATCCCTCAGTCAGTGCTAGCAAAGCTCTGTGGGAAACAGCTCCGTCAGGCCTCGCAGGTGGGCTCTGAAGCACCCACCTACGTGCTGCCATCAAGGGTGAAGGGCAAGGAGAATACCTCCAACTACTGACAGCCAGCAAGCCTCCAAATGGGAATGGCTGATGTAATACGCATGCTTTATAGAATCTGTTACTAGATACAGTTTGTGATTGATTTCTTTCCTCTCCAGTGCCCATGCAGAAGAGCAGAGTCTCTGAACTGGCAGGAGGCCACCTCTCTGGCATCAGTCCTCTCCCCAGGCCCCACGTGGAGGTGGTGGAGGAAGCCGTACCGCACTCACCTGTGTTAATGACCAGCTTCCTCAGAACCACCCAATTTACACATGCAGTTGTCTCACACGCAGCCTGTGGATAACAGCAATAAAGCAGGCGTGATACAGTAAGACGATACTTCACTGACTGCATGTAGAAAGGGCAAAGATTGATGGTGAGAGCACTTGTGAGAACATGGTATGAAGAAAGACTAAAAATAGAGAAGCACATTTAAGTTTTCTTTCCACTGTTTAGCATTGCAGAGTAAGGTGATTGTGACAGACTTCCCCCTACACTTTGCACAGTTAGGCTTCTGCAAATAAGTTAAGGTAAAGTTAAATTAAAGTTAACAGTATTAACTTAAACTTTACCTACACGAGAGAAGGAGTAGCTATTCCTGAATGATAGATTTTCTATAATCAATGTGACTTCCTCACCTATATTACAGATGTCAAAATACTGCCCCATTACAGATACTAACGACTGGAAGCAGTGACCCCTAGTAGGTCCCCTTGGCTTCATCCACATGCATGGAAATCCACAGGGGAAGTACGTGTCAGCCAAAATTAGCAGTGAGGAATTCCTGAGTCCTAACACTATGCCTTGCACCTCTAAAATGCACGCTTTCTTTGGTTTAGGCTGCCTTTGAACAGTTGTGCCCGTGTAGAAGATGAGCACAGGTGGGGTTGTATACAAAGTCAGAAATTTCTAGGGCACATCAATGTCAACAACATAACAGTCAGGAGATCTTGTCACAGGACTTCAAGCTGGCAGAGCACAGCTAGTCTCAGGAACTGAACTGAAGCATTTGCCCTGGAAAACTTTGCAAGTGAGAGGTCCCTCAACACTCCCTGTGCTGTAGCACCAGGTTCATCCATAGGGTCCCTGGGCTAGGACAACAGCCTTGCCACTAAGCATGGCTGGGAGGTAGCAGCATAGCCTTCTGCAGCTGTGGGCTCCCCCTCACCACTTTAGAGCCTGAGCTCTAAAGCAGGCTCTGCACACCCACTCACCCCTGCCCCAGTGTCAGAGGATGCCAATGTCAGCTTCCAGCCCCACAGCTCCTTCCTAGGACTGGGGTGGAAGGAGGCACATGTCCTATGGATGCCTACTCCACCGGTGTAGGGGTTTATGTCCTTTCTTTTTGCCCAAGGCCTGCTTTTTTCTTGTGTCATCTTTGTCCTGTGAGCCATTTTACAAGGAATGTTGCATCTATGAAGCTCTCTGGAAGGTCAAAGCCTCCGTTGAACTGCCAGCCTGCTTGGATGGACTGCTTTCATGGATTTTGCCTTCTTTGCTGAAGTGAATTTTTCAGCTAATGAAACACAATCAAAGTTCAATAATATTCCCCTGTTCAACTGCAGAAATTTTATGCTAAAATCTCCCATCTTAAAAAGACACCTTGGAAAGCAGGTTGTCAATTAAATCAAACTGTAATTTGATCGAGATGCACTAAAAGCACTCATGAACTGAAACTGGGATTCATGAATTGAACACAGACAAGTCCCCTAAATTGTCCGTCATCTGTAAAGGCGATATGGGTAAATCACTGGGAACAGAAACTCACATGTAACCCCACTTAGACACTTCAGCACATTAACTTATCGAAGTTGGAACCCACTGATTTAAACCACGTCCCACGTTTATCTTCAGATATCAGCCAGCACCCACTGCTAAATCACAGCTACAGTAACTTTTCCCAGAAGCTGGCACCCAGAATCGCTGCTCAGAGGTGCAATAAGAGGCAAGTTCAGCGAGCAGATGGAGATCATTAGACGATAACAAGTGCTATCAGTAGTTTACTGACATTTCATTGAAGAGCTATGTGAGGCCCCCATCTAACCGACTTCCTAAACTTAAGAGGAAACACAGGAGAAATAAGCTACAGTAATGAGGACAGCCAAATTAAAACATTAAACAGTAATTAGGATGTCAAATAGTTTGAGGTTGCTAGGCAGACAAAGTGAGTGCTCTCAAGATTTCTAAACCTAAGGCTGCAACTGAGGCTTGACATCATCAGTGTCAACCATCATCATTATCATCACTCAATAACCTAGTGCTTTTTAAAAAAGTACCAGCTGAAAATATTTATTATAAATTTAAAAAAAAATTAATCTCAAAGTTCATCAGGACATGTATAATTTAATTCTCACAACACGGCTTAGTTGGTCTGATTATAACCTTATTGAACGATAGTCGAGCAAAGCACAGAGAATTACTACGGCATATTTAGCCTTTGAATGTGTGAATCACCCAGTAAAGGAACCTGAGTCTTGTGCTGTAGGCCCTTGCCCTGTTAACTAAACTTCCCCCAATTTGTAAGGCAAATGAACGTTAATATTTTTTAAAGGAGATCTTGATATGCATACAAGTTAAATGAGATATTCCAGAAGAGAAATGTTTATTTTAAAACACAAGAAGGGAAATTGAAAGAGTCTGTTTTCCAAAGAATAAAAATGTAAACGGAGCATAATGGAGAAAATCTGCACACATCCTAAACACACATTTATCTTAACCGTAGGAACCACATGATTCTCAGAGACTTATGGATGGCTTTTATTATTAATATATGAACAGCAATGGAATGGAAGCTTATAGTAGCAGGTGGTTTGCAAGTAAAACTTTTTAGAAGTGTTTTATTCGCAAAATGGTCTTCTCATGAAACCACAAAAAATAGCAGCTACCTCGACACCTTAATCCATGGGAGTGGTGAGAGCGGAAAAGAGAGAGACTGCTATGTGGTTTGTTAAGCCTTCAGGTTTAAAGGTCATGGAGTACTAGAAGAACACTGTTCACTGGCAAGTAATATTTATATAACAATGATATAACAAATTTAAAAGTGGCCAAATATTTCCATGGCCCAAAATGGAAATGACCGTAATAAGCAAATAAAATTCCAGAAACTATGGTCTGGCTGGAAATGCAGAAATTTGTTTGGCTTCAAGATACCACTTCCAAATTTCAAAATGGCTTTACAGAAATCCCAATCATTCTGCAAAAAATTGTGTCATCTTAGTAAAACATTTAAATATTTACCGAAAATTTTGCAGCATAAGCTGCACTTTCTCTCTCCTGCCTCTCAGCTCTCAGATGTATTCTTCCCAATTTTGCTGTCCACCCTCTATAAACCTGCAGCTTTCCCAGAGCTGCTGCTCTGCTGGGTGGAGCTCCTCATCCGCTGCCAGTGAGCAACAGCGAGCCGGAGGGCAGAGGTGAACAGATCTCTCTTTTGCTACTTTCTGAATTCCAGAAGGGCTCTATACATTCCACTAATGAGGAACACAACCTCCTGCTCCAGCCTCAGCACAGTCCCAGGAGGAAAGTTTCACTCCCGGAGCCCCCTGCCCACCACCTGCACTCTTAAATGGCGCACTTGGCATTTAACTACATCTTCTCCTTGCCTCTCCCCTCCCAAAAGAATAAAGCTTTCCTGAACAGAAGATTAACTGTCACCCTTTTATCTATATTCGTTCTCATTTAGAAAGCGGGTGGGAGGTTGCAAACAGCACGGCTGAGCTATTTACACCGTGCTGCAGGAAAAGGGAGGACGAGCGGTGGCAGCCAGGCTTTTCGGCGATTCTGCAGCTCCCTGGAGGAGCCGCTTCTCTCCCACCGAGAGCTTGAGAAAGGCTCACTGTACATTTATAGACAGCTCATTTATTACTGCAGTGTAACTCACTCTTTTGTGCTTTCCAAACACAGAGCTGACCTTAAAACAAACACAAAGTTATGGCTATATATTTGTGCTGTCTTAATGTATACAGTCCCAGCCATACGGTGAAGCTTGGCAATCACCTGACAAAGGCGGTCCCTGTCCCAACAAGTTTCTACAGTCTAGCTGTAAGATAAGAACTTGATGCAAAGTAAAGGTGGAGAAAACACAAGGCAGCGATGACATTTTATTCAGTGTCTTTCAAATACTTGGGAACGTGCTGAATGAAAGACATTTATCAATGTTACCAGCAGAAATAAGACCCAGTAGTGATGATGCAGATAAGAACAAACATGCATCAGTATATTTAACCCTGGCTTTGCATATTTCCTGTGAGGTTAGCTTACAAACAGCTCTCTGTTCATGCCACAACATAAGCAGCTGCCTTTACCACATAAGTGGTTTGCTAGGTTACTTCTGGTTGTTCACAACACAATGTATTCCTACTGTACAGCTATAAAACATCTTTTTCCAAAGCCCAGAATCCTTCTGGTATGCCCAGACAAACAAGGTTTGGGTTTCGTTTCTGTTTTTGTTTTGGTTGCATTTAAGGGTACAGATGATGAGAAGCTTAAAGCATAGGTAGCTGGCAAAATATTTTTATTCAAGATCTTGGAGTTTCAGAAATAATCTCATCTAAAACTGCTGAAGATACAAACACCAGTTTGCATATACTTCCATCACTTTAGGTTGCTTTAGGACGTTTAATATGGCTCACATCCAGGAAGCCAGAAGTCTGCAGGGAAAACTGAGTAGTCCTACTGCCTCAAAAGAAAGACGTCTGATTTACTTTAGGTATTTCTTTAAGGGTAGCCAGAACAGCTGTTTACACCTGTTCGGTAACATACCTAGTGGTGTTGTTAGATACCTCACCTGTCAACAGTCTCCAACTGAGGATTATGGTCCTGATTTTTAAACAGCAACTCCAGAAACAAACCAAAACACTAACATTCTCCAATACAGCTCCTTCCAAATTTATTAGAGATTGTTTTAAGTGGAACATTTTTCTGCTCCAATTTATACTGCTGTAACTCTGTTTAAACTTCATGAACTTCAAGAAGATCTCTTAGATATGTACTGAGATCCTCAAGCATAATTTCGTTTCAGTTCTCATATGTCAATATTACTGGAGAAAATTTTCCTTGCTTTTAAGCCGTGCTCTCCCTGAGGAGGTCAATCAGAATTTGACACAGCTCTTCCTTCACGGATGAAAAAAACAAGCAGTGAGAAAGTCCATCAGCTCAAAAGTATACCAAATACTAATTACAGTTAAACTTATCACTCTGATGATCATAATATCTGTTTTGCAGGTAACTTAAATCGCTCATCCAAATTTTCTAAATGCAGAAGGAGCAATCCCTAGTCAGAAAGAACAGCATGTGTGCTAACCTACTTTTAACTGCTTTTTAATGTCATAGCAAGACAAATGTCAAAGAAGGAAGAATCTCACTCTGGATATCACTGTTTTAGTTTAAATCTAAACTAAACGTCTTTTCTGTCTGTATGGGACAGGCTCTGCAGCTGGCCCCAGAGGGGAAAGCCTGTTTCTAAATCATCACTCTGTTCATAAGGAAATTAAAAGTAAACTGCCTAAAAATCACGCACTCATCACCTGCCTTCTCTCTTTCGTGCTGAAGATTTAAGACAAATAAATGAAGTATGTCAGCAATCTTTGTCCGACAGACTAGACTTGCAAACCTGCAGTGCGTATACATGAAGCTGAGGTATTGCTCCACAGCTTTACAGCCACTGATAAGGTACGCTAACTTCTGGCCTTAATGCACTGAAGAAAAATATGAATTGTGAGAGCACACATCACTGCTCCTTTATACTGAGTGAAATAAAAGTGATGAAAAACCTCAGAAGAATGCCATCACAGTCTGATGATTACAGCAGTGCCATAAAATTCAGGATGCTTATACAGGAGGGACTGGTACATCCTCTCACATCACAGTTATCTTCTCAATAACATTCAATAAACTTTCCATTGAAGCACCCTGTGAGATTTCTGATCTACAAAATGCTCACAAAGAGCAGCTCTGCTAATCAAACTGTTTCTCTTTGGTGGGTGCCAGAATTCCGTACTGCAAAACAGAGGTACTCTTCCAGAGTAACATCTTCACGTGCAACTTACGTCAGCAATCTAAAGGTACCTTCCTCAGGCATGTAGGTTAGCAGCCATAGCAACAGAGGTTGCAAGTGGAAATTAAGTATAACGTAGGAACAACCATTCTGGAATGCCTTAGCTATACTGGGATTCCCACCTTTTGAATCTAGGAGGAATTAACTTTATTTTAGAGTTATGCTATCCGAAAACCCAATGCACAAGCTTTTACTAACACACCACAAGAAGTGACAAGGCACACACGTAGTCTTCAGAGTTGTCTTTTTAACCGATTGCCTAAATGTAGAGAGACATCCTCTAACCACAGCACCAGGAGGCAGGAAACTGGGAACAATAAAACTCCAATACTGACTTCCACTGAGAAGGGCTTCCCTTAATCATTGGTGCCACATCACATATCGACTGCAAATGTCCGGTATTTCCCCTTACAAGGCATCCCCCCACTCCCCCAAGGCGTATATAACTTCAACAGATATGTTCACCTCAGATGAAGCTTTCCATGCCAGAAACTTGCCTCTCCGCTGAGTTGTTTTAGGAGATTTCAGCAAAAGCATTCCCCCGGGCCTTTTTGAGAAAAAATGCCCTTTTTTGCTCATGCTGAAAAATTTTGGTGACCTTTCCCCCTGTGAAGACAAGCACCCCCAGGCTGACTAGCAGGGACATGAACCATACCGTCACATCTCAAGGAGGGGCAGTAGCAGATTGGAGCATAATGGAGACTTTGTTTCTGAGAGCATGCCTTTTGCTGTCTTTGTGCAAATCTCCCCATATTTGTCTTTGTGCATATCTCCCATACGGGGGGGGAGGAGAAACCCCTCAAATTCGCACATCCCCAACAGGAACTTTTAGCAATGATCCTTTGCATGTTTCAGCTCAGGCTTCACAAGGTCTTAACCCACAACTGCCATTCTTGGATGCTGCCAGTCACATCTGTTTCAGATCTGCTCCTCTGAAGGAAGAGCAGGGAAAAAAGATTGTTCCTGTGTCTCAGTGACCCTCTGCAAACCTTCTGCAATGTGAAGAAGCATGCCACGCAGTTCCAGGGCAGAGGAGACACAAAGGAGTCCTATAGAATGATGAGAAGGAGAAAACGGGAACAAAACTTGATGAACACCAGAAGATGGAGACTGAATGTTAGCAGAACTTAAGAGGGCAGAAAAATTAGGAATAGTGATGAAAACATCAGAAGAAAAGAAAGACTGACCAAAAAGCTGATGCATAGAGGGAGAACTACAACAGAACTGACAAAAAGACTGTGACAACTTTTTTAAAAAAGTGTCTTCAGACCCACCAAGAGAACTATGGAGAGAGATCTGGAGTCAGCAGACACTACGAACATGGGAAAGTGAAAGACTAAAAGCGCTAAACCACATGAGGAAATAAGACAACACGGACTGACAGGGGATAAGGATGGGATTTACTGAGAGAAGACTTAGGACAGATGCGTGAGGAGACCATAGGCAGAAGACTGTGCAGAGGAGAATGGGACTTTCTAGGTAAAAAGTCTTAAATATAAAAAAGAGGGGCGGGGGACAAAAGATCTGGAGAGGAGATGGGAAAGAGACTTCAACTAGTCCAGTAGGGATGGTTTAAAAAAAGTCATGTTTGGAGTGAAAGGGTAGAGGAACTCCTTAACATAAAAGAAGTCTTCCAGATTTCAGATGGAGTTCAAGACTCGTGAAGCTCAACCTCCATTTGCATCAAATGTTTGTGAAACGCACTGACAACACATGCTCCACTCCCCTCTAGTTACTGTATACATGCCAATGACTTTTTACTGATATTATTTTACTGATAGGAGTTCTTATATCAAATGGCTGATTCATGCAGTGGAGAATGGATTGAGAGCAGCCCTGAGGAGAAGGACTTGGAGGTGTTGGTAGATGAGAAGCTCAACATGAGCCAGCAATGTGTGCGCACAGCCCAGAAGGCCAACCGCATCCTGGGCTGCATCAAAAGAAGCGTGGCCAGCAGGTCGAGGGAGGTGATTCTGCCCCTCTACTCTGCTCTCATGAGACCCCACCTGGGATACTGTGTCCAGCTCTGGAGCCCCCAACATAACAAGGACATGAATCTGTTGGAGCGGGTCCAGAGGAGGGCCATGAAGATGACCAGAGGGCTGGAGCACCTCTCCTGTGAAGACAGGCTCAGAGAGTTGAGGTTGTTCAGCCTGGAGAGGAGAAGGCTCCGGGGAGACCTTATAGCAGCCTTCCAGTATCTGAAAGGGGCCTACAGGAAAGATGGGAAGGGACTCTTTATCAGGCAGTGTCGTGATAGGACAAGGGGTAACGGTTATAAACTGAAAGAGAGTAGATTTAGATGAGATATTAGGAAGAAATTCTTTACTCTGAGGGTGGTGAGACACTGGAATGGGTTTCCCAAGAAAGTTGTGGATGCCCCATCCCTGGAGGTGTTCAAGGCCAGGTTGGATGGGGCTTTGAGCAACCTGATCTAGTGGAAGGTGTCCCTGCCAATGGCAGGGGGGTTGGAACTAGATAGTCTTTAATGTCCCTTCCAACCCAAACCATTCTATGATTTTATGGTCTAGATGTTCTCAAGGGGCTAATACCACTGTGAGAGTGTATTTAATCTAACATGACAGATGCATGCACTATAACAGTGCATTTGCATTATTCCTTCATTTTGCGAAGGTGAAACACAAATGTGGATGTCTTTTTTTCTACACTTACAAGCATTTGTACAAATTAGGAATATGGGCTTCTGACTCCTACGAACCGCAACAGCAAGACACATTTTTATTATAAACTCAGGGACAACATTTTACTCAGGAAAAAAAAAGTTACGTCAGTAAGTTACTCTAATTGAAGTTTATGCCTATTCTAACTAAATTACTACTTGAAAAAGTCATGCTGGGTCCTGAAGAGGAGAAGGTCTGCAGGTTCTGCCCTGGCCAGTACACCTGTCAGCATGACACAAGCAGGAAGCAGAGGTATCCGATTTCTCATCAGAAACTTGCCCAAAACACGCTTCAAGCTGCACTAATTCAAAATTTTAATTATACTTAACAGATCACCTGATAAAACATACCAAACAATGGAAAACTTTGCTCTATCTTTGTTACAGTGCTTGCCTGTGCAAGAATCACAGCAGCATGCCTCCGAACAATCATAATTCAACTGTTCTTTCAGGTCACAGACAAAATGGCTGTACTGGCTAGAAAAGCAGTTGTTTTTAAAGCATATCCTGGGGCAAAGGGGGCCAAATGGTGCCTGTATGGCCTCCTCTCACCCATCTTAAGCCCATGAAATACTTCTTAACTAATTTAAAAGAAAGCTGGAGAACCTCAGCAGGTGTACAGAATTAGTTAAAGATCACATTAGCCATGTCCTATGAAGTCCATTTCTACATCTGTGTAGCATTTTGGCACTGTTAAGAACAAAGACCACCCAGGTACTCAAAAGCCAACAGAAGTTATACCTTTTTAGTTTATTTTTATGTATTTACTTATTAATGACCTAACAGCATGAGGTCAATAAAGGCATCAAAAAGGGTGAAATTGTATTTTCCCCTATTCACTCCATAGTCTTTTATGTCAGGCACAACTCTACATGTTCTAAGGATAACATAGGCTGAAAGGACACTGCCCAAAATACTACGCTAGGCTAACTCTTAATGAGTTGACTTTGGATAAAATGGGTAGTACCAGGATTCTACATGTGATTTCACACCATCCATGTTAATGGATCATTTGTGTACAGCTGTGTATGTACTTTACCTTTGTGTACAGCTAATCTTGGAAACCAGTTGCAGGCACATGAAGGATGAGAAGGTAATCAAGAATAGTCAGCATGGATTCACCAAGTGGGAGCTGACTACCCTGATAACCTTCTGCAATTAAATGACTGGTTTGGTAGATGAGCGGAGAGCAGTGGATACTGTCTACTTCGACTTCAGAAAGCATTTTGACACTGTCCCCCATAAGATCCTCATAGGCAAGCTGATGAAGTATGGGTTAAATACGTAGACAGTGAGGTTGATTGAGAACTGGCTGAATGGACAGGCCCTGAGAGTGGTGATCAAAGGCACAAAATCCAGCTGGAGGCCAGTAACTAGTGGCATACCCCAGGGTTTAATACTGGGTCCAGTTCTGTTTAATATACTCATTAATGATCTTGATGACAGGGAAAAGCGTGGATATATTAAAAATCAAACCAAACCAACCAAACAAAACCAACAAAAACACCCCACCAAACCCCCCCCCAATAAAAAAAAAAGAAAAATCCCCCCAACACCCCCCAAAACCTAAACCTGGACAAACAAAACAAAAAACCCAACCTCCCCCAAAAAGCCTGACTGTGCATCACAGGCAAACATGCTTTGCTTTACACCAGAAATTTAGAGAGTAGATTCGTGGACGTGAGTTTTGACACCCTCTCAGTTCCAGGTCTAGAACCTGTTTCAAAGTGCTGGAAACAACAGCAAGAATGTGTTCTTTTTAAGTACGTTTCCATTGTCTACAGAGAAGGCAGCATCAGCAAATGCCCACTACCAGTGGAAAAAAAGCAACAGACAGATCTGTACTGACAGTTGTCAGCTAGGGGTAGAGGGTGATTAAAATAGTACCTATTAATTTCTCCCTTTTTGTTCCTATGCCATCCTCAGCCTGATATCTCTTCAGGTCGCCCTGCCTCCTTCCCTCTCCTTGCCAAAAAAACCCACCCCAAAACAAAACAACCTTCTTACTATTTTTAGTCTGTGTACATAAGCTGCTGTATTGCAGTCAGCTGCACAACCGGCTAGGGAGCTCAAGTTCCAACCAAGTTCATACTCCCTTCAACTTTCCACTTCCTGGGTTTTCTCTCATTTCCTCATATTGTTCTCCCTCTAATGATTTTCTCTCTCCACTTAGCACTGGTTCATTTACTTATGCCTTCCTCCACCAGCTCCCACCTTCATGTATCTCTTCGGTTCCCACACACTTCTTGGGCAGCAGTTGTCCTTTGACCCTTCCCCAGCTCCCCTTTTCCCATTCTCATCCCATTTCCTAACAAGCTGCCAAAATTTGACCCATGTTTATCTGGAAAATAAGACAGATAAGCTGCTTCTCTTCATCTTAGTCTGGCTCAGCACCAGTCAGCTGGCTGCCAAACTAAATGGCCTCAAGTCACAGAGGCCTGGATCATCAAATCCTGTAGGGCTGCAACACTCTTGCGGATGTCTGTGGAGTCTTCCCATCCTTCTCACAACCACCACCCTTGGTTAGGTAAATCACTGCAGCATTGCTAAGGTAACTCATGGAGAAAAGAATCCTGAGAAACATATAAAATGGCCTCCTCTGTAACATGCTTCCAGTCACACTTCCCTCTCCTAAGACCAGCCAAAGAACGTGCACAGCCTGAGGTGGGTGGTTCCCCACTGTCCTCGCCATTTGGGAAGGAGCTCCTTTGAAGCCCTCAGATCCTCAACACCTACCTAAGAAAAGCCTCACTGCCAGCCACTCCTTCTCTCAAATATGCTGTCTAGTGCCACACAAAGCTTTCAAGATTCGTTATTTATAAGTTGCTGTAGGAAATACACTTGGGTATTTCACAGGTAAATTCCTCCAGTTCTTTCATAACTTCAAGAGCATTTGCCACATTTACTTTACACCTACTGTAGTGATGCTTGAAGTATTTCTAGCAAGCATTTGCTGGCCCTCCTACTTGTAAATGGAAAATCTGTTTCAAGATTTTAATGATAGTTCCCAGTTTCTCAAGTTGTATAGTTTACTGCATAGGAGGATGAGTGAGAGCTAAGGTTTCCAAAACCACAGAGGTCATGCCTAGTGAACGGTGACTACGCACAGAAGGTGGCTTGCTTCTGCAGCATATGACAATCTTAAACACTCCGAAATGAAATTTAGGCAACAGTTGAATGTAGAGAAACAGCAGCAGCTACAGAAACCAATCAGGTCTTGCAGAAAAAGCCTTCTTTGTGAGAACTCTGGGGGGTGGGGATGCTTAATCATGACGTGCATTTGTGTTATCAAAGCCTTAGCGTTTTTTGCCCACTCATTGCTTGGGGGACCAAGCAGGTCGGAACTGCAGGTGGGGAGAGTGTCTCCAGCTGACTGGTATTTCCCTTTGCAGATGACCTCATACAGCTACCTAAAGCTATATATTCTATAAACAGAACATTAAGCATGCACCTCCCAAGAAATCCTTCTTTGTGGGTAGTCATACACACATAGGTTAAGTACGTAGATGACAAATATTAGTCAAGGCATTTAATTGTCATCTTCAAAAACACAAAAGAACATGACTCTGATGGCAGTTACGGGTACATGGAGTGAGCAGAACAATCCACAGAAAGACTCATCCGTATTTTTCCCTGTACTAGACAGGGGAAACGAAAGATACTGTTCATCTGGGGATTGGATAAAAACTTCACTGCTACTAATAAATGCTACGCCCATTTATTAGCACCACCCATTCTGAATTAGTATTAAAGAAAACATAATTCCTTCATGTAACAGCCAAACAATAGGGTTTTCCAGCAAACACACATGCCATATTAAGTACTACAGGCCAAGGACATGGAGTGAAGAGACTGCAGCTGTGAGCTGCATGAAAGGGAAAGAGAAAAAGGCAGGAAAGAACTTGCAAGACTAGGATTGGGGGGGTGGAATCAATAAGCGAGACCCTTCAGATAAAGCATTTAAAGGGGCAAACAAGCTGTCTGCTGTTTGCTTCTTGATACACATTCTAGGAAACAGCATTGTACATTTTTTTTTTCTAAGTATTACTGCAAAGAGTGACCCTCTTTGTTCACTACTGCTGCCAAATATATAACGTTTTTTCTGTTAGTTCTTCATGAACATGTAGTAACAGCTTAGATTTATCTAACCAAATAAAAACTAGAAGCACACAAGAACAATGATGTTACACCAATTTATAAAGACCAGAAAATGTCAATTCCATTGTCAGGTCCGTCTATCCTGCTGTGAAATCAAACAATGTAAAAAATAGCATTATGGAACAGTTAACACCATCCTAACAAAGACTCCTACCTTCACAATGCTTTTCAGATCCTGCACATACATCCTCTCTGTCTCCAGAATCTCTTGGACAACTCTGTCTACATAGAGGAGCTTGGGACTGGTGGGCTCTGTGACCAGGGACATTGCACAGTTTTTGCTCGCTCCTTTTGGTTCTGCTTTCCTTGGCATGCTTAGCCTTTTTTCAAGGCCTTCCTCAGGATCCTCTTGCTCTGCAGGGGAGTTTTTGCGTGGCTTGTTGCTGGAAAATCGCCTGGCTGGGACCAGTTCTAGCTTGATGGCACCCGTTTCTTTATCCTGGTTGAACAAGCCCAAGTGGCTATTGGAAACCAAGGTCATTCTGCTTCCAAAGGAGCAGTGGCTGTCCCTGGAGGAAGCAGAGGAGGAAGTGGAGCTAAAACTGACGGGACGGTCACTGTCTGACAGGTCCATGGTTTTTTTTTCACAGTAGTGAAAAGGTCTGCTCTCCTTGTGCAAATCTTCCCCTTTCGTCTTGGAGTCAAGGGCCTCTGTCACAGCTGGTAAAACATCAAGAGGTAAGTGGAAGTCATCTAAAAAAATAAACACAAGAAGTAGGTTTACTGTTGCTGCTCCACATAACACAAAAGTTGACAACAGATATTTTTAAAGCTTTGTGCGTACAAAACTGCCACAACTCTGTTTTAACGAAAAGACAACCAGAACAATGTGATTTGAGGGTCACTGTAGCTCTAATGCTTTTCAGATGGTGGGGAACCCCCACTGAGGGCTACTACACAGGCATCGCATACCTTCTGCTCACATCTATGTCTCTGGCACCTCCTTCTTGTGCCAGTGTGCCGGGCTTGGTTCTAGTGCACTGCCCAGGCTCTGCACAGGAGCAAAATAAGAGTCAAAGATTTTTCCTAAGATAAAAAAACCCCAACTCTGTCGGTAGCAGTCCCTGCTATCTTCAGGCTGAGCACTGACCCTGGTTTGGAGGCTTTGGAAAACTCAAGAATCACACAATGATACCAGACAGTATCTTTCGTTTTGAATACCGTAAGGCCAACAGTCAAACAAAAACTAAAAGCAGTTATCAATTACCAGTGCTGTGGCTTGTACAAAAACACTAAAACCGGAATGATTTCCCAATGAAAATAATGTAACTTCTGCAAAAAGAGTTCCCGCAGGAAAGAGTGCTGCCAAATAATTCAGTTTTCTACTGGGAAAATAAGTCATTCTAAAACTGTTCAGCTCAAACCAGAATATTACCCCCTGCTGAACTGATCCAAAGCTGTTTTTCAAATCAGTGCAACAACAAAATAAGATGTCTGTTTTCCTGTCGGCATTTCAATTCTACTTTCTTTTTATTGCTGAAATGCCCTGCAGGACACTGTCCACGATGCAAGGCAGATTCCTCTCTGGCCAAGTTGTGTGTGATGCACCATGAGAATCTGCAAAAGCAGCTGCAGGTAAATTCAATACTTTAAGGCTTCATTTCAGTAAGAAGCATCCTCCCAAAAAATCCTGCCTCAAACCCAAAGAATTTCAGAATGTCCATCCTGTGAAAAAGTGAAAATTGTGACAATTTAGGAAGAAAGGCAATACTGAAGCTACCCACACAGTGGTAGCTTAGTCCTTATTTTACTCCAGCAACAACCTCATTTTACCGGCAATTACAGCTCTTGACAGCAGTTTCAGTAAAGAAACCATAAAGCCAGTAAGCTGCAAATTAAACCTGCCCAACCTTTAAGGTGCCCCTTCTTAAACTGAGCCAGACTTGCTAAGCAATTACAAGCAGAAACCTCCCGGACACCGCTCCTGCTGCAGTTGGCGCGGGGGGGCAGGAGGGGGAGAGAGGATTTCATTCAAAGCAGAAAGCCACTGTCTCATTTTTCAAAACTCAAACGCTACTGTTTATTTAAAAATAAAAAACCCCACCAATCTGAAGCAAACAAACCAGCAAAATAAAAAAGCCCAGAGAAGAATGTTTGGTTTATGTGGCCTATCATGAATGCATAAGATTTTATTTGTACATGAGTAATTAATATTGCCATTTCAGTGATGATGGTATTAGCTTTCTGTTAAGGGGAAGTATTGCCCTCAAGGTAACACGTGGAATTAACACCGAGAGTAATTTGCTCATTACACGGGTCAGAAATTGGCCATTAGATTAAAAACTTAATTTGGCACCTCTGTACCCCTGGTTTTACCTTGGAGTCTGAAAATCTATAGCTGTTCTTTGTGCCAGGTTCTTCTGGTTTTGCAGCATAAAAGTGCATTTTCTTACCCTTCTTGAATAAACCACATCAAGTACAAACTCCAAAATAAGATATAAAGCAATAAACCAGGAAAATATTTAAAACTGAAGAATGCAGTGAAGTTCTCTTGTTTCTAAACGGGTATGGACAGAGAAGTTTGGCTTCCTATTGCTTGTGATAAGAAAGTATGCATTTTTGATAAGGAAGAATGTATTTTTGTTATCAGCTTTGGATCATTTTTCACATTCAGTTAGAAAGCACAATGTTGCTGTGCAGATGTAAACCCCCTTGAAAAATGCACAGGATAAACAAGATAACAGGGATACCCTTCCGCTAAGTTACTCCAAGATATTTTGCTAAAATTACATGACAAAGAAACACCTGATTAGCCACATTTAGGAGGGAAATAAAGGGTTCCTGTGACATTCCATTACTCCATGCTTTTTTCTTCCTGTTTCACTGATATGCGGTCTGCCTCTCAGATAACCTGAGGGCATTAATATGTAATATTTGCTTCACAAACATTGTCAGGCTCATTAATATAAAAAACAAACAAAGCACAGTTCAGGTCAATGAAATTGGAGTCAGAATAAAAGTTAAAAGTAGTTTTTCATAAGACGTACTGTCCCAAACCACAACACGTACTTGTAGCCAGAAGCATTGGGAGATCTTAACATGCCTTAGAAAAACAAAACAACCCCCCTTATTTTCTTGTTTAATGACAATGTCATTGCTTATTAAAAAAACAACAAGGATTAGTTGTAACAGTTAAAACGGGCTTGCTCTTTAACACCTGTATTCGCACTGACCTTGGCGAACCCCAGGCACCTGCTAGCCATGGTTAATTAATTGCACACAACACGGTTGACTCAAGTTCCTCCATATTTTTTTTTTAAACACAAATGACTATTCCTGTATGTTTCTACATAAATTACACTAAGTGAACTATTTGCTACTCAAAAATCTTGGTCTGTTTTGCCCTCAAAGCTTCATCCTGTCTGCTAGCCTCAAAAGCTACTTTTTACTTCATTCTTACTCCTCTCCCAGCCAGGTGTCAATTGGGCATTTGCCTTCTCTGTGGAGAGTTTTTGCTAAAACTTTACCCATTATGTCTCTGACCAGCGAAACGTGTTTCTCGGGGTCCACAGGCGGCACCAGAGCCCAAGTGCTGCTGCAGAGTGGCAGAGAGGCACCCAGGCAGCTGGTGAAGCCAGCAGAAAGGCAGGACAGACGGGACCTGGGGATTTCAGCGTGGCACAAGCCCAGGAAGCAGCTTCCCTTCCTCAGCTGCCAAGTCCCGTACCAACCGCTTCGCACCCTGCCCGGGGGAGTCAGGGCAGGGGGACGAGCCCTGGCTCTGCCCAGCCCTCAATTTCTGCCTCAGCTACAGGCAGCTGTTACAAACCAACAGCCCTCCCCAGTAACACAGGGTCTGTAAATCTGCCCAGGCATCACAGCTTTATCTCCAGAAACTCCTCTGAGGCTAGGAAGGATTACCCCCCCGCTGTTAAAATCAGGAACAAGTATTTTAGATGATTTCTGCAGTCGCAAGTCCATGGGGAAAGGCAGCAGGTGAATGCAGTTCATTGCCACAACGCCGTGCCCATCCTCTTTTCTCTTGTCAGGGTCCGCGTGTGGCTTTTCAGAGCTCTGGTACGGTTTTACTCTGCAGTTTTACTGCAAAGTATCTTCACTCTTGCGCCAGCTGCCGACGGTCTGTGCCGACTGCCCAGAGGAAAATGCACAAGTGAGTTAATGAGAGGGAGGGGAGAGGGGAAACAGCCTCCCCCAAGACTGCGCTCTATGCGTCCTACAGAGCCGGTGCCTTTGGAAGCCCTGTAACCTCTTACAAAATTTCCGTCTTTGACACAAACTTACTATAAAAAAGGAAGTTAATTCCGCCCACAGCCCACGGCACTGATTTACAAGCCCCCTCCCAGCCAGCCACCAGTTTCAGCAGGAGCCCCCCGCAGGTAGGGGCAGTCACCAAAACTCAGGCTACAAACAGCGCGTGTAATTGGAGGTACCCCCAGACCCTCGCAGAAGCACACGCTCTGAGCAAATCTCCTACGCCCTGACCCACATCTGGCCCGGTTCACTGCTTTTTTTGTTAGGCATTCTTTTGTTTACTGAGCCTTTTCAATGACGAACGAAAATAATATTGAGAACTTTTGTGAGTTGTGAATACTGGTATTTAACTCACTCTGGGGAGAAAAAAAAAAAATCTTCAATTTGCATACTTTAATTAAGGAATAACAGTAATTACTTGTTAGTTCAGCGCTGAAAGGAGGATAATTACTACTTGTCCCTACTCACAAGGAAACACGCTCCCCGAACAAGGTCATTTCTTGTTTGTGCCTTTGCATGAATTCGGTTCGCCTCTTCCCCCTCCCCAGCCCCTGCAGACCTCCCTGCTCCCCCAGAGCACTCCCCAGCAAGAACACCACCACATCCCTACTCTACAGCCGTGCAAGGGCAAGAAACACCCACATTTCACCCCAACAGGCAACTGTAATACTAGTTACAACACTGGAGGCACAGCAAAGCAACTGCCTTAGTTATCTCACGTTTCCAGCGTGCAGCCATAAACAAGTTCTCACCAAAAATGCATATATTTCTTCTATCACTTTTCATTAACAAATACCTCCTTCCTGTAACTATATTCATAGTAATGATAAATGGTTTTCCATTATCTCTGCAGCTTTGGCTACTCTAGAACATTAGCATACAATGAGAGACAAAGTGCTTTAAGTCAATTTTATATTTAAATACAAAGATCCCCAAGCCCTATCTAAATATAGGTGTTTATTCCTCCAAGTTGTTTACTGCACATGACATTTTAAGACATACTGCATGACTAAAAACTCACAAGTCAATTTATATTCATAATTAGTATTGTTGTTGCCTTTCTCCTGGCATGAAAAAGAGCACCTCAGATGTTATCTACAAAGTCAACATTACCAGAAATTACAGGCTTCGCATCCTCTGGAAGTTTAGCTACATAAAAGTGATGAGACTACAAGAAATCTTTCCTGTATTTTCCTTGAGATATTTTCATATTTCAAATAAAGCATTCATACTGTGGATACAATTAAGCAAGACTTTAGAACAATTTCTACATTCAGTATCAAATTCAAATGCAGCACTGGAATTGAGAAACATAAAGGTTATAGAGCTGCCCGACCAAGAAAAATTAAAATACGTTCACTACAAGAATCCCAACACGATCTTAAATACACTCCCCATATCATCTGCTCTGAATATTGTCCAAGTGAAGGTCAGCAGATTTTTAATTACTAAATTTTGCATATGAACACATATCATTTCTAAAACTAACACCCTCTGTGAACAAAATCACAATAGAGAGCTACAACATTTGCAGGATTAGATCTCCAGTCTGAACTGTCACAAACAATACGCTGCCAAGTACTTTAACTGAACTTTGAGCAACAGAAATCCCATTTATTAGAAATCTTATGACGAGGGGAAAAAAAGTCACCAACTAATGTGCCTCTGTCAAATTACTGCCCCCCTGCTTCCCCCCCGCAATATTTAAAGCAGAATAGCCTCTGTCACAACCAAGCACGCTAATGTCTGAGAACGTTATTGCACGGGAAAATCCTCTGCGACAGTATCTCACCACTGAGGAATGTCTCTGGCTCCTCGCACCCAGGACGACCAAGTCCTTTCTATTTTTCCAATCCTCTCCGAACAACCCGGGACCTACCTGTGCGGCAGAGGAGAGCCGCGGGCTCTGCCCTCAGCTGTTCCCGAATTACCTCATTGGGCACTCAGGTAAAATGAGAAGCTCTTACTAGTCTGTACAGCTCCTTCGCCAGAAATATTGCATGAGTCAGCTTTTATCTATCAAAACCCTAAACACAAAGGCTTTACAGAAACCTGATTCACAACTTTCTCACTGCCTTCTTCCCAGCGTACCGACAGTCTTCGGCATCGCTAAGAGCCTTAAATGAAACATGACATCATGCAATTCAGGAACAGGACAATGGGCATCACTGTGGGTAACTTTAAAATGCACACTTCACTGAACAACACCCACTAACTTCCATTTTTCCAGGCACAACGCTGTGAAAACATCAAATAGAGCCCCCACTTCCACAGTGTTTATTACGCTTTGCTCCTTGATTTGCAGACAATATCAATAAGCATCTAAAGCAAATAAATCACCTGCTGGTATTGTGAAATTTCTGTGTTTATGTTAGAAACTCCCTTGAACCTGCGACGCAATAGGATGATCCTCGGCAACAGGATCATTCTGGATCATATTCTGCCCTAACATAAACAGGAACAGGCTTTTGCAGGGTGCTTGCAAAGCTTCAGTGTTTTGTGTTTTGTTTTTTTTTAAAAAGAGGGAAAGGAAAGACTTTCCTAAGAAAATGTGAAAACCAAACCATCAAGTGCTCTGTGCTAAATCACAGTGAATCAAAGTAAAAGGGAACAAAAAAAATTTGCAGGGAAGGAGACAGTGAGAGGAGAAACAGGAGCAAAGATGAAGAAACAGAGAAAAGGAGAAAAACGTACATAGACTGGTTCCAACAGGTGGGAAAGCTGATGGCTCTCTTGGCCTGCGGAGGGGGTGATGGCACTTCTATCTTGGGGCTGGGAGGCAAAAGAAGTCAAAAGAGTTCCCAGCTGCTGGCACAGCTTTGCAGGTGTGCTCTCACAGCTGCGTGCTCAAACCTAGCCCGCAAAGAGATACTATATCTTTAAAATCATACTTGAAATTCACTCCCGCTCTCCTTGTATGTAACATGGCCTCGGCTTCATTCTGAGTTTTCCTAAAGAGCATAGTCCTTGAATAACGCCTTTCAGCAGGAAGCTGGTGGTAGAAGAAGGAAGCGAAGACAGCCTTGAGACCATTCGCAAAGCTGTGAAACGCTTTGATCTGAATGTCGGGGCTGTCAGGGTGAAAGTCCCTTTTACCCAGGCCAAAAGATCAGGTGTTTACAACCTGCTGCCACATCTGACATGACTGAGACATGCTCTCACGCAAAGACCTTCTCCTGTAGTTTTCAAGAGTTCTTTTAATACTTACACATTTACATTAAAAGATATACATATACGTGCACAATTTTTGCAAGGTCTGCACAATACTTCAGACAGAGTCACTATGTATCTCTAAGTCCAGGATGCACTCACAGGCACAGGATGGCCAACACTGGTCCCAATGTCCTCAGTGCATACACAGTGCAGCACCCAGGTACTCCATCAAATAACGTGAATGTGGCAAATTTACCATACGTTTGCTACGCTCCACATTCACACATATTTCTGTCAGGAGCTAATGATCCACTCCTCTGGACCTCTGCTTCCTCACACCTTGTGCCCACCTTGCCTGTGGAGCTTTTATCACCTCTGAGGGAGGTTTTAACTAACTCTCCTGGGCAGACCTGCAGAGCATCAGCCAGCCACAGGGCATTGCCTGGTCACTTCTGTGAAGTCCTGTGACATACAAACAATACCAGCAGCTTTGTCATTTAGCAGTGACGAACCTTCTGAACTCAAATCAAGCTGAGTGGCTGACCCAGAGGCAGCTGGGGACAGAGAGCTTCCCTGCTTCAGCAGGCTACGTACAAGCAGGGGCTGCAGCAATGCAGCTTCAGCCACTGCTTGAACGGGCACAGTGAGGTCTCGTGAGCATTACTGTGCGAGGGGGGGAGAGGGGAACAGAGCTGAGGTCCTTACTCCGCTCTGCCTCGCTCTTTCATCTCTGCACATCCACATTTGACCTTAGCTCTCCCTTACATCCCCACATATAAGTCAGCAGAAGTTTATCCCATACATGAGGATGCTGGAGAAGAGAAGGCTGAGGGAGGATCTTATCAATGCTTACAAATACTTAAAGGGAGGGTGCCAGGAGGATGGCACCAGTCTTTTTGCAGTGGTGCCCAGTGACAGGACAAGAGGTAATGGGCACAAACTTGAACGTAGGAAGTTCCATCTAAACGTGAGGAGGAACTTCTTTCCTTTGAGGGTGGCAGAGCACTGGAACAGGCTGCCCAGAGAGGTGGTGAAGTCTCCGACTCTGGAGACATTCAGAACCCACCTGGATCCCATCCTGTGCAAGCTGCTCTAGGTGACCCTGCTCTGGCAGGGGGGTTGGACTAGATGATCTCCAGAGGTCCCTTCCAACCCCTCTGATTCTGTGATTTCCCCAAGAACAACCCCTCACCCCCCAGCACTTTAAAAATGCATAGCACTGAGAACCATCAGTGCAGGAGCCTAGAAATTCAAAAGCCTTCTGTTTTACTGTCTAATGTGCATCACCAATGAAACAGTACACATACGTGCCAGAAAAATAATGGATTTGCCTCATTTGTCCTCACATTCCTCATATCCCCCGAGTTTAATTTTTGTTTATCTGCATTAGCTTCTAGGTGCTGTATCCCTTTCTCTGCCCCATCTCCTGCTCCCTCCCGTTGTATGCACAGTGCCATAAGACCATATTATTAATGCACCAGGATTAAGAGTTGAGAAGGGTGACCTGTTTTTTGGTTTGGAACAAAGCCTTGATTTTTCTAAACTTCAACAATAAGTGGAGTTTATAGAGGTTACAACGATATTCTGTAATTCCCAATTGGCTATGGATTTACTGAAGAAATAAGTTATCCTCAGCAAAATTTAAAAAAAACCCCATAACTCAGCCACAGGGTACATTCAGGCTTAAGGACACACCGACATCTTCACTGAAAGTGCAATGTAATGTATTAATAACTCTCTGCAATGCAGTAGCTATTTAATCTGTACACAGTACTGCAGAGACACCTAACAAAAGGAACAAGCCATCACATGCTGCTGATGTACTGCAACACAAATAAAGTATATGGATCCAATGCTCCATTTATAGGTCTTTTAAAAGCATTATTTTTCCATCTCCTTGTGAATTTTGAAGGCATGCTTCTCTCCTTTAAAAAAGATGACCTGGTTCTGTTCTGTTCTATTCTATTCTGTATCAGAGGAAATGAAAATTCATTGAAGACATGTAGATATGAATGCATATGGAGGAATAACACCCTACATGATAACGCAATCAAAGCTTTTACATCCTTCTCTTCCCTGCCCATACTGGCATTTAGTGAAGAAGAGTAAACAGTAAGTGTTCAACATGATGCTGCTTGAATGTTTTAGCATTTTTACATTCAAACTTCAGCGCTGTGACCCGAACAAAAATCCACATGGACTCTTCTTTCCACCCAGCACCGTACAGGATCAGGCCTTGCTGCTGGCACCTTACTAGTGTCTTTCCATCCTATGCTACATCACTGTAACAGTGCTTGGACATCAGATCTGGTTTCTACTTCTTCCTGGACTAGTCTACTGCTCCAAGCAAATGTCCTGTCACGTCAACACAGTGCTGCTAAGGCAAGTTTTCAACTTCATCTAACCCAGCGAAAGTTGCTGCTGAAGTTCACAACCTTTCAAAGCCTACTGCAGCACAAGCACACTGGAGGTCTTGGCTAGGTATCCCCAACATAGCACAAGACACTTGTTGCTTTACCAAGAACATTGGGATGTTTTTAAGATTAAAAAGATGTTAACTGTCTCATAGCTAGCAATGTAAAGTAGACAAAAATAAACTTTAAAGAGGGATGCACAGTTTCAGTAGAAGGAAATGTAGCACCTAGGAATCATTCTTACTAGTTACAGTGAAAAATTCAATTGTGTGACCACAAAGAAGGCATCTCCATACAACTCATTTCTTCCAATTCGTAAGTACAATATCTAGCACAAACAGATTAATTCTTTTAAACTCATTTTGGCACTTGGTTGTTCACTTCTGCCACTGAATTTTCCATTGACTTCCAAACCTTTCCAGTGAAAATCCTGCCCGAAAAAACCTGCATTTTGTAAAAGCCAGTTCTCTGGAATAGCTGACTTTGTTAGAGGCCAAATAGAAGTGAGTTTCAGAAGCTTTAAATAATTGATGTTTTTCTTTAAATCTAGCTAAATTATCTCTCCCATTTGCTTTTGAACTGGAGACACTTACTGGAACCTCCTCTGCACCTCAGGAAGTTTAGCAACTAGAATTTTGAAACAGAACTGAAATAACAACACCAGACTCATACTAACAGACATTTGCATTTACAATAAATAAAAGCTTTCTTCTGGGCTTCCCCTCTTGAATAAAAATAAAAGCTGCAGAAAGCAGTATTCATGTTGACATCTTGGGGAGAAAAATTCTTAAATTCTGCCCAGGTTGCAACTAAGACATATTGATGGTCTGGCTCCACCACAGACTGGCTCTGGCATTTCAAGTCATCAGCCATTTTCTTATGCCCACCCTGCTAAAAGGGAGCATTAGCTCTTATTTTTAAGGTAGCATTGTAACAGTAAGCTAACAGCTCTTTCAAAATCCCAGTTCAATAGGAACACATTCAGTGACAGTTAAAGGACTTGGGACTTAATAAATGACTGTGACAGATTTTTGCAGCATACAGTAATTAGCACTTTGAAATCTCACAGCACTTTAAATGAAAATAAATAAAAAGAAACCAAGCAGGTGTTCAAGTTCAAAGGAGTAAAACATACCACAGCTCTTCTCACATACTGCTTCTATAGCTAAGTATGGTATTTTACATAAATAAGGTCACGAAAACTAAGACTGCTAAATGGTGTCAAAATAACTGGTCACAGCAGCAAATCAAGATGTCTTATTGCTGCCACATACAAGAGATCTGTAAAAACACAGTCACCACAAACCTTCATCTTTTATTTTCTACTGATGATACTATCACATCCCGACTGCTGTGTGCCTTGATTTGGTCCTTCCCTCCCTCCCTTTAGTTCCTTGTCATTAAGCTTTAAGTTATCTCTGTGAAAGCCACTCCAATAGAACCATGTTTGTGACGAAGTGGCTTCACAATGCTTTCCGAGTTGCTTTAAGGCTATTCTGCAGCGCATGCAATACTTCCTACTACTTTTTAGCTGTTATTTCATGAAGACAAACCATTGAGAACAACAAAATTCCTATCTCAAACAAGCAATACTTTCCTTACAGCTTTTGTATGCAAGAAGCAATGCAGGAATTGAGATTATTTGAGATCACTGCAGTGTCGGTGTACAGAGCAGTGTAGCCTCTGCACGCATGTACAGATGGTGTTAATGCCTGCAATGCTTATCGACATATCAGTATTCAAGATTAACAGTGCCAAGAGTCACACTTCAGAAGCTACAGGGCAAGAAGCAAAAAGATTAGAGGCTTGGACTTGCTTACCATGAACATTTGGTGCATAATACGCAGCGACTGACTTACTGAGTCATAAGCCTTTCTCTGCACTTTCTTCTTATTAGAACAATAACATGCTGAATTCGAACCAGAAAGACAGTCATTTTAGTAAAGCTACATATATTGCAGAGCCCCTATGCCTTCTTTACCAACAGCTACAGAAAAATAACCCTATGGACTTAAAAGTATTAAAATTCTCTAACTCTCCTATTCACAGGTATTTTAATTTAATTTCATACACACATAACACCCTACAAGGAAAGCTGGTGAAAAGGGATCTTCAGATTTCTACTGACCATTATGCAATTTTTTGTCAATCCAGAGGAAAAAAAACCCTGACATACAAACAACAGAGGGGCACGAAACCTCATTCATAAAAATGTACCACTCCATGTTTTACAGCAAGGTAGGAGAAATTTGAAACATTCATGAAAAGACATCAGATAACAACTGTCTGCTACCATCTTTCTGCTTTCCTGACTTGTACAGTCAGTACCATATTACTTCTCTTTTGTAGCCTTCAAACACTTTTACATTGGCCGGTTTTCAGACTGCTTGTTAACTATAATAAACAACATCTAAATCCATCCATGTGGCCCAAACAACTGCCGGTATTCAGTAAACAACTCAGATGAGCTTTCTCAGTGTTTAGATTACAGACAGGGAAAACAGAAACTTAGACTCCTATTTAAATCCTGTTAGTACAGCTAAAGGAGTTATTTTTCTCAGATTTCTCCTTCGCACTGTATCTTTCTTCCAGATAGGGACATTCAATCCCACCATTTTTCTTGTTGTTTGGGTTTTCCACTTGCTTGTTTTCTGTTAGAAAGGAGTAGCAAATCCCTCCTTATTTAAATATTAGAGCTGAGATCCAAATCGAAATCTCAAATCCAAAACACACAGCCCAGCCTTGGAGAAACTTGGCCACAAAGGCAAAGACTATGGTCTAAAATGACTGAGGGTGGGAGCTGAGGAGGGGAGGATGTATTAACTCTGTGGTGGAGCTGCAGGGTTTTCCCAACAAGCCGTGCTAGAGAACAATTCCTTTTGTTGTTCCTGTTTTTAGAGAGAACATCAAAGGTTTCTCAGCTCCATACCCTATACACATGGGAACTTACAAGGTAATTTGGTGCATGGTTTAGCATTTAAGAGTCATTCTTATGACTTACCCAGAATCTTGGTTTATTTTTAAAAAGCCTTACACAGTAAACCATTATTTTTCTTCCAAAACCTGTGATCAAATTAAGAACATTAAGCCGTAAATCCTCAGTGAACTATCTTCTGTTATGCCTATGCTTTTCTTAAATTCAAATGTCACCTCCTAACTTCCCCCAGGGAAAGTTTTCCCTTAACATTCAGCCATGAAACTCATCAAACAAAGAGGCGAGGGGAAAAAATCCTTCCCCTCTCTCGTCTTCTCCCATAGGTAGTCGGCTGAGCTGTAAGATCCCTGCGGGGGACTCACCACCTACAAGCGTGAAGCTGGTACAGCAAAAGAGCAGGGAGGAATGGCTAACCGCCCCGAGGCTTCTTCCAGCCCCGTTACAAGGAGGCTGGCTACACGCCGAAAATCAGTTTCCCTCCGTCTGCCCCAACATCCCAAGAGCTCTGAGACTTCATGGCCGAACAATGCTGCGCATTCACTATTGAGCTCTGAGGCGTAGAGACACACTGAGAGGCCACTACATTGGTATTATTCCACTACGTTCAGCCTGTTACCACAGCTATTAGCTGGCGTGCTCACTTTTCAAATCCCCATCTCTTTGGAAACCCTGACTACCATTATTTTGTTACAAAGAGGCACAGGTTAAAAGGAGTTTAGCTGGGCATTCTCCTACTCTCCTCCTTTGGCATCACCTATGATATATTACTCATGTAGGCAGAATTTCAGTAGGAAGCATCTCACTTTTACAGTTATTTAGAAATTCTGTGGCTATTGAAATGTTTTATTAGCAAAGATTCTGGCAAAAAATTTCTGACGTTTGCGTAATTTAAATCGGTAACAGAATGCAAAAGTGATCAGCCATAACTATTTAGTAAGACACTTGAACCGAATCAGGGCTTGCAAATAATTTCATTAACTTTATTCAGCAAAACAGAAAGATGGCAGTTCTCCTCCACGTCATCAGTTTCTATATAGTCACGGATGAAATCAGTTACCCTTATGTCTGCATCGAAAAGCATCTCTCAATACAGTAAGCCATAAGAGTGGCTATATTCTTCCCTAGGACAAGTAGCATGAGGAGAGTAAAACAAGTCCCTTTTGTAATTGATCAGCATCACTTGATAGAGTACCAGAAGATATTAAAATTTACACTCCAATGATTTTCCAGTGAATACATGTTCTTTATAATCTACGACTAAAGGACTTGAAACATTTTAAACCTTTAAACTATGCACAGACCTTGCCAATTAAAAATTCATTGCAAAATATTTTGAAGGTTAGAAAAACAATCTGGGAGAAACATTCCCCTCCTGATGAAATTAGAGCAAAGTTCTTTGAAAACAATGACAAAGGCGTCCGGCTCTGAAGGCCTGAACACTATATTGCAAGAAGAGATAAACCGACTGTGGTGCCATTGCTGCCTTTTGCATGGCAATTGCTATAGCTGACCTCGACTCAGAAAAATGCAACATCAAAAACTGAAGGAGCTCCATGGCTAAACTGTGACATTCACGTGTACATTGATGGACAGAAGAGAAGATGCCAATGGATCACCACGGGTAAGAGATCTTCAACGGCAAAATTACCAGAGACGGTAGAGTCACAGCTGTAAGGATAAAAACATCTTTCAACAAGCACAGCACAGATCCACTGGAATTATATCAAGAAGGGGCTTCAACATCAGTATTCCCCCTTTGTCATTTAAGGCACAAGAATATATAGACATTTTTAGGACTTGATGAACAGCATTGACACAAACTGTGTTTCTAGAAGTAAGACATCTAGCTTACCAGAAGATTGCACAAACTCTGATCCAGTTTAATCATTACATTTAACATATGTTGATTTTGTTACATATGTGTTTTATTTATAATTTATTCATGCCTAGGGGAAGAAGGATTTCCTGTGTTAGAAGAACATTCAAGAGAAAGTCCTGATGCTGTGGATAATTTGTTGTTAATACTTTTGCATCTACCAATAACTCTATCTTGGAAGACTACAGCACGGAGAGGAATGTGAGAGGATGAATGCCTAGGAAAGCTAGAATGGAAGTCCTATCGGCTAAATACCCTTAACCAGTCACCACTACCAATTTATAGGATTTTGAGTTGTCGTCTTCTATTTTATGGATTTTCTTAGCAGTCACATGCTAACATTGACATACAGGGACTGGAGCAAAACAAATATCATAGGGATTTGCCAGATTTCTTACTGGAGGGAACGTGGGGGTTTTCTGTTATCAGGTTCCATATACCCTGAAAAGGATAGTTCAAACTCCAAGTCCCACTATGTCAGCACTCTGTCTCTCAAATCCAGAGGTGGCAAGAAGCATATTTAAGATAAAAGACCTGATAATCACCATTAGCAAACAGGAAAACAATTATGCACTTGCACTGAGTGTGTTACACTGGAGCCCACCATTTTCCCCCTGTATTGACATTCCTTTTTCTTATGTTTGCTTTTCTCTTTTCAAACTAACACAGTTGGTTTAGGAACGTATCGCTGATACTGATGGTTCTGCTTTGAGCCTGTAATATTACTCTGCACATAGCGATGTAGCTAGGAATCCCTCCTTAGCACTCCCACTTGCCCCCTCCATTTATCCCCCTTTGTTACAGAGATGAATGAGAGTGGGAAGTGACAGCTTATACTGTTAGTTTAAATAAAGGTGATTCACTAGGCAGCTCCACATGCTCATCTGAAATAGATTCATTTTAAGAAAAAGAAAAAAAAAAAAAAAAGAAAAAAGTCTTTAGACTTGCTGAAGCAGAACAGAAGGGATATGAATGCAGCACATTGGGGTTTTCAGATTTCCAAAGTGCTTACCATGGACTTTTCCCATATGAGTTTTAAGGAAAGATTTATTGTATTTTAATCAGAAACTTGAACAGCTATCCTACTAATATTAAAAAATAATAATCATACTTCTCATTACTAACTAGGTATCAAGCAGCCCAAGAAAATAATTTTTACCCACTTAAAAGACAAGCTGTTCTTTGTCACTGGGATGCACCACATCAATCACGTGCTAGGCCACCTAAAAGGTTCAGTTGATATCCCATTACTATTTACATCTAAAGCTTTAACATTAAATAAACAGTTTCTGAACAAGGAGTTACATTCTAACCTGCCATAAAAGTTAAAGAAAATGCGCTAAAGCCATTTATGTATGTAAGTCCTGAGCCCTTAATGTGAATGAGTTATCCTTTCCCATCCTCAGAACAACTTAGTTGATGCAAGAGGAGTGTAAAGCCTTACACTACAGCTGCTACCCTGGGCTCCCTCTTCTGAGTTTGGTTAGATGAAAAACAACCCACAGCGAAGAGAAAAATTATGAGTTGTGCTTCTCCAGATTATCTGATGCCACTCTTGACTGGAAAACTGATATTGATGGATGGCAGCCACACAGTGCATCAGAATTTCCCCCTTGAAATGGAAGGCATTTAGAACAATTTTAAGAAATAGGAATAAAGCATCGCAGTGAAGGCAGAGACTATACATAAAGAAATTTTAGCATTACAGTTAGTTTGGTAACTTTGACATTCCGCTCATGTAGAGCTCTATGGCACAGCAAGGGAATTAGGCCCCAATTTTCAGAACTACCCTTTGCTGAGGGTTTCTAGATTTGATGTCCCTTGTCAATGTTGAGCACTCATGGCTTCAGGCAAGGGGAAGCTGAAGGAGGACAGTAACTTTAGAAAATAGGCCCTGGAGCTAGATATTTAGCTTGTGAAAACAACCATAACTCATTAACAGCCAACACAAAAATTTAAATGGCTGCTCAGGAAACCTGTGGTAGTTTCTGCCTGCCATGGGTCTTCATTTGCCACCATCAGCAACAATCCTAGGTGTAAGCCTTGCTAGGCAGAAGCCTAAAGAGGCCATGACCCACTTCACTATCGCAAAAGAAAGCTTCACTACATGAAATTAGCTTCTTTCCTTACACTGTTGGTATAAGTCTGTCTACTTGACACACCAAACGCATTTAGATAGACAGCCGTTCTCAACCTTCTGACTCGAGCGGTCACTCCGTCACCGCAGCCCAGGGGTGACACTGCAGCTTCTGCCAGTGCTCCCGAGCTAAGGCACAGCCGGCTTTCCTCCAGCACAGCTGCCCGGTCCCGCTGGCAACAGAGGCCTCAGCTAGTGAGTCCGTAGGGTCAGGAACAAGATTGCGCCCGCTCAGACACTTTTGCTGCAGTAGAAACCCTTATCTGTTCCTGAGTTCAGTGCAGAAGCTATCTCACACACGTTTATATGACATAATCACTGTGGTGTCCTCTGCCACTGCAACATAACTCAGACACATTTTTAATGACATGAAAGAGGGAGGGAAAAAAAAAAATCTTTCAACTTCATGTATATATTTATGCATATATTTATGCATATATTAAAAATAGATTCTGTTGCCAGATGATACACCTTACTTTGAAGAAGAAGGGAAAAGGATGAAAACTTGACCTGTTGTCACACCCCACCATTACAAACCTTCACTTTTACTGGGAAAATATGGAAAAGGTTAAGTAGTTCTGCTATAAAGTTATGCTTTCCAAGTGTGATAAAAACAGAATTGGTGTTAAGTTGCTGAAGCCTAAAAGTTTGATGGATGTAAGACCCCAAGTCAGAAGACAGATAAAACTGCTTCTTTCTTCAGCACCTACATGCACCATTGACTTGTGACGCTCCTGAGCTTGGTGTCAGAGACAGCAACAGACATCAGAAAACACTTAGCGTGCAGATCCTGTAAACCGATCCCTCTCCTTTAAACTCCTGCGTTTCCTTGCTTATTACAATGGTAAGGGCATCTTAGGATCTTCACACAGAGGTCAGTAGTGGTGGCTTTTCAGACCTGCTTCACTTGCTGCCAGGAACAGAAGGAAAGGGTAGTTTCAACTTTGCTGACCCTGCTTTTTGACTGAAGAATCAGCAGTTTAACTAATTGCGTGTCAATTTTACAGTCATATGTCTTGGATACGTGAATAAAACGTCTTAAAAAAAGTCATCTTTTATTACAGCACAACAAAATTCAACAGGCAATCACACAAACGAAGAAGAGGGTCTCTCTTTTGTTCATTTTGTGTGTATGTGTGTGTGTGCAAAAATGTTTTATGTAAGCATACTCCCCCCTCATTGCATGAGGCTCAGTTTACACTCTGATCATAACAAAAGATGTTTCCTTCTGTAGTTGTTACTCTATACTTCAATCCTCCATCAAAAACAGCCGGGCTTGTAAAAACAGACATGTCAAAAGGTTAAGAAATGAACAAATAGATTTTCTCCAGCTGTAGAAAAGTAGCTGACAAACTCAACCCTCCGGATCACA
Organism: Burhinus oedicnemus; assembly: GCA_008921705.1. Classification (NCBI taxonomy): domain Eukaryota; kingdom Metazoa; phylum Chordata; class Aves; order Charadriiformes; family Burhinidae; genus Burhinus; species Burhinus oedicnemus. Next base: position 1,689,325 of record VFFE01007510.1, read on the forward strand.
GAGGAGAGGCATTACTAAACCAAATGTCTGGTATTGATTTAAAATGGAAATAACGGAGTGGATTAAATTAATCTAGCAAAAAAGCAAGCAACTGCATGAAGGAATACTTTCAATTTGAGAAAACCGGATGATCTCTCTCCAAGTAGGAAGAAAAGCATCTTAACAGACACATGATTTAATATATACACTATGAATACAAAACAAAATCCATTAGAATATTCAGTTTAAGTAAGCATTATTGAAATAGTAAATGGAGTACATTAGAAACAATCATGTACTGGAATAAAGGTTGTTCAGCAGGGACTACATTTTATAAACCTGACATATTCATTTATTACAGAGGTTGTATCAAATTTGTAATGCTCCTAAATATTTGATACTTTGCTTTCAACATTTGGCTTTTGTGAAGGATGCAAAACAGTCTGTATTTTTTCCTCTGGTTGCACCCTTTAAACCCAAACAAGACTTAAAAGGAAAGATACCTTCTTTGGGAGGGTGGGGAAAGGGATTTCCTAAGGCCTTTCTTTTCTCCTCTTTCCTCCCCGCCCTCCAGTAAATGAAATTAAAGGTCAGCAAGTATTCAGTGCAGTGGAAAGCCCAAGGTTATAAAAACAAATGAATTAGAAAAGCTGTCCAAGATTATAATAACTGGCCATGTACTCTCTAGACCTTTCTCTAAACCCAGACATGGTTGTGGAAATACACTAGGTATCCTGACATTGCTAGCAAACACTATTGAAGTATATTTATAAGCACTGTGAAAAAACCACATCATACACAAACAAAACGTATCTCCCCAAATATTTGTTCTTGTCATTCAAAACACTAATCCCTGAAGGAAACAATCATATAATGCATTTTCCATCCGCTGTTTTTTTCTCTCTACTCTAAAGGCAAACAAAAAATATGTACTTGAAAAATAGAAAGTATTTTTTAAGAGTCTTTAAATATTTTCTTACTCCTTTTGATAGGCTGTAATAAAATAGTTATCCGTTTTATATGCTAGTCAAAATCTTTGCTAGGGGATTAAATACTAATACGAGGATATCACAGAGAGTAAGCAAAATATATTTAGGTTCTTAATTTTCAGATCTGTTCAATCTCAGGGCACAGTTTCAGAGTCACTTCCAATCCCTGGTAAGCCCACCTGTGGGCTCACCTCTCTCCTCTCCCTCTGGATCACATACTCTCAAGCCCCATTAGTGCTCACAGCAGCAGTAATGGTCCTGTGGCCACCCAGCTGTTTTCACCTGCATCAGGCTTCTGCCGAAATTGAGCAGCTGCATGGCTGTTCATGCCAGAGGGAGGGACTGGCAGGAGCACGTGGCCCAGGGCCTACAGGGAGAAGAGGGTTGTCTCCTCTGCCCCTGCACCAGTGTTTGGAAACTTCTGGGAGAACAAAGGTACCGACACTCTGGAGCGGCACAAACCATCAGGCGTCGCTGACCCCAAGACTGGACGCCTGTTTTTTCCAGGTTCAACTGGAATAGGTACCTGTTCCCTTACCTGCCAAAGAACCTTTGGGGAGGTGTTGTGGGTTATTAAAAAGCATGAGAAAAGAACTTGATGACAGACAGGCAGACTGATGGACCATATCCTCTTTTTATCCGCATTTAAATACACGCTTAGCTTCAGGTGTGCAGTCTCATTGGTTTAACTGGAATCATGAAATCTAACACCACACACACGTGTGTGTGTGTGTGTGCATAAGTACATGTACAACACATGAGTTTCTGGACAGACATCATTTCCTATCAGCTGATTCAAACAAAAGCAAGTTGCAGTAAACCTCAGTGGCTTCAGAGGTACAGTTTGGGGATTTGTGTCTCCTCTTAGAGCTAGTTGCTTTGTGTGGTGCTAGATGCATCCTTTTTCTTTCTTCCCACTTTCTCCTAGAACAAGAAGTATAACTTCACTTCAATCCATCTTCCATAGAGCACTTGTGTGGAGGCCAGGACATATAAGTGACTTAATTTGAACCATAGAAAGGTACTGAACTTAGTTTTCCCTGAAAGCCAGCAATTTAAAGGCAGAATGCATCTGCAAAGGTTTTAGAAAAATTAATCAATAACTTTTTTTTTTTCCTATAGCTAGCAACTTTTAGAAAGATCAAATCTTCCAATCCCAAAATGTAACTAGAGTGGTATTTGAGACCATGATCTGCTTGATCTTTGACTAAACAAGACAAGTACTTACACTTTCACATGACCCTGTGCAACACACTTCCAGAAATCAATCACTAGACATGAAACAACATTAACAGTGACAGGAATAAGGTATTATACTGACACAAAAATAAGAAATACTTTGCACTCCTATAGTTTCTGTAAAAATTCAGTATAAAGCATGCCTAAAACACTCAAACTCTGGAGTTTCTCCCTGTATGTTCCTCTTTCCCCCCCCCATCTCAAAGAGAAATGGCAAATGAAATACCGAGGAGTAACATCCTTAGTGTTGTAACATAGCTTTTCATTCTTATGCAGCTATGTCAACCCCCACAAAACCAATTAGGATGATGATCAAAACAGCCCCACAGCATTTAATATTTGCCACTCGGGTGGTGAACTAAAGACATTTGGGTACCTCACTGAGATGACAGAACACATGCATACCGAGATGAACAAGCTGCAACAGCCAAAGGGACTGCTCATCCCAGCTATGCTAGACTCAACAACCAATTCAGGAAAAATCCTTCTCAGAAAATTTCTACCATGAAAATAGATGGTATCAGTATTTGTTGTTTTTCTTGCTACTTCATTCTTGGAAATTAAAGTTACCTTAGAAATTAAATGAAGTATCACAGTAAACTTTCTATTTTAAATTACTCAGCAGTCACAAAGTGCTTACTGTATTACATTATATAGCTGGCCCATGACAAAAAATGACAAACCAAAAAAATGCCATATATACTTTTACGCAACAGCATTACCAGTTTTTTTAATAAAAGATTGTCTGGTTTTAGGGTCTTACAGGAACTCCAAATATTGGTAAAAACTTTTAGAGAAAGCAGGCAAAAGTGATAAAGGTGGAAAAGGTAAAAGAAAAGGAAAGGCTTACCCCAAAAACTTGTCCTACAGCAAACGCAGATTCATTTTCACTGGAGGCATAACTCTATATACACTATACTTCCCATTTAGCCGAACAAATAACAGATAATTTGCTACTGCTGTTTTCAAACGTTCTCAAAATGTTATTGTCCAGAAACACGCCTGCAGAGTAAGCCCCGCCCCCGCCCCCCCTCCCCATTACTTGTGCACTTGTGAAGCTGTGTAACTGGTTACGCTCTTGGAGACGCTCAGCACAGGATTAACGAGTGGCTGAGAGCCATCCTCTCATTCCCATTTCAAAACCGCAGTTTTGATACCACAGCTGGACACCTGCCATCACTGCAGGCCTCAAAGAGGAACATGGCTTTTAAAATAAATAAATAAAGAAAGTGTCTTTCGGGAAAATTCTTCTTCCCGTCTGCTGCTTTGCAGCATCTTCAGCCTCCTCGGGAAGCGCGTTTATTCCACTGCCAGTTTTGCATTCCAGTTCCAGAGAGCTGCAGGCACACCGAGCAGTATCTTTCAATTATTTAAGTTTGGGAATCCTCCAGAATTGCTTTCTGTAAGCTGTCCGGGAAATGCTGCTTGGCAAATTTGCACTATGGCTAGGATTCAAACTCCCTGTACAGACTACATAAAGGACTGATGGAAAAGACTTTCTTAAAATAGTAACATCCCCCCCTCCATGCGCGTGCGCGCACACACACACACACAAACTGCATCACTAACCTACACTGACATAATCTGGCAAGAGAAATGGGAAGAAAAATTCTATTTTCTGCCAAGAAAAGAGGAAATTAATTAGTTGGATATTAAATAATCTATAAGAATTTAAGAACAAAAACTCAACCCTCTCAAACTTCTTAAATACACATAGTGACGTCTCTTTCTTTATTCTCTCTTCTAGACACATGGTTAAGTCACTGAAGTTACCAAGTAGCACCAAAGCCATAGAAGACATACATGGACATCTCTGTAGTAAAAACAGAGTAAAATATACCAGCCTAACTTCTCCAAGGTATGTAGGAATACTATATTTTCTTTCTTTCAAACACAGTTATGGAAGGTTTCTGTTTTGGGGTTTTTTTGTTGGGGTTTTTTTTGGTTTTTTGGGGGTTGTTTTTTTTTTTTTAAATTGTTATTATTTTTAAAGTACTATTTTTCCCAATCCAAAACTGAAAGCTTGCAAATCTTCAGAAAGAGCAGAAATGAGAGGAAAAGAAAGAAAACATTACTGCTATGCAGCTACATAAGCAAGAAAGTCCTTCTCTTTTTTCTAAGACTATTTTGAACAAAAGCATCCTTTTGAGCCTCAATCTGGAGCAAAGAGTTAAATCAAAAAGTAACAAACGTGAGACCTAAATTAACTAAGGAAATCCCAGTGGTAGACAGTACTTGCTACCAAAGACAAACTCATGCTTATTGCAATAGGCCAGTTTCACACATATATAATGTTAGTGGATAAGCCAGGGGTAGAGCGCCACGCATAATAAGGAACCAGCCACTGGCATCTGCTGAACACACGGTAATAACAAACACTGACCTTTCTTTTAAATAGAATTTAAAACTTTAAAGAGTACAAGAGTTTAGGTCCTAGAAGCATAAATTAGCTACGCAATGGGCAGGGTACACCAGACAATGCAATTACCACACATTCTAAAACACCTAGTATCGCTCACTGTCACTGGTCGTATTCCCTATGGCTTGTATTATTGGTAGTACAATGCGTACCTCAGTAAAGTGCTCATAAAGAGTCAAAACATTACTTGAAATTATCCTAGCATTAAAAGATAAGTTCAAGCTGTACTGGAGAGCAATACATATACCGCCTAAGCACAAAGCTGAATTACAACTACAATTTATTGCTCCATCACAGAGCAGCAATATTGTTCCATGCATGCCAAGCAGTAAATTCAAAAGAAAGCTCCTGGAAAATACAGTGAACTAACTTCACCAGCTACACAATTCCCCTGCATTTATTAAAATACACCCCACAAACCTAAGTAAAATACTTCACGGGTGGGGGCCAGCACCCTGTTCATGTAAGCTTCAAGGAAACTACCTGTCCCTCCTTTCATGCTTTCTGACCAAAGTTTGCAACAAGGAAGCTGAAAATGGCTTTAAACTTCAGAGCTGTGTGAATGAAAGATAAAGTAAGTCTACTCCCTATTAATCACATTAAAGTATGAAGTGAGTCAGGGCCCCTAGAGAGATAATGGAAATCGTGTCTTCAGATAGGTTTGCAAAGCTCAATTTTAAATTGAGAAAACTGTCAAATCCTGAGGTTTAATTAGTCCTGGCAGGTCTGGACCGCTGGGAACATTTCCATAATTTCAATCATCAAAATAATTATTGAAGGTTTTAAGGCTGGATGGTGGGGAAGGGAGATGGGATAGCAAACAGGAAGGAGGAAAGGAGGCAGCTTGTTTCTCACCACCAGCACAGCAATTTTTAACTTCTCAGTTCTGCACCTAACTTTGATCAAAAAAGAAAAATAAACTTGACCCAGCGATAACACACAAAGCCTCTGTACAAACAAACAGAAAACTAATTTAATCACCTTCCAGCTCCCTCCCTCAGGCAGCACTAAGCAAATGAAATACATCTTCCTGAACAAAAATTTACAAGTAAATACAGGGTTTGTGTTTTCAGCTCCTTCCTGCGTGACCAGGAACAGATTTGTTCCTTTCACTACCATAATCTGCATCAAGAATTTGGAGATTTTATATCACACTTGTTCAAAAAATGAGTTATTTGACATATTTCATGCACCTTTCTAATACCCCTGAAGAATTTGGAGGAAGCAGGGTTTGAATTTTAGCTGCATATATCAAAAAAGGAAACAACCTCTGTCAGGTAATACGCGATCCAGTTCTGAGTTTCCCCCATTATAACAGCCTTGGATTTGGCCACCACGTTCAAATATTGATAAAGGCCCCAATTCAGCAAACAGCAATGCGTACTTTTATCTGTATCACACACGCTTAACTTTGTTCTTGTGAGCAAAGAATGAAGGTCAGACCAATCTCACTTTTCTTCTTAAGCAAAGTTCCTCACTTAAATATTAAACATATCCTACATGAGTTTACTTACAAGTTTTATGTCCATTAGTTCACTAGCACCACTTCTACTGGTTTTTTTAATTAAAAGCTCTTCCATCACAATTACACAGCTCGCCTAGAATGCGACGATCTCACAGCTGTCTTATGGACTGTATTATCCTACAGAGAAATTTTATTTGGTGGTTTGGGGTTTTTTTAAGTATGCATTTTTGCTTGCTATATTGATTAGAAACACCTCATGTCACCTCATGAGTTATTCTTAATACAGATCTAGCAAGTATAAATATACGAAAACTAGTCTGTGTTGTACATGGACTATAAGTACAGTCATTATTACATTGTATCAGGCTAATGCACAGAAAAGCTTGCCAATTTTGTAAAAAAAATAGGCAAGTCCTGGATTTTAAGCATTTACAACATTTTCAATTTTCTTCAAGTTAAGCATGTACCTATCACTGTTTGCCTTATATAACCCAGAGGAGTGGAAACAAATAGAAACTGCAGTAGATATATCCTTATAAATGATGCCTTTGTAATTTTAGATTAAGAACTAGTTCAGACTAATGACAGTAACATAAAATAAAACATATTCCCCGACTTCCTCATAGCTTTTCTCTGCCAAAAGCAATTAAGAGTACTGCACCTTTCAGGAGGGCAGGGAAGGGAGGGAATGCTTGATGAGATTATGACTCTTCCTCTGATAAAAACCAAAGATCTCCAACTCCATTCCACACGAGACTGGATACTGAAAACTACTACGCTTCTGATTTTCCCCTGGAATTGGTTCATTCTTCTTAAGTCTTACAGCAGGATCAGCATTACATTCAGATCTGTGGATTGTTACATTCAAAAAAAAAAAAAAAATTGAGCTCTCAAAATCCGAGTGAGTCTTTTGGTTGAGTTCCCTCTTTGATCTGAACAAGTCAACCCTGAATTCTGAGTTACATGCTTCTGAGCAGGCATATTCTGTACTACCGTTACACGATAAACTCACAGCAGAAATAACATATTCATGAGCACTTGCTTTTATTGGGGCTAAAGTAGCATTTTTCTTGCACTCTTCTGCCAGCTGGAGCCTGGGTGATCACTTTCAGTTAAAACATTTGTGGCCATGGCTATGACACCTGCCTGAGAGTCCATTCCCACCAGGCCCCCTAACACTCAAAAAAAGTCTTCGAATATGGGCATACATAATCCTTCCTTTAGACCCTGAATGCAGGGAGTATTACAGAAAAAACAGAGGAAATTATCCTCCATTGCAGAAGGGAGATACAACATCTGAATCTAGCCCCATTGTTCTCCATTACACACTAACAGTAATATTGCTGCTGCAGTATCTTGGATAAGAAAACCAAAACAAACTCAAACCAAATCAGAATTTATTTCCTTCTTGTAGGCAAGGCATACACCATGATCTAATCTGTAATTGCAAACTACCTGCTTCTTGCGGGGGGGACGGGGGGGGGACAGGGAATAGGAAGGCAGCTTTTTCAGATATGATGCCTACAAGCCTCTTTTACCATGCAGCATATAGCTAAGCCAAAATTATGATTTCTGTCCTTCTGGCTGATTCAACTTCCCATCACTACTACCTTTAAAAAGTGTCAGACTGGACATTTTCTCTCAATATGGGAGAGAATAAAGCAGTAACTTCTGCCATGCTCCTTGTTCTCCTATGACAGGATACTCTCAATTAACCAGTTGTCAGTGCAATCATATACTATTATAAAACCAGAAACCTGAGAAACAGAATACAATGGTTTTACAGATTTTCTTTTTCAGCCACCTCTATCAGGATTCTCTAGGATTACCTTTAATCCTGTAATCAGAAAGACCATTTCACAATGGGGCTAAGAATTTACCAAAACCAAACTAAACCGATACCTTTTCATGCCAAGGGAGTAAAACTGAGTTCGTTCCATCATCATAAAATGGAAATAGGCTACTGTTTTGTTCATGCTGAATTGGAGAATACTCCAATACACTGTGATCCCAGCTTGCTTTAGAGGTAAAAAATCTACCTGCCCACTAGGATTTCACGTTGAGATTGCTATCGCAAATTAGCAATTGTGGTTTAACAATTCCCTTCTTTTCAGCACTGAAAACAGCCTTGGACATTTGATTAACAAATTCAGTCCTCCCATACATAAACACAAGAAAAGATTCCTTTGTAAAACGGTACAACAAAAGGTAACAAACCATATCACAGGAATAACCACACCGCTGGCACTCTTTCTGAGGTTAATCACAGGCATCCAACCTGCCACCAGTGAGAAGAAACTTACATTCATGTGTATTATTAATTTGCTTACCTGCAACCTCACTGTTTACCTGATAGTCTGTTCACTTCCCATTTATACTGGGAGAGGTTACAAAATGGCATTTCAAGGGAAATTCCAAAGCTCAATATAAATAAAGGATTAGTTGGTGGATACTACTTTCAAGATAAGGACACATATACCAGCAGTAAAGGCACCTGAGCTAATTAAGTCCTTCTAACCACAGATTGTTTACTCTGTACAAAAATTGGCTTCAAATGCTTTCAATGCGACTGCTAGCTCCAGAACAGCCAACAAAAGTACTACCTGTTTGCACAAAGTAAAATGAAAACGGAATGACAAAAAAAAAAAAAACCAAACCCAAAACTTTGTCTGGGTTTGAAACTCAAGCTTGTTTGATTTCAGCATTAAGTTACTAAGTTATGAGTGAGGGATGAAACAATGGTAGCCAGACAGAACATGCTCGAGTAAGCAAAAAACCCAACCTTTAAACAGGATTATACCAACCACTGAGCAAATATTGTTAAAAAAATTAAAATCCACCAAGAATACACCTTAAAATCAGAGCTCCTGTTTGCTCTGCTTCAGACAGAATAGAGTAGATATTTGGAGAGCACAGATCACAATCACAGGTTTTATTTAATTATCGTTGTACAAAGAATAAGCTAGTCTGGGCACTGCATTCTAAATACAACCCAATGATTATACCAAATCATTGGTAAATACAGTCCCAGGACTTTGAAAAGTAGCACTTACTCCTGGAAAGCCCACACATTTGTGGTCTATTATACAGGCAAATCCATTTCCCTACGTCATATCCCAATCCTTAAAGTAAGGGCAGGGTCTACTTTCTTCCACCCTTTATAGATGCAGTTTCAGAGGAAATCCCCAGAGACTTTGTTGGGTTGTGGTTTTTTGGGTTTGTTTTTTTTCCTCTCCTTGGTATGCACTTGCACATTGAATTCTCCAAACTGGGACAGTTTAATCGGTCGATAAAATGACACCTGCGTTTCTCCTGCTCATGATACTGAGATACTAATTTATTTTTTTTAAACAGAATATTTCATGCTTTCCATTTTGGATTGTAATCTGCAGTACAGCAGATCCTCCTGAATTCTAGTACCATGATGCTACTTCCCTTTAATTCAAGTGGAAGAGACCTGTGAGGGCTTGAGAGCTGTAGTATCCAACTATTGTTGCAAAAATGTTTTTAAGATTATATTTGTATATGAAGACCATCTTTTGTAAATCCATAATCAAACAGTAACTATCATTGTAATTCAATCTCTCAACCAAAACCATCAACATTTTGCCAAACTCACTGTGTTACAGCAGGGGCAAAGCTTCACCTGAAAAAGAGCCAGCCACCAAGCCTTAGTTTTCTCCTAGTGAGAACTTACCTCGTTCCAGCTGCAACCAACCATCACCTGTAACAACACTAGCAGCAGGCATTAAAGAGCCTTACAGCAGTGGATAGTTACTACTTTGTAAAGATACGATTTGCAGCAGCTTCTTTTTTGCCTCGGGATAAGATCCGGGACAATCGGAACAGAGAAGGGCAGTGGGCAGAGTGAAACATGGTTAAGTACTAACCATGCAGGAGAAAAAGAAAAGAGGAAATTCCCCTGAGATGACAGGTTAAAATTCTTCCCTGTGGGTTGCCTAGAACACAGTCAAGTTCCTATCAGGTTCCTTAGGCAAGTCAGGGACACATTGAAGTATTACAGGCAAGGAAATAAACAGACCCAGATTTCAAAGCCTCACCCCGGAGCCAACGAAAACCCCACTTTCCCTCCGCAAGCTGTGCCTGTTGCTCTCTGTAAAGCTATCATTTACAGCCTTTCCCAACTTGGCATTAAAAGTATTGTATTGCCCTGGCTGGAAGAGAAACAGCCCCTCATTTACTTCAGAGACGAAGTATGTTTTTATTGCTCAAGTCCATAAGCTCCATTATTTCATTAGCACAGAGTTAACATCACAGAGGAGGGAAAACAAGCTACAGTCAATTCTTCAGCATGCATGAAGCAGAATGGCTTACTACGCGCTGAATTAATCTTGAATTCAGCCTTCACATTGCATAAACTTGGGCAAATCCACAAAGTATTACTTGCCCTGCAAAATATTTATAACCAACATGGATGATTAGCAGCAAAGCTCCATGGTAAGCTGGCTCAGGGATGGCTAAACAGTTCAGATGAAAAAAAAACAAACAACCAACAACAAAAGAACCAAAATAAAAATTACTTTCCTGCTGGTCTTGCTCCTGAGACATCATGGTTTGCATGCTGAGTGAGAGCAAGCAGAGGTAGGTGAACGCGTAACTAGAGAGAGGATGGGACTGTTCCTTCTTATGGTACTAGTGATAAATCTGCTTAGCTGTATCATAAAATCACAGCTCTTCTCCTGCAAGGTGGGAATTGTAACACAAGTACTTAGCCACGAGCATGTCAGCCTCTCTAAATCTACGAATCCTTCATGCATTTAAAGTTAATCACCTGCTTAAATGCCTTGTTCCAAGAAATTTATAGTACTGAGCCCAAATATGCTGATTTCTGTTGCAATAAGCACTATAATATTATATTTTCTCTATACTAACGCTAGAATTGCTGTTATTGGCAGTACAACTTACAGGAGGTGTTTCAAAACTTTCTTCTTTTTTTTCTTAAGTAGAGAAACGGCATCTACAGTGCATAGAAGTTTTCTAGACATTCCATTCCCACATCTCGTTTAAATACAAAGCATTGCTGTAACATCTTGACGTGAAGTCCTCGAAGTATCTTAAAATACACCGAATAAACTTCAGAAGACTATTCCGTGACATCAGTCACAATTATACTGTAGATACAAGGACACAGCACAGCAATATTAAGCGATGTGCCAAGGTCACACAAGAAGGCGGTAGCATTCGTGTGCCCAAACCAGCATGTGAGCCTCCTGAGTGCCAGGGCGCTGTGTGACTCAGCACCAGCTCAGATGTCTCCTCGCCCGTGACGGCACCTCTGCAAACTCCAGCTGTGCTACTGGAGCCTGTAACTGAATGCAAGAGGAGGGAAACACAGTATGTAATAACGCAAGCACTATACATGATTTTAAGCAGGCCACCAATCTTAAGCAGATGCACACAGCAAACCCTTCCTTGCTTCACACAAAGCACCTTCATAGTCCTCTGCATAGTCTTCGAAAATGACCTAAATAAGACTGGAAATAGAAAAAGTTCTATATGCGCATACGTAGATGACCATTTTCAACTGGCTTACCCAATTGCTTAACCAACCTGTGGTTGATTAAGACAAAAGGCTAAGTTTCCAAGGATTAATTTGGAGGTTAGGCCTTGGGTAAGGAGTCAGTGAGTTCAGAAACACTGGCTGCAGCAACTTGGACTGACCGTAGGCCAACCTAGACAACAAATAGGGGTGGGTGTGTATTTGCTTCAGGACGCAGTTTCTTCAGGTTTTTTTTCTTCTTCTCAAAGTTGGTGGTCCACCAATCAGTCTAAATTACTCAGCTTCCAGTGCAGTCCTTTGAAAGGGACACATTTTAAGCAGAAAATTAGAGTTAAATGCAGTGTCCTTAGGACTTTTAACCAAAACCCATGTATCCTTTTATTTACCACAGTGGTAAATAAAGCCCACGAATCACTGCGTATTTCAACATTTATTGCATCACATTGTTTAACACTATACTGTTTTCAGCGTCAAATATTGATAAAGAGGAATCTTGGCATTTTAGCAAGAATGATCTCTTGGAAGAAGATGACAAGGGAACTTTCAGCAACAGAAGTCACAATTAGGACTGAGCCAACAAGCAAATTTCAAAGCCATTATTTTAAAATATTTCAATCACTAGGTCATACACCCAAGGTTAACAGACATAATAAGCAAAAACACACTTGAGTACTTTGAAGAAGCAGATACTACTATGTGTATATATAGAGATAACCAAGCAACTATTCAACATTACAGAAGTGGTAGGGGGGCTTTGTGTTTCTGAAAACAAGAGTTCTCTTGTACGATTTTTAGGAATTCCTACACTGATGAGTCCTAAGCCTAACTTTCCAAATCCCACTCGGTGTTAGACAAACCCGTTTCACTTTTGAATGAGCTTCATAAAGTTCTCATGCTGGGGGAGGGGGGGAGAAAACCCACAAAAAACCCCAGCATTCAAGGCTATATTACATACAGGAACTAAACATGTATTTCCCATTTTTTCAGTAAGTAGGCCACAGATTTATTTTCTTCTGAAATCTCTCCAGCTTAAAAAAAAATCTGAGCTCTTTTGCAAGCTTTGTTTGGTGTTTAGATTTAAGTGGCACGTACACAAAACCACCCAAGAGCCCTCCCTTGCATTGTTATTAATATTTGCAATACAACATATATGAAGAAAGCGAGCTAGACATCTAGTTAAAGGAGAGATACCAGCCGCTAACCTCCTCCCAGTCTACTTAAGTAACACCTCTCAGCCAGGAGACACTTCTTTGGTGGAGAGCTACAAAAAGCAAGGCAGAAACACTGAATCCTTCTCTCCTTTCTAACTCACAGCCAATCTGATTATCAGGGTTTTCAAGGACTCTGCCAAGGTACTGAGAAAAGATCACAGGATAAAGTCTAACAGCTACAACTGTGCGATTTAAGAACGAAAGTGACTATAAGTCATCAGGTTCAGTTCTGTTTCCTCTAATTACTGGATCATTTCCTATCTGGACATTTATAGTTTTCGATTATACAGCTGCTAAAATACCTGTGATCACAGATGACTGCTGTATTCAACAGCATCCAAAGTTCAAGGTAACAAAGCAAGCTCAAAGTAACTTTTACCTTCCTTTCCCCTTAACCCTTCAAACACCCTGAGATAGACAGCTATTATACAGTAATGTAAGATACTGTTTGTCTGCAAACTGCCAAAAAAACCCCACCAAAAAGCAAAAAACCTACCCTACAAAAAAACCCTCTGGATTTAAACATTATCTGTAAAAACAGCTCTGTTATTTAGTAGTTTATCATAGTTTTACTCTGGAATCTGCATTCCATTCAAAATCTTTAGAATCACTTTGGACCAGCACAGAGCTTGAAACCAGCGATTGCTCCCTTTTTCCTACCTAAGAGAAAAAAAGAAAAAAAGAAAAGGAAGAAAAAAAAAAAAAAAAAAAAAAAAAAAAAAGGAGAGGTCGGGCAGCAAAAGCACATGGATTGAGCCACAGAAGAAACGTGCCATCGACGCTCAAATGAAGAAAAAAAAAACCCCACAAAAACAAAAAACAAAACCAAGCCAACACACAAATCAAAA
>VFFE01007510.1:1703015-1724486 GCA_008921705.1 Burhinus oedicnemus
AAAAAAAAAAAAAAAAAAAGAATGTGCATTAATTACAAGGTACTGACTGACCTGGATTAGCCTTTATTCCATGTCAGCAGAAAAGAATTCCTGACATCTGCATCAATTACAGAGACAGAATAGGCTGTTCCAAGTGGATTTCTTGTGAGAAAGAAAGAAAGAAAATCAACTTTTGGCTTATTTGGGTGCCTAAGTGTAACACTGTGTGATCTATTAATGAGATAGCACCTTTCTTGTAAAGCTTTTCAAGTTATTTTAGGAACACAGCAATATTTAATCTCATCAAGTTTCTGCCTGTGATGCTTAATTCTAAACTGTTGGGAGGCCAGTTTTCCCTTATTTACAAATAATTGTAAGCATTTTAATCAAGTGGGAGCAGGGAAACTACTTCTAGACAAATAAGAAGAGGTGCAGGGTTCGAATACAGTCAAGTCCTAGCATTTACATTTCAAAAAATTGTGAAGAGTGCAAAATAAGGCATGAGAATCATTTACTGTCAGAAACCCTACATTATACCGACAGACAAAAGAATCTTGATCCATTCAGCTTACACAGTCCATAAGTACCTGAGGGTGACAACCATTTCTTCAATCAAACAAAAGTTTAATGTCGGAAGCTAAACACACAGACGTGTTCAGTCTAGAAACAGGACTGAACTGATGGCATAATGAGGGATAAAGTCTCTTTGTCATGGTTGATTCTCCAACCTAAGTTCTTGCTTTAAAGACTAAATCTCTTTTTAGAAAGTATGATATATCAAAAACCTTTGCAATTCAGGTCTTCAGCTTCCAAAGACCTCATTACGCAGAGGATGGGCTTGAACACCTACTGCAGTCCTTCCAGGCTTTAGAAACTTCTAGTCACCTCTCCAATAGGCACAGATTTAGCATTTAATCGTTCCATCAGGAAATTCACATTTCTTCCTCAGCTAAACCAGAACTCATTTAAAACCAAAAATCCCCACTTTTCTTCCCATGCAGCAAATCTAATAGGCAGACAAGCAGAATTAATGCTGTGGACGCTGAAATCTAGCACTGGATTTGGAAGAAAGACCAATTAACATTTACCATCAAAAACACATAGTTTTGAATAGTTTTACTTCTATCATTTCAAATTTTAGCTTTGTACACGGAATAAGAGTATCAAAAGTATTCAAATAATCCTGTTCAAATACAGAATGACTCATATGCAATGATTTTGCAGTTCTTCATAAAATCCAAGTTAAGACAACAAGGATGTCACCTCTGTGGGGAAAGACTATGTATTAAAGTCAGATTAAACACTTTGAATCCAAGACTTGGAAGGTGTTGTTAATTTGAAAAAAGGTAGAAAAAAGGTGACAGCATTTTGTTAGGGACTTAATGTTACTATACATCGTTGAGTAGAAAGAGCACATATTCTGTAAAACTTTACGTGTTACGAAGTGTTTCAGATAAAATATATAGTAGCAGAACTTGACATTTAAGTGGAAAAAATCTACTTCCAGATACATAACGTACTGAAGAAAAATTATATCCGATGTATAAAGTGAAGTATCCATTAGCTGTGCTTCTTGACAGATTGTAAAAACAACTATAGGCCGAAATGTTTGAACTGGGATTTTCATATATCTTTACTTAGTAACAAACTAAGTCTGCCAAATACAGTACTTGAATACATCCAGACTTGAGGAAACTTGCCAGAACGTCTAACTTGGCAGAAAAAGATTAAGCAGGATCTGGTCTGGTCAACAGGCAGTATTTTCAGCTCCGCAAGATTCACGGGTTTTTGAGTTTAGGGTTTGGGGTTTTTTTTTTTCCCTGTTTTTTTTTAATTTGCATTCAATTCAAGAATTACAAAAGGCTCAAACAGGAAACCAAGGAGTCTCCCTGTGTATCAGTGCTTACAAACACATTTGTTGGTTTATGTCAAAGGCAAACCATGTTATATCATTTTTCTTTAAACTCAAAAGAAAAAAAAAAAGGCATAGAAGTAAAAGCAGTATTTTTTCCCTCCATACATTACCTTCAGTACGTTTTCCCCCGCACCCCAAGCTTCCCTCCCCCCATCCCATGTTCTCTGTATTTTACATTAAAGATTTCCTGGTATGACATTATCAGTGTGGCCTTTCCAGCTCTTTTATTCACATGCAGAGAAGGGTGTGGGTAACTTATAAAAGTAGCTGTAAAGTAAATATGCCTATAAACTTTGACAATTTTATAAAAGGCAGTTATTTGTCTGTATTCAGAAGCGACAACAATGCAGTGACATTTTCCCACCATAGATAAGTGCAAACCTGGTCTTGGGTATCATACACTGCAGTCACAGCAGTAATTCCATGGCTTTTAAATTAATGAACTTTAAAAGGTTATACACCAATTTTTATTCTTGGCAAAATTTCAGTTTCCCCAGCTCTCAAGGAAGGGACCCAGCTATCTTCCAAAAACTTGAAAATCTAAATACAGACTCAGCAGGAGGAGAACTCAGAGGAAGAGAACTGAAAGATACAAAGAAAAAAGGCACAGAAAATATTTTTTCATTTAAAAAGAGAATGTAAGAAGCTGCACGAGATCCTCTCCAGCAGGGATCGGGGGGGGGGGGGGGGGGGGGATTAAAAAAAAAATAATCAAAAGCAATCAAGCTGAGGGAAAGCACAGGCAGGAAGAATTTACCTGCCTTCCAACAAAGTCTCAACCACTGTCTTCAGTGTGTTCATAAAAAGAAGGGCTCAACACTTAAAAATGCGTGGTAATTCTGGTGGTTTTGGCTCACTCTCCCGCATCCTGGTTACACAACCCCAGCTGGGGCCGGAGCTGGCTCCGATAGGGTTGTACCCTTCCTCTCCCTGGCCGGGAGAGCTCAGTGTAGCACAAGGCATAGGAACACACTGGTACAGTTGGATTTAGAGCACAAAATTACTCCAAAGGCATGATCTGAATCACATCCATGTCTTCCCATCTGTCTGAAAGATGTGTGGCAAAACAGACTGGGGTTGCTGTATTAATAATATGGATTCTAGCCAGGCCTGAAGTGATGAGCAAGTTGCTGTCTGTGATAAATGCACAGGGCATCAATATATATTATAAAAGTTTAGGTCATGATAAAAGATTGCAGAGGCACAGCTGTATTTAGAAACAATTGTTCTCGGTGAGAAAGCCAGACTCGACATACAAGTTTCTAGAAGTGGTACGCGGAGCATTTTCCCCAGAAGCAGCCGGCACTGTGAAGGATGCACTGTGAGTTCCCATTGCTGCTTCTCCAAATCAAATGAAGCTTGTCATATCACTGTGAGCCCCTTTAGTTTTGGGCATAGGCCAAAATAATCAGTACTCTCAGTACACTTCCAAACTGGCAGCCTTGCATAGTAGACAAAATCTGTTGTTAGAAAATGTTAGGAATAAACGTAAGACCTGTTTAAAAGCCGTCAGCCCCTGCTACCCTGGCTGTAGCCACATCTTGCAGTAAAAGTTGCAGAACTGTAACAAACACAAGAACTCAAGTTCTCAATGGCATTAGACTTCTTAGCCATATGAAATGCAGGTGTTATTTTCCTTCAGCAGTTCTCTTATGAAACACTTTGCTTAAAATATTTCTGAGCAATTCATTAAATGCACAACATTAACAAGAAATATGCAACTAGCCAAATAATTATATTTGTATATCCCAAAATGAGCATTTCAAGATGCAACCTAAAACCTCAGTCCTGCAACACAACTCAACCATATAGATCCTCGCACCCATCCGTTACTCCATAAATTGCAAGAACCCACCTCCTTCCAGGCTGGTAGCACAGTGCTGTGATAACACCAAAGTCTGGAGAAGTGGGTCCAAGTATATGAGAAGATGTGAGTGTGAGTTGGGTGGGGTTGTTTTTTTTTCTTTTGAGAAGTAGAAATGGCAGGGGATGACAAGCAGCAGAACTAAACAATTACCTTTAGTAACAAATATGGTTTTATAATAAATATTTCTGAGGACAGAAATGAGCAACAAGTTCATGGCAGACTTCACACTCAAGAAAATCTCCTTTCTGTCATGTGGAAGGATTTCCTAGCTAGCTGCCAGTGGACCAAGCCTTTAAATACTTTGCCTGTTTTAACAGGTCACAAAATATTTGTGTGGTCAGGTTGAGAAGGGCAACTTTGGGGCACCTTCAATAAGAGTAGACCAGTGTCTCTAGTTAATACTACCACTTCTTTGAAAATGGAAAGCCTACGATTTCCAGAAACTTTAGACAGTCTTTAAATAACAATAATTTATTTTACTACAAGTCAATTGTGAAAAAAAAAAAGTTACTAAAGACACGAGACAGGAGAGGAAAAAGTTTCATTTATACATCTCTGTACTTACAGCCCTAAGGAAGGCTCTCTGTGTTTCATTTTGAATGACCACAGAGCTCCTAGGGCTGGGATCTAATACCAAGACTGTCTCACTGGGTAGGGATCCTAATCAGGGCCAAACCTTGAAATGCAGCCATTTTCTTTCTGGGAGAGTCGTAACAGAGTTGTATCTTCTTAAAGGATTTCCTGTTGCCTACGAACTGTATATTTAATTAAAAAAACATTCAAGACAGGACATCCCATCTTTAGAAATGCTGGCTTGCTTCAGACATGACCAGACAGAACCATCTCCTGGCCAGACATCAGGCAAAATTCCCTAATGATTAGCCTCATACAGAACTTGATTCTTCAACTATTGCTTTCCATTGTGAAAGATATACCCTCTCATGAGATAAGATTTAGCTATCAACATGAAATTTTTATACAGTGAAAACTACAAATACATAAACTGATAGCCACCCTTCTTACAAACATAAGACCTTGAGAGGAAGCATGTGGTTCCTAACTATCTGGACAGAAACTAGACATAACAGAATCCAAGTAACTTGGATTGCCTGGCTTTCCTGAAACTAGGAAAGTCCAGACTTGCTATGAGAAAAGTTAGATTCAAACTCTTAACACCTTAAACAATTTCTTAGTCCTTCCATCATCTGAAGCACAGACTACATTCTGTGCATATGGGAAGAAAATTGTGTAGTGCACCTGGAAGTTGTGTCCATTTTTAATTATTCTATAAAATGTATGTTGTAGGGACCACTGCCAAGATGTGTGTAATGGAATTTATATTAAGCCCTGTTCCACAAAACCCACAACTAAGAACAGCTACTATTTTCAAAGAATTTGTTAACTTTTAATGTCGTGAACTGCACGATCGGTTTTACAGCATGTTCTGACCAAAGAGGCTACCAGAACATAATGTGGCTTTAATTTAAAGAATAAAAGCTTCCTGCGTGCTAAATCCAACCTCGGCAAGGCTCCTTTGCCTGCACCACTAATGGACCTGGACACAGTGCAAGAGAAGCAGCCTCCCACCTTTCCCCCCTTCACCTCCTGCTCTCTTCGGCTTGCTGACTCTTCAAGAAGCGGACTTCAGTAGTTTGACAGATTGCTCCAAAACACGCAGAAAGTTTCTATTAATATTTTATCGCTCATAAAACATCAAAGCTAGCTCCCCTTCTGGTTTATCAGCAAGTTCCTCCTTCTTTAAGCTAAATTAAACTACAGGGAGCCAATTAAAAAAGCAAAACCTAACTACTAAGCTTTCCTCCGTATTAATCTCTCCAAATTTAGGATATATCAAGGCCTCTCAGCCCGCTTCTAATGTCAGTGGCATAGTTTAAAATTACTGCTAGACATATAATTAGGTGACTAAAAGACAAAAAAAATCCCACTACAACTATTAAGTGATAATTAATATTAGCAGGCTTGAATTTGCTAACTATATAGTACCTGTCAAAGTTCTGCAGAGTCAAGTGGCAAATAATTGGGAAGTACCTGTGCTGCTGCACGCCTTGACAACTCAAAGGGCAAAAAGTCTTTGTTTTTTGGGTTTTTTTTAACCACTTTGGATCTTATTTTTAAGGCTGCAGTCAGCCCGAGATGAAAGAATGTAACCTTGACATTCTAATTTATCTTAAGAGGTGTAGCTTACTTGAACTGGTAGTAAGTAATCAATTTTTGCCTCTTACCCTTCTATGCCCTTTAAGTTGCTTTGGAAGAAATATGGCTGTGGAGGAGGGGAAAAATCAATGAATCTGAAAGCAGATTTCTGGCATGTCACTTGAATAAAGCAGCAAGAAAAAATATGGAGGAAATTTCAAAAGGGGGGAAAAAGAGCACAGTTTTTGGGATGAAAGCTGATTTACATTTAAGAAACTGTTGACTTTACAGTACTTAAATGCATTTTACACCCTATTGGTGTAAGTAAAATCCAATATTAACACTAACAGAAAGATAAACTGTCACTATTGCTCATTTTCTGTATATTAACCCTGCATGGTTGGCAGCAGTCTGGAGTTCTTACCATTGTTTGTGTTTCCACACGACAATATGGGGAGCAGTAAAAAGCCTGGAATATATGATACCTCCCAAAAAAACCCCAAAACCAAACAAACAAAAAAGAAAACAAACAAATCCACCTCCCAAACCCATTATGAAACTGGCAAAGAAAATTACTTTAAATTATGATTTCTAACATGACAATTTTCATCATAACTGCATCTTTTTAGGATGTTCTAAGTACTGTAGAACAGTAATTTAACACATAGTAGTTGCTTTAACAAAAAGAAACGTTCTGTTTGGTGACAAAGTCTTCTCATAAAAAAAAAAAAAAATCTCAAGAGAAGCAATGGCTATCATTCCCGACCTAGAGAGCAGATGTAAAGTATACTGCTAACATTTGTAATCACAGAATAGTACTTCTATATTTGCACAGCTAGGACTGCAGTATTACAGAGGTATCAGTGTACCCTCTGTTCAGGGTCTTCTCCAAGAACTATAATGGTACTCAAATTATTTTTAAACAGGAAAAGATGATTTAAACCTGTCACAGCCTCTTTAGGATCAGCAGCACATTTCCAAGACAGTAAGCAAGACGGATGCTAAACACGACACAAAAATAAAAAGTGCTATTTATGAAGGAGTATTCAATCAGTCATTTTCTTTAGAGTATTTTATATACATAGTTAAGCTCAAAGTAACTAATAAATTTAATAATTAGACACCAGTTGTCATTCCTGATGGACACCCACCATGAAGTGATACGTCCCCCACTCCGATCCCACCGAGGAGCACTAAGGGTGAGCCATCATCAGAGGCAGGAGCTGGTGAGGAGAGGGAGCACGGGGTGTTCCCTGCCGAGCTTCACCACCCAGGTCACATCGCTCGGGCCCCACCGCAGCTGCCCTCTGCCTCCACTGGCAATTCCGAGCAATACAAACAGACCACTAAAGTTTTTGTTCCGATCAGAAAGGCAGACACTGGGAACTCATTTATGGCATCGCTGTGTTTTACTTCCAGGCTCTGTTTGTGGAGCAACTTGGAGGTGGGGTTGTTTCTTATGTAAATATGATAAAGTTGAGAATCATATCATTAAAAATTCTACTGGCAATATTTCACTCTGGATAAGCAAGCTCAGCTCCAAGTCAGGCTGATGATCAAATTACAGCTTGCAGCTTAAATGTAAGCAATTTTAAAAAAAGCTGACAGTTAGGAGAGGGCCATCTTCAACCAGTTTTAAATAGTATCCAACTGAGAGGAATATTTACACTAGAATACACAGAAAATTAGTACACCAATTGTTTCTTTGCTTTAACAAGAAACCTTTGCTCCTCCAGGAATATTTGAATTGTTTTAGATTTCTCTCAACTTGGAACATCAATTTAGAAATAAATTAGACCATTACCATTCAGAAGTGCTTTAAAGCAACGCTGTTTTTCATCAAGACACATCACATTTGATTGCTTCATGCAAGCCACATTTAGTCTCCCTATTTTGTACTACTCATAATTGGTTATTTAACATGTGCAAATTACTTGTAAGTCATGATACACATAATTTTGTATCATGTACAATTTATTTATACAAAGGCAAAAAAGTGGATCAAACACAAGTGCTACACTTCTTAATTGCTTGAGAGCTAATGGTTAATTACCATTGAGACAGAAAAGCCAAAGTAATTCTTTAAAAATGGGATCATCAATATAAAAAAAAAAACAACACAGTTTTCCAAACCAGGTTTAAGCAGTTCAGGCCACATAAGCTTTCTATAACTTGCGGATGACTGGAACGCTGGTCTCTAGCGGGACACCAGCCAGCCAGGACACCAGGGAAAGTGCTTGGCACCTGAAAGACAAGTTATTCTACCTGCTTACAGCCCAACCTTTGTAATCAGTGACTTAACCACCATTACATTACAGCAGCTGCCTCTTCACTTCTGATGACGATTGGGCCTTAATGTACTAAAACATTTCACAATGTCCAGAACGGTCTACCTTTCACCGCCCTTCACTGCCCTAGATCAAGGGAGCCACCACCACCACCTCCTCCTCCTCTTCACTCCACTGGGCTGAGGAAGTTTAAAAGCCCATCCAGTTAACAGCCAATTGACAACCAAGAAAGAAAGTGGGACCCAACCAGCATGACCCAGTGACGAAGGCAGTTCATCAAAATGCTTTCAGGAAAAAAGCAAATTGATTCATTGTTGCGGTTTAATGCATCATAACAGTATCGGAGAATAGGAGCCGTGCTGCAGAGCATAGGGGCGGCAAACAGTCCGGTTGCAGGAAAGCAAGTGCCGTGCAAGTACTGCTCAGCTGTACTTCCACAGCACAGCGGTTCCTTAGGCTGCGGCTAATACTCAGCTTCAGTGGACTGGAGCTAGCCCAAGTTTCTCAAGAGAGTTATGACAAGAGTCATTGTACATTGTGACCAACAGTCTACAACCAGTGTTTCAAAGAAAGATGTGCCAGCCTCTCACAGTGTGCGCAGGGAGGCCAACAAGTTAGTGAGGAGTCAGAAACAGAATATCCCATTTCATCACCCTTCCACTTTGCTTTTCTCCCATTTCCAATCAATCAGATTTCAAATCTGCTTTGGCTTCACCACCTCCTTTTATAAGCACTAGGGTTAAGAATTTCAAATATTCTCTTTATACAGACACTTCCTCCTCCTTCAAAGATACAATTTTCGGGGGATTAAAAACTGCTACAAAACAAGGCTATGAATAGTAAGTAAGGAAAAATAACCTGGTACAGGAAGATTTTATTACTGGGGACAGTGAGAACATAGCAAGCATGTACTATATTTTTCCCCAGCATTCTTCTAGCTTCCAACCATTTTCAGCTAAAGGGATTTCCCTGGTTTGCAATGGCTCGTTTACTTGCAGCAGTCTTCCACAGACTCCTCTGGTCTCCCCTTCAACTCATGTGAATTTTTTGTACACTCACAATATCCTTTGGCAGGGAAGTCCACAGTGTCTACACACTTTCTACACAAATAGCCAAGACCTTTTATGCTGAATCTCACCCATCTAGTGTCATCTGGTAGACACAAGTTCTTGTCCACAAAATAGCACGGTTGGTACACACCGTTTATTCCAGACATCTCTTCCCTTCAGTTAAGCAGCAAGAAGCTGCAGGCAACAGAGACTGGAGTAAAGAATAATAAAGAAACTAGTTCCAAAGAACAGTATCAGGTAGATGAAGTATACAGTCACCATCCCTCAGCACACAGATGTTTTTGCACCCATCTCAGCCCAGCAATATACCATTAACCCTGAGAGTGCACTACTACCATAGTTATCTATGACCACGCGCACTTAAGATCTGAAAAAGCTTTAGAAACAATGCTTCATTTTCCCCATCTACTTTTGTATTTCTTTAAAAGGGGTGTAGCAACAATAAAGTGTAACAGCAGCCTTCTCCATAAACATGGCACAAGACAGTACCTTGCTGGGTGCCCACTGAAAGCCCCCACAGCGCTGCGCAGCAGGCAGCACGCAGCATTTGCTAACCTGAACAACTGTAGCCTGGCATTCCTGCCACGCAAAAATCAGTCTTTGCAAAATTTGGAGGTAAAAATACTGATGCTATCTCTTTTCTTCACTGCATCGAAGGGCTTGATCCATTGGGCAGCCCACAGATTTACATGGCTGCGCTTGCATGTTTTTCCTGCGCAGCATTACATACTATGGCAGAAATGGCATGGAAACAAGGCAGATGAGTTATAAAACTAAATGAGTCTTACCACTACTGACAGTAACAGCTGCTAGGCTCCCACTAGTGCCATCAGGTACACAATGCAAGGAAAAACACTGCTGTTACTATAGGGGACTTTACAATGACATAAGCTTGCTGTCCACCGAGATTTGTCAGTGGCTGTTTATAAGGCCCAGGTGTAACATTCGTTTCCTTCAGGATGCGAGTGTGAAGCACAAAGTCAGTAAGGGAGGATCCAGCTGGGGGAAGTCACGGCTCTTGCTCAACGAAAGAAGACGGAGAGGAAAGGGCGAAACGAGGAAGAGTTTGGGGGAGTTTAACTTCCTCACATCTTTCTCTTCAAAGATTTCTACTTTTTAAGGCACAGAAAAACAACCAGTCAAGCTGACTGAAGAAACCTAACCAAGGTTCCCGCATCCATATACCTTTGCTGAGTGTTTTGCGTAAGGCTACTGCTAAGGTAGCACTTGACTGATACCCCAAAAACTTTTAGGGATAGGAGCCTTCCAAATGGGTACTAAGGTAAATATCATCTGGTTTCGTTCAAGCAAGCCTAGCTACGTTATGAACAGCTGTTCAAAGGTATCACAACAAAAAAATTCATCAGCAATCCGCAGGATGAAGCACTCTGCTATTCTGAAAACCATTCAGTATCAAAATTTTGTTAAGCTATCAAAAAAAAAAAAAAAAAGTTGTTTTAATCATCTAAGATAGATAATTCGTAATGAAAAACCTACAATTTTTCCCCTAACTTTCTGCAAGTGAACAATTGCCCGGCTCCAGATACCATCAGGAGCAGTGGCGGTGAACCACAGCAGTCTCTCTGCAAGTGAGAGGAGGAATTTGCGCAGTGGGTGGGGTACTCCTGTCCCAGCCCAATTTCCAATGGTTAACTACGCTAGAAGTTTAAGAGTGAATTTTCAGCAAACATGAGCAGAACAAACGCTAATTCCTTTGCAAGCTAAAACAGAAATACACTCAATCTACTTCCTGGTATTGACACAGTACATTGTTCTAAATGCATCCATTGTAAATAGAATATAATAGCCTTGCCGTAGGAAAACAGTTAAGAAACAGTTATACATGGATCACGGTAGGGTTTTTTTGTTTCAGATTGTTTGTCTACCACTCCTTGATAGCTACACAAGCTTCTTGAAAAATATTTTTCACATGTGATATACACACAATTCCATCTTTGCAACAACCAAATCTCCAGGTCCTGGGTTTTTCCCCCCGCTACAGCACAAAGCGAGCAGTGACATTTATGAATGTAACTGTTGACTCTAAAGGGTTTGACAGAAGAGGTGGCAGAAAAGCAAACAGTCTGTCTGCTCACTGGGGACCCTCGAGTCAAGGGCTAAGTTACAGTACCTTAATTACAGGAAACTCATTTCTCAATTGTCTGCCTCTGTGTGCTTCATGGCTTAACTGGAGTATAGGGAGCAATGGGTGAGTGGGGGAGGGGCAGGGAGAGGCACCGCTAGGTTAAAGCAACACTGAGGTTTTTTAAAAGTTTCCAGATAATCAGTTATCTTGCCAACACTTTTCTCAACACAGCTTGACCCTTATAAACGATAAAGGTTAATTGTTAGAAGTTTGTAACAACAAGTACACCTTTTTTAAAAAACTAATGATATCAAGAATATTTCTTTGGAAAAAAAAAATAAGCAGCGATAAGGTGTCTGGAAATAATTAAGAAAGTTCACATAAATGTTTATGCACATAAGTAGCAGTGATATTTTAAACATGAAAAATTAAACACTCACTTCCTAATTCTGGCTCAGTCACACCAGTGAAACATTTCTACATACTAGTAAACTGTATAAACGCTAAGTAAATAGAGAGACGTATATGATCAAAGACTATGGAAGTTTATCTTGTAAGTCAGCGCTAGAGCAGCCACTGGTATATGCCTGGCAATTCTTTTCAGTAAACGTTATCATAACATTCTTTGAAAGTAAGAGTATTTATGAGAATAAAACAACAAAAGCTCCCAAAGTTATAACTTCCAGCACTAATGATTTGGTATCATTAGGAGACACTAGTATCATGTTTTGTCTTTATTAGATTTTTCAGCAAGATGTTAGAACAGGTCTCTAAGTGAAGATTCATTTCTATTCATTATTTCAACTTTTTTTTTTTTTAACATCTAAAAATTAATTTCAGAAGAGTGATTAAAACCAAAGCATCCAGATTAAACCAAGTTTTGTTTTACTAAACATTGTATCTGTTAAAGCACATTTTTATACAAACTGCTTGAAGAATTTCATAAGCTCTTATCGCAACAGAATACAATAACTGTAATTTGAAAATGAAGACTCAGCATTATCTCATAATTTTAATTATCTATATTTTATTGTATGGATTTCTTATTTCGCCAACATCACTAGTAATCCATCTAAGTACCTGAGGATGTGTTATTACAATCTAGAAAAAAGTGCTTCAAGTTGTTGGTAGTTATTTAGCTTTTTTTTTTTCCTTGTACTAATGGTTTATAAAACACACAGCGTCATGAAAACCAACACACTGCAGCAAGCTTCACTGACATTGCCTGTTGCACCTCAAAACCTATGGAGCTCATTTCTATAGGCAAGAAGTTTATCTGTTTTTCTGGTTCCTCATACCTGGATCAAAAACCTGAGGTCTTAGGTTAGGGAGGGAAGGTCAATATTATCTGGAAACAAAAATAATGTGGAGAAGTTAGACTATTTCCAAAGACCAAGCATGCAAGTTGAAGCAAAGCGTGCCAGAGAAGGCCCTGCCACATCCATGCTCACTGCCTCGGGAGCCCTGAAACGGCACATCCCAGGAGGCTGGCACTCACCATGCCACCCATGGGAACAGCTCCCTAAGGATCTCATGATTTAAGGCTATATATATATATATGTCTACATACACACATTTTCGTGTATGTATATACATGTGTATATCGTATGTGTGAAAGAACACATAAACAGTTATACAACTGCATATGCACAGTTTCTTAATCACCCAAGACACTAATTTTTCACGAGTTTCCTGTGTATATGGGAGATTTCAAGTCACAGGAATCTCGTACTAATTCCCTCAAAATGTACAATAAAGCATACATGGAGAAGATATCTAGTTGTGGTATCCCTAAACACTCTAGTCAAATTTGGCGTCTGAAAGCTTTCTGGTTCGAGCTTTCCTTAATACAGCATCCTGCACATTATCATGCATCTGCTTGATTAGACAGACATCAGGAGCTACTGAAAAACACAAAAACCTTGGAAGGTACTGAACAACATCTTCAGGGCAGTTTCTAGATCCCTGCTTAACTGCAAAAATGTTTCTGGAATGTTACGTACCTATTGGCAGTTCTGGTGAAATGAAACCACGTTTACGGAAACAGAGACACTGAAGGCCTCATGAGTCTTCCAAAAATTAAATGAAACAAGCAGCTCCTTGCCTCCCTCTCCTGTACCTAGACATCAACAATCCTGTGTTCAGTTTCAACCTTCTAATCTGGGGATGGAGCTAGCAGGAAAATGATTGGAAACTGGTACCCGAGATGCCCTAACCTCAAGGACTGTTGCCTTTTCAGTCTCTAACAGATGCACACGCTAGCTCTCAGTCCTCACCCATCCCTCTCCACAGGCAATCAATCTCCAAGTGCCAGCGTAAGGAGCAGAATCAAACTTTGTTTGATGGCCACATGATGCCATCAGTGACTCCATCATTAATGATGCTCTGCAGGCTTCTTTCCACTCCCTCTCCCTCCTTCCACCAGACCCCCGCTCCCAGCCCACCCTCAGCCCTGTGCTATCACAAGTCCCACCCACTCTAACTCCTGATGTAAAGCCAAAGCAAACCTTACAACTCACTTACTGGAAGTTGCTTAGGTGGTAAATTAAAATGCAATATGAGAAAATAAAGTTACCTTTCACAGAGAGAGTGAGTTTTCCCCAGATTTGACCTGAAAGTTTTACATCATCCCTATGTCTCGCTTAATTTACCAGAACTCCTCTTGGAAGCTGGAGAGCTGAAACGTGGCAGTATCTGCCACCGTTCCACAGCCAGAAGAGAAATTCAATATATAACATATGTAAGTGGTGTAATTTTAACACATTTAGACTTCCAGAATACCTACAAGAGCCACAGATCTGATCACGTAGGCTATTTTTAGGGAAGCAACCAGCCAGGTACAAGTCAATTTGTTCCATATCCTAACTCACAGCACAAGCGTAGGCTTTGGTTCTAACGGGACTTCATCACAGTGCTTTTAGCATGAGGATTTATTTATAAGCGGGGCACACAACATGTGAATCAGAGAGAGCTCAGTCTTTGAAAGACTAGCTGTAACTGCTGCTCGTCTTGTGTTGAGAGTTCTCCTAGTAGCACGTGTTAAGCTTTGCAGTAAATTTTAAAAAGAAATTAATAGAAAGGCCTTTTGCAGTTAAGCATAGCTTAAGACCCTTCCCATGGAAATAAAATTGTTTCTCTGCTGTTATTGATGCGCTTTTTGAAATTGTTATTGCAGCATGTTCCTTGATGCCTTTCAGATGTCAAAATTGAGGTTCAAATGCAATGAAAATATTTATACATCTCAAAATTTAGTTTTATCTTTACGTTTAGAGAGAAAGCAGTATAAACCAGCCTGAGCTGCAAGCTCTATTCAAAACAAAACAGACATTTGAATGAATACAGCCCTTGTGTGAGGACAGCAATGACCTGGAAAGCAAACATACACAAGAGCTACTACAGGTTTTGCCACAAAACTGTCAGATACACCTCACCACCTTCATGTGAAACAGCAAATTTTTATAAAATATTTTAATGAAACATTCAGCAGTGATTCTGAGGAAGCGCACAAATTAGCAAGATTACAATTGTTTTTAAAGAACACGTTTTCCCTGAAATCAAGTACCAAACTTTCAAATGCGGAAATTTAAAGTTAATGGACCTTGAGAAGAAAAAAAATGGTCTGATTTTCAGAAAGATTGAGCCTTTCAAGATTCCACTGGTGGAAAACATGTATATTCAATTCCTCCTGTATCAGTCATCCCACATCTTAAATATCAGCTTTGGTTCTAGGAGACTGAAGTATCCTATATGAAAAACTGGCCTCAGTCAACAAGATCTCCTTATCAAAAGGGGACAAAACATCTTCTCCAAAGCTGAAAATCCTAGTAGCCCACTGGTCCTCCCACCTCATTATATATTTTAGTACTACCATGGATGATGGGCTAGGGAGGGAGGGAAAGGTTACACAAAAAGAAGTGAAAAGCTCCTGCTATTTAGATAAACATGCATACATAAAATTAACTCAACTCTTCCTTAAGGCCAGTACGGGAAACTCACTTTTTGACTTGAAAAATTCTTCACAAAAATCACAATGCTACTTTTCCTCAATAACCAGTCAAAAAAATGAAAGAAAACTACTAACCTTCACTCCTGGGGACAGGTTCTGTACCACCTGGTGTTTTATCTGGCATCTCTGCAGACACAGGCTTAGTAAAACCTAATGGACACAAAGCAAAGAAAGCGTTCTCCATCAAAACCAGTATGTTCCAGTAGGACACTCCCCTGCCCCATAGCCCCTGTGAAGGATGGATTTTCAGCTTTCGTCATTTCCGTGTTTCTACATAAGACTTGTAAACAAGCAAAACTCCCTAGAGATTAACTGCAACACTGTTCAGTAGACGGTCACCTGGACATACTGCCAGGTAGGCAGGCACTAAAGGACCCTCTAATAAATTGCAGTGGTAGACTGAAAGCACTAATTGCATCTGGTGAACTTCCGTCTTTGAGTTTGGATATCTTTTCCCTCCTCGGTGAATTTCTAGTGAGAGGCCTACGAACTGGGATGGAAGACCTGCTTACACACACATACTGCTGAAGTTAACAGAAGAGTGGCCACGCGGAGGGTCACATCAGCCTGCATTAAATGTAAAATGCCATTAACTTAAAGCTTTACTATATTGTAGAGCACCAGTGTTTCTTCCATCCCATCAGCAGGCAGAGAAGAAAAGGCATCTCAGGAAGGCAGTGAGCTCGTCTCCTCTTACAACAGTGTTATGTATCCTCTGTGGTAATGGTTGATGGTCAACATGTGGCCAACACATACAGACTTGGATTGTGTATCCTCCTTTTTAGCACCTTTGAGTGTTTTCCCATCACCAGCTTGACTGACACTCCATTTTACATAATGAAAGCCACGACATCAAATAGGGTGCATCAAAAAATGACAATTCAAAAAGAGCAGGATTCTCTGCCTGATGGAGACTGTGCGCCAAGTGGGGCAGGGACTTCCCCTCAGCTGACAGTTCACATAGCACAGTGCTGTGTGTACAGAGGACACAGCATTGGAAGGATTAGCAGTACAGCCTTAATTCCTAATGAAGTAGCTGAATCGTCTTGTTTCTAACAATGTTGAGGCAACAGAGTTCAGATTTCAGATGATCATCAGATCCAGAGAGGGAGACCTCCCTGGCTCATCCTGCAGCAGAACTGAGACTGAATACAAACAAATGGGCTTCCTCACCCTTTTTAAATTATTTTTCTCTCAAATCCATATGATTTGTTTTGAATGCTATCACCAGACCTCAAATGAAAACATTTCTGCCCTAGAATCCAATAAAGGGCTTGGGTTTACATTAAAACCGAACTATATAAAATACATAGGATTTTTTTAAGCAATTTAAGTCACAAAAAGTATTTCAGGTGTGCTATCCAGGGCAAGTATGCTTCTCATATTTAATTCACATATATGTAAAAGGCTTAGAAATGTTAGACACGCCTGAGGCTACAATCCACTAACGCATCCTAGGGTACAAACTAATTCTTATTTAGCTGATGGAAACTCTACTACATATGTTTTTCTACATCAGCCAGTTCATCTCTACTCAAAATCCACAAGGTCTTACTCAGGAATTACTTTGTCCTTAACGTAGATGTTTCATCCACACAACATTACACATTTGGAACTAGCCGAAAATCTTTTCTCAACTCCCACCTGAAGGTGGATAACATGAGCTTATAAACCCCAGCTGGACAGTGTCACAAACTGAATAAACAAGTGTGCCCTCAACAAAGGATTTAAATCAACTATAAACACCTAACAGTCTCCAATATCCTTTACACATTTGCTGTAAAAGAGAAACCTACTCTCCAGAAGACATTTTGAAAAATAAATTTGTTCTTCAAACAGATTACTCAAATTTAATTACCTATGCTTATCACCACGAAACAGGTAGCTGGAATAAGTACACCAACTAATTCTAAAACTTGGCAAACTCACATCCAACCCTCTGCATTCAACGATGTGCTACATACTGTCTGTGAACACTGCACCAGTTTATAAATCAAATTCCAGTTATCCAGTGATTTACTAGTAAAGTTGACAGGAGCTAGTTAATCACACAGTGCATTTGAACCAAGAAATCACATCAATTAATACAATACTTATTTCTGTGATTCATTTCAAAATCCAAGAAAGTGTTTTCTGTAAATTCTACATGTTAAATAAATAATTTCATATCACAAATTCAGGGAACTACATGTCTAAAATAATAAAACATGGATATCCATGTATTTGTTTTCTGGGTTTGGTTGGTTTGAGGTGCACAGAATTGAAATAAATACGTAAGTAAACTTCACCAAGAAAATGCTCACGGAGTAACTCACTGACACATTAATGACATAAAATTGGTAGTCTCAGAAAATTTTGAGTTTCTTTATTGCAATTTTGTAGAGGTCCTAAATACAAGCAAGAAAAAAAATGACTTTTTTTTCTGGCCTCTTCTGCCCCCATTTTTATTTATGCAAGTCCAATATTCCTTGTCTAAAGTAGGCCAGTATTTCTTTCTACTTGACCTTCTAAAGAAGTGATAACCTTGCTTTTGTGTCATCAAAACTCAGTAGCAGAAAGCATTACACTTGAAGTAAGACACCTACCAACAGTCACTTCTCCGGAATTTAATGGAGCGTCTGTGCTCATCCCTTTCTAGGGAGGCATGACCTATCATTCCCAGCAGCAAACCAAGCAGGATTCAAACGAGTGTTGAATGACTTTAGCATTTTTAATAATGGAATAGTAAATTGAAAGCTGGATCATTAAACTACTGCACACAAACCAGCGTATTTATTGAACAGATTCAGACTTTCCACAGCTACAACAGCTCTCTGTTTCAAGAACTCATTTGGATAATCCACAGTAATTTAAAAACTACTGTCCCACTAAAGGTTTTGCACAGATTGATCAATTTAGCAGCTCTGCATTACAGTAAGTCATAGCATGGGAGGCTTTACATAGTTATAACTGGTTGAAGAAAGTCAGCCTCTGTGCCTAGATGAGCACATCATCAGAACGTTGGCTAGAAACACCTGCCACTCTCGGTAATGGTTTGCAGCAATGGAACAGTCTGTGAAACGTGTTGCCATTTCCTAGCTTTTTCTAAATTGCACGGGATATTAATAGTACCGGAAGAGTTCAACCAGGCGCAAACATGCCAGGACCCATACAGAGCATTCAACATTTTCCCATAGCATTGTCAATTTTAAAAATTACACCTAAAAACTGAGGTCCAGTTACGTGGCACAGAATAGTATTTTAAGTGACTTCTTTAAAAAGCATGGAAATCCATATATTTTAAAATCTAAGAAGTATGCTTTCCCCCCCCTTCTCTCTCATTAATGCAAACCGGTTCCACACTGTTGCCAGAAATATCCTAAACAACTTTTAAAAAAAAAAAAACAACTAAACCCACATTTTTTGATAAAAAAGCCTATTTTTTCACTCCTAGTCATACCACAAAGTAATCAAGATTTCTCTTCATATAACACCAATAAACTTATTCTTGTAAGATTTATTTTGCTTTTCTTTTCCTCTCTGAGAAGTATAACAAAGCTAGTGGAAGGAGGAAAGGTTTAAAGAAAAGAAATACAGAATTCCGCTCGTTTTCTGTAACATACCAAGTTTTGAATGACTCAAAAACCAGAAGTCAAAGTTTAACATTCCTTTATTTATTTATTTATAAAGTTCCTAGTTTTAATCCAGGAAGGAAATCTCTGACAAATACTATTCATCAGACTAGGAAAGTAAATCTCTCTCTGTAGAAAGGCCAAGCAGGACTTAAGTAAAATCCAGCAGAGAAGCAGCACTTGAGGTATAAGCTTGCTAGTAATATGTAAAAGAAAGTAATTTTTGCTTGCTTTCTATACAAATAATCTCCACTTATCCAAACAATCTTATTGCAAACTTTGGGATACTACTAATAATAATTTCAAGATCAGTCACATAAAGTACCTTATAAAAACAGTCCTGTTAGACCCTTCCAAATAGCCTTGCAACATAATTATTGATAGATCTTTAATTGTCTCTGCATCTTAGGGTCAGTCCATGGGGTCCTTGACATTTCTGAATTCATCACTCAAAGCTGCTACCTACTGCTTACTCCTCTGAGTACTTTTTCACGGAACACCCCAGTAAGAGAGCTTGAAATACATATGCATTCATAATTTATGAATTAACACAGCCATACTGTTTACATTGCTTAATTAAGTAAAACTCTAACAGTAACCAAAAACATTACGATGTATGACCATGCATTTTCACAGGCCATAATCAGCCAGGGCCACCCAAATGGGCATACTGGGAGGTCCTAGCTCAAGAAATTTGTTGTTCATTCTAGTAGATTGGTTTGCCAATGTTATGAAAAAATAAGATCTCAGTTGCTTTAAACACAGAATCTACTCAATAGCACGCTACAGCTGAATCCATAGAAAAACATTCAAACTTGGAGCACATCAGTGACTGAAACATACTTTAAAAAAAAGCATGCTCAGGAAAAATACAGATTACCTGCATTTCACAGACAAATATAGTCCTTGTCTCTTAAATTAACTGTACCTTGCTAAAAATATATTATGGGTTTCTAATTATTCAAACTAACTATTAATTGAAGCATCACAACTTTTTTTTCATTAGAGAGAAGACTTCTGTTCCATTTTTGTTCTCTCGGCAATTTATCGCTGTACTCTAAAAAAGCCTCAAGCAGCTTGAAAGAAACTATTGTTCATCATGGGTCTGTTTGCAGTTGTAACTATGGAGTCCAGCTATGTATTTATGTTGAACAATGATCATCACTAACCAAAATCTAACCTGAACCTCCTCGTTTGTGTCAAATCCCTGGCCCCTAGTCTACATCTGTTCCAAATAGCTGGAATTGATCATATTTAAGGAAGTTGGGTGGATTTCTTCAAAATTTTTTCAAATACGGTGCCTTAGACAGACACTGCATTTCTTTCCTATCTTCCAGAGGCACAATGAGCATTAATATTAAGATTCTGCTGTGGCCACTTTATTCACTATCAACATACATGTTCCTTTAAAATACTGTATTACATTTTTAAATGCAGCCTTTTACAGATTAAACTGCCAGTGCTTTACGGATACAGGTTAATACATGTAAAACAACTGAAGCACTGAAGTTCCACACTGTGCTGTTAACGGTAAAGCCATCTGCTGGTTTATTTTTAAACAGTATTTGGATGAGTTCTTCCTGTTGTAATTAAAAAAAAGTATAAGACTGGGTGGGGAGAAAATGGATATTAGTAGGGGTTTTTTATGTGAAATGTTTTGTAAATAAACAAGGACACTTAGATGCCCACAGACAGCCTAGCCGCCCTTCTCAGGTGAGCGGTATTGGATGTTGCGTTTCTCTGTGCAGAACCACAAATGCCCAAAACCAGGACTCAAAGTCTCAGGTCGCAAGATGAACTCCAGACTCCAAGGACGGCTACGGCAAAATTCTCACCCACATCAACACGACCAGAACTTGACATTTGGCTGTTAAAAACTGCATATATCTTTGTTAGAGAATAAGAACATCCGTCCCGGATCTGGTTTTTGCCATTTGTTTGCCTACAAAATCCCTTCTGGATCAGATGAATTGCTGCTCTGAACCCCACGAGAATAGCTTTGATCCCAGGTCACGTAAACCATAAAAGCAAGTTTATATGCTAACACTAACACAATTCTTTCACATGAACCAAGAAGTGACACTGAAAGAGACTCTGAATAACACAGACAGAAAGGATAGAAGTTACGAGGACACAAACCACTGTATGCCATCAAGCCTCATTGCTGCTTGTATTCACCACCAACCCTCAGCCCTTCCAAGTAACACAGCAGTACCTGTTTAAGATTAAAGTGTTATTTCAAGTTAATATTTATTCCTTCAAAATTGCACAGAATTCTAATGGCTCCTTTCATTCCATTCCAGAAGAGCTCTGGATGTGGGTGTGAGTTACAGCTTCCTTTCTCCAACAGTCCTCTCCTTCAAAGTCCCACAAAAATCTCTCAGCCTTTTTTCCCCTGCGCATCAACGCATACCAAAACGTTCCAAGTTTTGTTTGGTGGTTTGGGTTTTTTTTGTTTGGGTTTTTTTTTTTTTTTGGGTAACACGCTATACAGT
>VFFE01007510.1:1724506-1857878 GCA_008921705.1 Burhinus oedicnemus
TTTTTTTTTTTTTTTTTTACAAAGTTAACATATGACATGAGGTCTAGGAGGGAACGTGACATGACATCTTCTCCTTCAAACTTTGTATAGAATGAACTTCTTGAAAAGATGAGACATACTCAACATTTGGTCAGTGTCCAAGCATGCAGCAAGACTCCTTGCTTAACAACATAAGCTGCTACTTTGCCAAGTGAAACAAAGAGGAAAGTGTCCCCACAGGGTCTTCTGGGAGGAGGAAGAGGGATCAAAACCTTGACCGACACTCCCCAAATACCCTTGTGAAGCCTAAGTTCAAAGCCTAAGCAGAAAGATGTCAGTTTTAATTGGTGAAATGCATGTGTTTACTTCTGATGCATTAACTCTCTGTTGATCACAGCAGTTTATCAGCTCAGCAGAAGCAATAGCTTTCAATCTCATCCATTTCAGTGCAGGTTGTATGAAACTACTTAGTATAAGTAACCACTGTTATTTTTCTTTCTGTAGAAATGAACCGTTAATGAGTATTTTTGAAAATACCCTCTTTTACACATGCAACTTTGCTCAAGATCAGCCCTACACTGCATATAATCATGCCATACTACAGAAAGCTGCCAGAAAACAGCCCAAGGCCTCTCCTGTGGTGCTAGGAAATCGTGGCAGGGCTTTCCCACGATGATGCATCTCTACACTAGAAAGCCACCTGTTCCAGCAAAGCTCCCGCAGGTGGCACCAGCTGCTCCTCACAGTGCCACACAGCGCTCAACCTGCAGACAAAACCAAATGCTTGTAGCAGAAGCTGCCTCTCCCTTCTGGTCAGCGTGCCAAGCAAGTGCCACAAATCCTTCCAAGTGTCAGATACCTGAATCGTCCTGCTTACCGCTCAAGTCTGGATTTGGGGTTGGATAGCCTGGACAGCTAAGCCACTATACCACCTTTTGCTTATTTCAAAACTTCCTGTCATCAGGATAAACCACAGTTTTTTCTAAAGCACTGGGCATTTCTCAAATTAAATACACATACATTGCTTCTCTCACGCCTTTGTACAGTGCAGGTAATCTCAGCAGCCCTCCCAGGTCTTCACAAAAGTTAAAAAACCCCACACAAACAAACAAACAAAATCCATCAGAAAATCATGTTTCACACACAGTAAGTCTGTCACTTTGGACACTTTCTTTTGATTCTAAGTTTGAGAAAATGGACAGACTTGGGTAAGGTGGCTCAGCACAGGACATGCCTAACATACACACTGATGAAAAGGAAGAGCGGGACAGTAGGTCACTCCCACGACATCTAGGGACTTACAGGCAAGTCCCAGCATAGACTGTATGAGTACAGCAATAGCAAGTCATAGCTGCTGAGTACAGCTATTGTATCACAAAATACTGCTGTCATCTACTCAAAGAAGTCTCCCACTCAACAAGCAATGTATTCTACACAAACCATTTTATAAGCAATTTAAGCAGTAACACCATGGAATACATTACGCCTACTCTGAAAAACAAAACAAAACAAAACAAAAAACCACCCAAAAAAACCCCAAGAGCATAGTTTTCATTATTGAAATTAACAAAGATTGAGATTAAATATTTTAATTGAGCTACCATTACCTTGGTTTCTGATTTCATTTTTTGAGATAATAGTAGTTCTATTGTTAAGTGCTCATTAGGGCCACACAAAGAAAACTGAATTTGAAATAAACCCATTTAAAAAGAAAACCTCAGGACAGACAAGAGCACACAGTTCAACTTTTTCTTTACTAGAAGAGGTTATTTCCAGTACCACTAAATTGTGACTCTTCAGTAATGCACATACCAAGTGCTGAAATAGCACAAAAAGGCGTTATGCATGTACACCAGCTACAGCACTAAAGAGACTAAAGGATTTTAGGGTACAAGTTTTTACATTGCAAGAACAGTCAAATCCATATCCAGAACCATGACAGCTGCCAGAAGACACTACATGACTTCTTCCTCAACAAGTTGCCCAATACTGTAAGAATTTACACAGTCATTTTATCATGTCACCTGAGGAAGTCAGAGCCAAATACAGACTCTACCCATTAGCTCTACAGCTGTACTTCTGCCTTGCCCAGCATTCAACCCTCCAACACACAGACTCCAGGTAGGTGTCTTGACTCGGTTGAAAAAAAAAAAAAAAAAGATTTTTTATATTTTTTTTTTTTTTTAAATCTACATTTGGCATTTTCACTGGTCACTAGCATCCCCTCTTCTTACAATATAGAATCATAGAATCGCCTAGGTTGGAAGGCCCAACCATCAACCTAACACTGCCAAGTCCACTAGTAAACCATGTCCCTAAGCACCACATCTACCCATCTTTTAAATACCTCCAGGGATGGTGATTCTACCACTTCCCTGGGCAGCCTGTTCCAATGCTTGATGACCCTTTTGGTGAGGAAGTTTTTTTCTAATATCCAATCTAAATCTCCCCTGCCACAACTTGAGGCCATTTCCTCTTGTCCTATTGCTTGTTACTTGGGAGAAGAGACCAACCCCCACCTCTCTACAACCTCCTTTCAGGTATTTGTAAAAAGCAATAAGGTCTCCCCTCAGCCTCCTTTTCTCCAGGCTAAACAACCCCAGTTCCCTCAGCTGCAGCTCAGACTTGTGCATTAGACCCCTCACCAGCTTCATTGCCCTTCTCTGGACATGCTCCAGCACCTCAATGTCTTTCTTGTAGTGAGGGGCCCAAAACTGAACACAGTATTCAAGGTGGGGCCTCACCAGTGCTGAGTACAAGGGGACGATCACTTCCCTAGTCCTGCTCACTACCCTATTCCTGATACAGGCCAGGATGCTGTTGGCCTTCATGGCCACCTGGGCACACTGCTGGCTCCTATTCAGCTGTCGACCAACACCGCCAGGTCCTTTTCTGCCAGGCAGCTTTGCAGCCACTCCTTCCCAAGCCTGTAGCACTGCATGGGGTTTTTGTGACCCAAGTGCAGGACCCAGCACTTGGCCTTGAACCTCATACCATTGGCCTCGGCCCATTGATCCAGCCTGTCCAGATCCCTCTGTAGGGCCATGTTTTTCTTGAAACTTTTCTCATGAGAAAATACAACTGCAGATGCATTAGGTCTTGGTTCCCAATAGTTTTAATTCTAGTGAGGTGCACAGCATAAACCTCACTACTGGGCAAAAAATTCTGATTTAATAAATTAAAAGTCAAACTTCAGCAATAACAAAAGTTGCCTTATAGTGCACATGGTTAAGGAAAGGAAACTGAAGAGGAAAGAATTTCAGCAGTCTCGATCTCAGAATTACTCAAATTCCTTTTCAAAGCTCTGAACTTTGCTACAATTAGGAGAGATGCTGATTTGGCTAATAAACAATGTGCAGATGAACACACGCAAAGTTTCCCTCTTCAGTCTTTTCCACATTCAAGTCTCATGCTCAGCCACTGCAGCTTTAGATTCCTGATTAACGGCAAGGGCTGCTGCTGCTCCACGCTCCTCTCGATCGAGCTTAAAAAAAATAAAAAACCACAAAGCAGCCCCCCAAAAAAGTAAAAAACCAAAGAAACAAATCAGGGCAGTAACCCAGCTAGCATTCTAACAGTCATTTCGTACTTCCATTTCTCTGTCAGACAGGAAAGAACAAACAAAACCAAAAAGACTCCAGACTTGTGCCTGGCATACATAGTAGAGAGCCCCTGATACCTGCTTTCACAGGCTTTAAGTCTCCTCCAAATTGCTTTTCTATTACAGAAGAGATACTTCTCTTTTTGCTTGATGGCCGTGCTTAGGATATCACTACACACTGTCTTGGAAAAGATCACTGTTGTGCAAAATCATCATTTCACCACAGGCTCAAGTAGTGGAGGAAACAAAAATCAAAACAGGCTGCAAGGAAGCAAAGCTGTTGTTGGAGAACAAAGAATTCAATCACAGCAAACAAGTCGAATAAGAGTAAAAGTAAATAATAATACGCAAAGTCTCCAATTAATTTGAATTCAGTCCTATGTGCTGAATAGATATTACAGTGATGGATAACATACCAATGGATTCCAGTATATATATTCTGGAATAATATATATATATTCTCAAGAATTTTGTTACTGTGGGAGAAACATACTTACCGTGTCTGCATGCATTTCACCTTCTGACATTTCCTTTTTGCATTTCCATTTCTGTTACGGGAAATTTCTTGACACCCAGCTAAAGTTCACTAACAGCGTCACACTTACTTTACAGAAAAAGGGAAACAGCCTTGCCATCTGCTTAGTAAGGACATCAGACTGCGTATAGGACACAGTAGTCTCTCTTGAAATCACAGGGCTATGATAATAATGAAGGTTTTTCTGGGGTTTGTTTTGTTTTAAATGAAAGCTTTATAGCCCTCTTACAGAGAAACTCTTGATATTTTAAGGTCAGTAGAAAAGCTAATATCTATGGGACGAACAAAATTCGTATGTATTTTAACTTTGTGTAGGGCCAGAGTCAAGGCACTGAGATATGGAATGACAGCTTCCTAAACTCACATAACCAGTATGTAATGCAAACCTTGAAACCGCATTCACGGACAACTTGACAAAGAGATAAGATGCATCCAAAAGCAAATACTCAAAGACTACAGGGCAGCCCAATGCTTTTTAAGAGTATACATATAGACAAGTCCATTTCAAAGTCAGCTGTTTTAGGAGTATTTCTTCTCTCCACTTAAATACATGTTTCTGAAAGCTCCCTAAAAAGAAAAGAAAAAAGAAAAGAAAAAACACAAAATGCTGCTCTGCACCAAATCAAAATCACAAGTTTATTCTCTCGTGTGCACATTTTTCAAAGCACTGCTATTTTTCTTCCAATTTCACTAACAACAGAGCAATTAGTATGCATCAACTCCAATTAGGCTGTTTTACCTCTTCTATAAAATGCCTGTAATATGTTTGGTTTCACTATATATTTTCAAAGAAATAACTTCAGACCTCATTACAGAAAAAACCCACAGAACTTCCAAAAGATCATACTGATGACAGACAAAAATGTCAGCGCTGTCCAGAAGGTCCATTTACTTTGTTAAAAATTTTACTAACCAACATTAATTCCAAGTAGAGAAGAGATAAAGATAATTTTCCCCTCAACTGTAAACTCTTTTGGAGAGTTAGAGAGAGAAAAAAAAAGATACAAAGGAATGTTTGGTTTGGCATTGCTGACACTTGTGCACGAAGGCGAAGCCTACTTAAAACCAGGATAATGGATAATTATCACTTTACATGTACATCCTTCACTACTTTCCTCTCTGTAACACATGGTGACTCCATTACGTTTTGCAAGGAAAGGAGTGGGCAAAGATTCACAGTCAGGAGAAGGGCTCCTACGAAGCCCATTTGTGTGTTTCCTTCAACTGCAATTGCCCAAGCATGGTATTACTGCTGAAATGAGAGGTTTAGACATGGGCTTTATCATTATTAGACAACTAATACTCAGTTGGCTTTTCCAGAAACTGACATTTGAACAGCTAGCCAAAGTACAGCCACACATAACTAAGTTACTAACATACACCCTGTGAAACACATTTTTTCCCCACAGCCATCAGAAAGAGCCCATCTAACTTTTTGACTACAGTAAAGTGTGATCAATGAAGATTTCTGGGGTTTTCTTCTCATCACAGAGTATATAACATTAGGCAACCAACACAGCCATTAGCATAAAAGAGTCAACAGTTAAAGCTTTCTGAGCCCTGACATGTTCCAGTCACCCAACGCCGAGCCTGGCTGCCCCCCAGGCCTGGCTCAGGCAGGTGACCACAGCACCACTTCATGCTCCTCCAGCTTTTCCTCCTCCTTGCTTTGAGGATACGTACATCTCTGTGTACACACACATACATATATATTTATATACACCCTGCACACACACGGAAAAAAAGAGGAAATTAGTAACAGACAAACTAACAGCACTGTGCACATTCACTTGCAGTGTGTAAGAATGAATGGCCTCATAACTCAGAATGGGACATTTCCTGTAAAAACACTCCATTATTTATCAAGCCACTCCAGAGTGCAACTGTTGAAGCATGGCTTGCAAAGAACATATTTTCTAGAGCCAAAGTTTGCAGTTATTTGCAGAACACTGACTAGTTGTGATGGAGAAGCCAGGGCCCTCTCGCCATGCGTTAGC
This sequence comes from Burhinus oedicnemus, assembly GCA_008921705.1. Lineage (NCBI taxonomy): Eukaryota > Metazoa > Chordata > Aves > Charadriiformes > Burhinidae > Burhinus > Burhinus oedicnemus. Next base: position 1,730,619 of record VFFE01007510.1, read on the forward strand.
TTTGAATAACAAGTCCTCAGTTCAGCAGAGTTCTGTAACTGCAAGCTTAGTTCTATTTGCCTTTGTGGCATTGAAATGCATGTGCATACTGCAGAGCATAGAGAAACTACATCGTCTCAGATAACATTCATGCTTAACCTCTGGCAAACCACAGTTTTTGTATATACATACATAAACATAAGTACATGCATATATATATATTCACTATAAAGAATATGGAATATTCAATTAAATATGACTAGAAAGGAAATTACTTCACCCACCTATGATCAACACAAGTAGAGAGCCTAGGAGACTGAAACCCCTAAAAGAGAAACCACGCACAGTAAAGGTCTTTAACCTGCCACAATTTCCAAAGGAATTTGAATGAACATTTTGACAGAAGCAGCTGACAAACTGTTGAATAAACATTTCTTTTGGGTTAAAGTGCTGTATCCTCTAGACAGGAAAACTCCCTTTGTAATGCCATAAATGTACAGAGATTCTTATCTCCAACAGGCTTTCTCAGAAAAGCTGGATTTATTACTAAACATTGCGTCGCCAAATGGAGACTTTACTGGCCCCATGTGAGAACAGTAGTTCCATTCAGAAAAAAAAACGGGGAAAAAATAACATCACTTACAAATGTTATAGTTGGAAAGGTAACTTCCTTCAGCTGAATATTTTTCTCCTTTCTACATCAGTCTAAGAGACATGGTTTGAACAAATCAGTTGTTTATAAGTAATTCTTAACAACTGTATGGAGTCTCAGCCATCGTGCATTTTGACAGGACTTCCATTCACCTTCTCAGAAAATAAAACAAATAACTTGGACTTAGCTTTCAAACACAGAAACAAGGAAATAACTATTTTGTACTAAAATAATAGTAATCTGACATTACCTCATGGACAGCTTATAAAAGAGTATGGAAATGTTGGGAGTCTTTTAGAGATTTTTGAGAGTCTTGAAACTGTAGCAATTCATAATAATTCATAGCTTGTGCTAAAAGAGACCTTTTTTTGGTGAACTGCATGCTGTTTTTCAGCTTTCACTAAGATAGGAGAAAAACCACCCAAAATCCTTTAGTGCTTTAGATCAAAAGTTATTTCAAGGATTGTGATCATTAGGAAACATCACGTTTCAATATAGGTTACTAAGGGGTAGTCAATAAAGGGTTTCCATTAACTTTACCTTACAGTATAGAAGGTGTTAAGATTACAAAGCTTTTTAAATTTCTACACTAACAGATACTTTTCACCTAGAAAGGCATCCAAATTCTTTTCTCTTCGCCTTCTCCACCCCAAAATGGTTTGCACCAGTGATGAAGGTCACCTTTCTTACCTTTCCATTTTAACCACACTGAACAGCAAAGCTTTTTCTCTTTCTGTATAGTTAGTAGAGAATCACAAACAAATCATACATTCAGCAGTCAGCTTTCCCCGCTCTAGCTGTGATGCCAGAATTACTGATAAAGGGATGTCTCTCTTCCTATCTATTCATAGAATCATTCAGGTTAGAAAAGACCTTTAAGATCGAGTCCAGCCGTAAACCTAACACTGCCAAGTCCACCACTAAACCATGTCCCTATTCCTGCCAAGGAAAATTTTACTATAGTGAAAGACGCATCGCATGTACTTCAACAACACTAGAAAGAGGCATGAAGAGTAATGAAGTATTTCATTGCTATCGTGAAAGAGAAGGTTATGAAAAAGAGCAAACAGCTACATAAAGGAATTCAGTTCTCCTTAATTAAGAAAGTTAAAACCAATATAATTCCCCAAATTATGCAAAGACGTTTCAAAAGACATGTAAATATTATGCATTGTATTAGAAGTGTGGAGGGATACAAACAAGTTAACTTCACAAATCACTGTGTATGCAATACAGATGGGTAGGTCTTTCCAGTTACTGCAATTTACATAAACACAGAACATAAAATCAGGCCACAGGAATACAACTGACAACTCTTGAAGAACCTATTTTTAAGAGGCAAAGCTTTGTATTTCATTGGGCATTTGATCTAGTACTGGAAATCAATGCAAATTGATTGGTGGGAGAGGGATCTCTGTATAGGCTTGACTAAAGTAAATATTCAAGGGGATATTACTCAAGTCAGTACCAAGAGCTTCAGCCAGTTTCCAAAGCCTTTTGAATTCTCAGAGCTAAGCCCAGTGAATTCAGATGAAAGTTCCTTTTCTTCTGCTTTTAAGGGAAGAAATAACTTAAGTGAACCTTCTGCAAAACAGCTTCCCAAGCTTAGTAATTGGGGAACAAATCTAAAGCACTGCCAAGATGCGCAACTATGCATTTATAAACTTTAACGATTTATTCAATTATTAAGTCCTGACGTACTGAACCAAAAAAACCAAAGGTATTCCAATAATGCTGTTTCGAGTTATGTAATTCCATCCTTGGTACACAAAAATCCCAGTTCCTCCATTCTTACTGCCTAGCCCACATTTTGTGCTCTGAGGAACATGGGCACTTGGGGCGCATACTAATGACACCGAGTTTCTGCTGAATCCGGTCGGAGGCACAGCTAGGCAAGGGCACCACCTGGCCCGGCCTGGGCTCCGAGATGATGTCAGCCTATTCATCAGGGCAACAGAGAGAAAAAAAAAAGTCCCTGCTGTATTTCACCACACACAAAGGGCTGTGTATTTTACCACACAAAGCGGGAAACCACTCTATCTCATCAGCAAATAGGATTCTGCAGCCCTCCGAGCCTTACTGCAGCTTTTAGGCAAGAGTAGGTGGAGGACGAAGCATTTGCTCCCTTTAGATTTGATGACAGTTACTCCATCTCTCTCCCACCCCTGTCACTGTCCCCACAGCCTGTGCAGTATTCCTGGGGGTATCACCAAGCCACTATCACTTTTTCCCCCAACGGTCACCAGTACGTGCTGACCCACCAGGGCGCATCAGTTTAGCAAGTGCCAAGCCAGTTTCAAATTCTTCTGTTTCTTTACAAGTTTTTATCATCACCCTCCATCCCTAGCTCCCCCATTTTTCCCTACAAAACAATCCAGAAATTAATTTTTAAAATAAATAATAGCAACTTTGTAGAGTGAGCTTACACCATGCGAGGGACTAAAAAGTCCGCACAGCAGAGAAATGCTGGCTGAGGGCAGATGCGCTCCCATCAAATAAAACATGAACCTTGATTTTTTTCCCCACAGTGAAGACATTCACAGAATCACTGGACCAACCTACAGATTCTCTGATGCTGAATAAAGGCTGAGCTCACAGAGTTTCATCACTGGAAACACAAAGGCTATACTTAAATTAATACACTAAACATGCCCCAAAAGTGCGAGCTGGGACAGAATAGGCCACACCTGTGCTAATGAACGATCTTAGCCTCCAAAACAGGGTGCATAATAACCATCTCTCAGAAGTGATGGCTGAACTGGACTAGGGACTGAGCCATGCCTGGAAACTGTCTGGGGCGAAGGCTAGCTATAATTCCCGAAAATCATACCAGCGAACATGACCATCACTGACATCTTCTTCCAGGCCTGGCAACATTCTTAGGCCTGTCTGAATTTAACACAGATGTAACCTTGTAGGACTCCTCTCTCAGGCCACCTACGCTCACAAACTTTGCTGAAATGTAGTTTTGAGCATTTTTCTCTTAATTTAATTTTGTTATAAACTCCAAAGATTTAAAGTACTCTGAACGGAGAGCCAGAGACAGATGCACACACACTGGCATAAAAAGCAGAACAGGTTGGGGCGGGGGAAGACAACCACGCTCTCTGGAGAGCGGAAAGTATAATTACATTCAACCAAACTACTCTGCCCGTACACATATGCCACTGGCAGTGGCAGGGTTCACTTCCACCTTTCAGTCCTGACCTTTAAAAGGGATCAGAAGCAAACCTTGCAAAAAGAAGCATCATTTTCTGTCTCTGTACCTGTGGACACCTTTCTCTACAACATCTCGGCTCCCGTGTAGCCCAACAACCTGTGGATGCCTCCTTCAGCTGTGTCAGAGCCAGAGCTGTCCCACAAGGAGAGTTCAGAGGCCACTGCCCAGCTCTCCTGCAGCGAGAAAAGTCCTTTTATGGCTGTTCCAGACACTAGTCTGAAGTTTGGGCACCCCTGTGACACTAGCAGGCTAACACTGGCACGAAATGTAAAGCAGACCCTTAATGGAAGGGAGTTTTTTGTGGTTTGGGGGCTTTAGGGTTTTCTTTTTAAATCCAACTCCAGTACAATTTAAGCAAAAGCCATTAAAATTTGGAAAGAAGATGCAATGAATCATAATTATTACAAATTATTATTTTCAAAACTGGTCATTTTAGCATCTGCCCTAATTTGTGGAAAATAGGAACCCAGCATACTTGACAAAAATAACTACAGTGTAGGTTGAAGCAACTATCAAACTTCAAAACTTATTTTTGAAAGTTTTGAGAGTCTTACACCTAAATGTAAGAAAGTTTGATCTGTTTTAAAACACGAATCCATGTGGTGCTTCTGTCAAATCGTTCTTATTATTTGACTTTATTTGCAAAACAGATATGGGGGGAAAAAAAACCCCAAACAAACAAAACCAAGGAAGGAGGTTTGGATTACGTAAACCCTGGAGGGCTAAATTAACATAACTTTTATACTGTGTCTAGGATTATTTTGTCTTTTTCCAAAGTTAGCTGTCAGCAAAATTTACACACAAACAATTAATTCACTTGTTATAAAAATTACTAGTTAAAACAGACTACCTATAACTACTAGCTTCAAATCTCTGAAGCTGAAGATTCAGCGTATTTCTCTAAGGAAGTAAGTGAACTGTTGCACTTTTCAGAGAAGTAATTACAAAAACATGTTTTTCCTTTTCCAGTTTAAGCATGTATTAAAACTGAAATAGATAATAAAGTCTATTTCAACCGCATACATGATTTGTGGGGTTTTATTGCAGTTTTGTTCTTTTTTCCTCCCTGCAAGGGCTCTATCAAAGGATCTACCTTAAATGACGCAGCAGAGTGCTTATTTGGCAAGATTATAAGAAGATACCAAGTGAAAAAAAAAGGTTTTCAACCTTTCAGCTGAAATAAATGAAAAAAAGATGTATTAGGAAGAACACTAAAACGCCCTACAGATTCAGAACTGGAAGGAGATGGCACGCGGGTTCCCCCAGTGCCTGATTACCGATCGGGCAGCGGTTTACACCCCACTTTTCCCCTGGGCTGCTTGTGCCTGCCCCAAGAGGGCTGCGCCCTGCTTATTCCTCATTGTGAGCCTGCTAGTGTAGACTGCCGTGAAAACCCTATATACAAACAGCATGAATTAAGCACTAACACTTTTATATAGAGTATGAAATACACTTTGGAAATCTTCCACCCTTTAATTCATCCTATCATATCAAAAAAATGTGGACACTGTCGTCTTCAAGACATCTATAATGAACAGCATCTTTGGAAGTACAGGTTTGCAATCCTAGATTACCATATAAGAATCATCAATGTAAAATGGTATGTTTACTTTTAGTGCCAAAGATCAACATCAGGAAGTACAATACCATAGCGATATTAAAATATTTGTGTTGTATTATGCTTACATTCTGCTTTCCACATACACAGAATGAAGTATGTATTTTTCTGTTAGTACTGCCAATTCATTTTAAGGAAAACCCCCAGCTCACTCCATTTCTCAATCTCATTTCCAGCAAGCACGCAGCAGGCTTGTGTCACTCACCTTGAAGACCAATATCCAAGCAAGCAGGGAAGGAAATTGCTCATGCAGGGGAATTTCATGCCTCCCTCACTTATACAGTTATTTACACTAAAGAATTTACTCAAGTATCTACATCCTTACATCTGATAAGGGTACAGATAAGACAAAATATGATTTGACAATATCAAGAAACATACACTACTCTCAGTGTTGAAAGGCTGTAAAATGGCTTTATAAGAATTACCGTTTCAGGCATTTAAACTACATCTTGGGTTGCAACTTGCATGGAATGAGCAGCAACAGGGACAAAGAGCTGGGGACTCATCTGATTATCACACATGCCCTGTTGCACACAACAGATGAAGCACAACGGCATTTGTGTGGGGCTCCTCCAGTCCCCAGAGTGAAAAGCCCTCGAGTTTTTTACATCTCATCTTTCCTGGGAGGTGGGGGAAACAAATCAATTTGTTCTCAGGAATGGAGAATAACTGGAAAACAGAACTCAACACTGAATGGTAAATTCGGTTGGCAGGACTGCTTCCCCCCCTGCCCCCACATCCAGTGAGCACTCTAACTTCACTGGACGAGTAGTAAGCTTCCACCCCTGAAAGACAGTCCTCTCTTACACACACAAAAAAATAATTACCTGAATTTTATAGTTTCATCCAGCTTTTATTTCCTTGTTCTATGCATAGTAACAATACAGATGTTAAGGTTAGCACAAGCCTGTTAGCACAGGCGTCACTGCGACTCTCTAAGTCTGCTGGACATTAACAACCCAGCAGATGGTCATTACTCCAAACTCTCCACCCTCCATCATCATTAATTCAGGAGCAAACTCATTTCAATGGGCTAGCCCTAATTCATAAAGAACTCATTGTCCTGGCCAAATTAATAGCTTTAGCGCTTGCATTACCAGATGTGCTTTAGATAGACAACGACATTTGAAATTATAATGTGCTGTTTAAAGTCCACTTCAATGTCATTTCTCATAAATATTGGTGTATGAGGCAAACTTTAAAACTATGAAAGTATTCCCAAAATACACCCAGAGAACTCTGTATTTTTAGTTTAGATTATAGACAGATTTGGCACAAGTGTCCTCGATTATCCTGCAACCCACTTGATCAAAAGCTCTCTACTCTGAGACTATAGTCTTTTGAAAGGCTTCACTTCACCCTGAAGATTAATAAACCCTCAATATTGGCGCATGCAATAAAGAGACAGGCAGTTACGGTGCCTCTTACATAAGCAACACAATTTAGACCAACAATAACAATAATAAAAAAAGGACAAATCAAATTTATAAGAATTTGGAGTAGGTCTTCATTGGTAAGTCATCAGTTAGAGTTTTAATACATGTCAAATGGAGAACAAAAAGGAATAGAGGGAATCACTCGTCATGACCTGAGTCACATTGTATCTGACATTTATCAGACTGTTCACATTATCTTTTCCATAGGAACAATTTCCAAAAATGAACATCAGTACACTAGAAGCAACTAGCAAGCTATCTTTCCAACTTATGGAAAAATAAAAAGTAGAATTTTGAAAATATCAATTTTTTTTGTGAGGAAGAGGTAGAGACTGTTGAAGGATTGTAATCCACATAAAAACAATAATAATAAAAAAGAGAGACAGAACTGTCCAGCGAGACAGTATTCACTTCAGATTTAAATTATATTGTTATTTTTTCCATGGAACTGAACCACATTTTCTTACAATCCTGTACCTCAAAAACTTCTCTTACTGATAGTTTCATTGAAAACTGTCTGTGTGAAATGTTCTATTTTCAATAAATTGCTATTCTCCAACAAAATATTTTTGATGAAAATTCCTAATCAGGCTTCCCTTTTAAAATAATTTCTCAAGTATAACACTTGAAGTCAAATGCCTTTCCTTACTGAAAAGGCTACGTTGTGTATTTTAGAAGAGATCCACTCACTCTCATACTGGCCCAAAACAAGCAACACTAGTGTTTAAACCTGTATGTATGGAGGCTATTTTTCCCAAGTAATCCGTTTCCACATGGAAGAAAAATATGACAATTATGATTTTAAGGTCTTTCTATTCTACCTTGAAAACAGGACTAGAAGCTACATCTCAAATAATCTTTAACCTCCATTTGATCACAGATGACTGCGATACCCAAATACAAATTATACAACTATCTTTACTAAGTAACTTCACACATCTAAATTACATAGTAAGCATATATAATCCAGGCTGGATTTACCCTTGAAGTACAGTTTACAACCATAGCTGAAGGAAAGAAGTTAGGGCTGAAATGTCTGCGGGGGTGACAAACACAATCTTGGGAGGTGACAAGGGAACGAGGCAAAAAGAAGAATATTTGGTTTTAAAAATGAAAACAAAGAAAGAAAATAAAATCACAGTTAGGTCTCCTATCAATTTCCATACTGGTATAATTTTTAATTACAAAAGAAATTCATGAATCAAGAACAAACCAGCATTTGATATACTGTACTTATGCAACTGAAGCTAAGTATGCAAAGCAGGGTGGGGTTTTTTTTTCCACATACTAAATACTTTTTCAAATTCCTACATAACATAACTAATCAAAATATTTACTTTTACAAAGGGTCAAGTAGACAGAACATAATTCTCCCAGAAGGAAACCAGATGTTTAGTATCTTCAAAGCGATGTCCGTGCTGATAAAAGCAGTAGCTAATCTTTCTTTTAGAGGTTGAAGATCTTGCTGAAGTTTCCTTTACTGAACAGCGATGTATCATGCTTTAATGAATATCTGCCTTAACAGAACAAGTATTTTTACATTTTTAATAGGATTTTGGTTTGTGTGTATAGTCATCAATGCCCCAATACTCAAAGGGCTATCTTTGAAGATTTTGTAAAATAATCTATAGTCCTGCTCTAAGTCAGGTATTGCATCTTTAGCTCAGGATGAAAGAAGTCACATCTATTCCATATTGAAAACCTTTCATGAAACTTCTATATAGCAATTTGAATACGTTAAGTCTCACAAATATTCAAGTGTTCCTCATGAGTCATGCAGGAGGTGCAGAATAATACATCAATCTAGTGCTCAGAATTGCAAAAATCTCAAATTAGTAATTTACTATCTGTCTTAAAACTTACCATAACGTATTAAGAGATCTATAAAATGGAATTTACAAAGACTAGATTTCAACTGATTCTGCGGGGTTTTCCTGTATTACTTGGCTGGTGCCATGACTAATATTTAGCTACAACATAATGCCTGCCAACAGATGCAAGATAAGTCTGAAATCCTATGGGGATAGGCTAAATGTTTAAAAGGTTTTGGAGGCATGAACAGGGTCTCTGTGTACCTCACTCAGAAAGCAAAAGGATTATTTAGTTGCTTAAATTACCCCCAGACAAACCTACCAAAAAAAAAAAAAACAACCAAAAATACCACACCCCAACAAAAAACCCTAGCTTTACTACTAGAAAGATGGGAAAAAAACCTACACAAAGTAAGATTTTTTATTTTTTTTTTTATGGCACCTGTTTTTCCATTTTCTGAAGTTTGATCTGATCAGGGAAAAGCAACAATGACAGAAGTTTAACCTTATCTATGCTGGATAATTATGCAGTTGATTACTCCACATTGTCTGCAGGTAGAAATCAGATCAAAGCAAGGGTCACAGTTTTGACACCCATTTTGCCAACACCATAAGGGTATATGTATCACTGGGGCATTACTTGCAGCATGATTCATTTACAGGATCATGAAATTTGTATTCAGCCCATGTTGATGTGCACCTACAACACAGTATATTCGTGCCCACTTTTCCCATCTCTAGTGGCCACGTGCATCTGTTATTTGAGAAACATGTTTAACTTAAGGAAGGCTGTAAGCTTCCAGCTAAACAGCATTGTATGGATGCAGAGATGTACATGGTTTAGTGGTGGTTTTGGCAGTGTTAGGTTGATGGTTGGACTCAATGATCTTAAAGGTCACTTCCAACCTAGGCGATTCTATGATCTCAACACCTGTTAAGTGATGGAGATCCTCCCTTAAGAGGGCACAGACAGAGCAGCTTTTTGGATTGCAAGTGACAAGAAAGGGCTGAAAACAAACACGATATTATCTGACGCACATCAGAAACCCCCAAGAAAGGGGGTAGCACTATGCAGTGCACTAACTTTAGTTAACCAGCTTCATCCAAGCTCAACATAAGCACTATCAGTTTAAGTACCAAAATATTTAGTCTGTGCAAAAGGAGAGTACTGGCACCTTGCTTACAAGAAATGCTGCAGTTAAACACAATAAAAGCAAAAGGAAGAAACAAAGGACAACAAAGTAAGTGGTAAGGATTCAGATTTACACAGCTCTTTCAATTAACAGTTTTTCAAGCACTTTGTGCAGCAAGAGAGAACAAAAAGGTTCCCTGTAGGCACACTCAGTGTTTGCACAGAGAACATCTCACTTTCACTTGGTTCTTTGTAATACACAAGTCAGAAGGAAAGAAAATTGTGGAAAAATTGTGGCTGGTGAGATATGCAGAGGACAAGCTGTGATATACTCCACTACCATCCCGTACCTATTTCACCCTTTTGCTTTACTGGCCTCTCAACCATTTCTCCAGACATCTGCCTTCCCCACCTTCAACCTTCAATTCCCCTTCTGCTCTCAGGCCAGACGCTTTCCTATACTTCATCATTCATCTGTCCCCAAAACTTCCCTCTCTGCAGTCTGTAAAGCCAGGTAAGGAGCTTCCCCTTGCTCCATCCCAGCCCCTCTCCAGGAGGGCAGAAGCCCCCGACGGAGCTCCCCAGTTTGCTCCTCAGCACTTCCCAGTGTTATGCTGCAACACCTCAACCAACGATGTTCAAGCAAGAGGCGGACAATGATGCCACAGACTTAAACTGCACCCTAGAGATTGTAGTGAAAGCAGTGTGAATGTTTCAGCTTTTGGGTCCTTGGTGCAGGTGCTATTTTGTTTCTCTCCTTCCCCAAAGGAAGCCATTTTCAGCATGATTTTGGAGTGTTACACCTACAACGCAGTGACTCTACTACGTACTCTTCTCCCAAGTAACAGGCGATAGGACAAGAGGAAATGGCCTCAAGTTACACCAGGGGAGGTTTAGATTGGATACTAGGAAAAATTTCTTCACCAAAAGGGTTATCAAACATTGGAACAGACTGCCCAGGGAAGTGGTGGAGTCACCATCCCTGGAGGTATTTAAAAGACGGGTAGACACAGTGCTGAGCAACATGGTTTAGTGGTGGTTTTGGCAGTATTCTTCCAACCTAGGTGGTTCTATGATTCCATGATTCTAAGACAGGACTCATTACCTATACCATGCAATCAAAATGCAGTACATCCCTGAACTCTTTGCAAGATTTCTTTTTTTTTTCTCCTGTAAAATACACTTATTTAGAAAATATAAACAAGTCATTCTGTTCCAGTGTGCAGTTTGTTTTTCTGCTCTGGGTACACCTGTGACAAAGGAACAATACTGTCACATGTCACCCCTACCCCTTCTATTAACTAGTCCTGAACAGGGGAAAAAAAAAAAAAAAAGTAGTCTTCAAGACAGTTTCACTGCTGTACAGGATGCTCACCAGAAAACAACAGATGTGCTATAATCACTACTGCCCATTCATTTCCTTTCTGTCAGAAAGAAAGCAGCAATCATCAATTAAGAACCCCTATCTACTGGACACAAAAGGAAGTATACACTTTTCCTTGGTCATTTGACCATAACAATAGGAGATGGCAGCGGGAAAGGACGGACCACTCTGAGCAAGCATGGGGGGAGACAGGGGTGAGTGAACTTGTCTTTTTGGATTTTTTTAAAAATAAAGATAAGAATTTTCATTCAACATCTCAATATACAAATGTTTATAAAAGAAATCACTGTCTATAGATTATACAAATGTTTAAAAAAATAAATCACTTCATCTACCGATTACACAAAATCCTAATTATATTATTCATGAATTTGTCCAGACAATTCATTTAATCTTTTTCGCAGCAGAAGATCCCAAACATGTGAACTGACAAGAGAATTAAGCAGCATCTGGAAAAGATGTTTTACCAATTAACAAAGCCTTTTTTTAAATAGTTATCACGATTTTCATAAAACAGTCAGTCTAAATGTACTAAGTGTTTAGATTTTCAATATGTCACTGGCATAAATTATTTGGATAAATATTTTTAAGAAGTTTAGTCAGATCTGTGGATCCTCTGTTAAAGATTACATTCACTAGTCAGCTTCATCACTGAAGTAGACTGACAGCTTGCATAAAATTGCCAACAACAGAAAACCTTAGAGATGCACTTTATATTATGTCTGTTTCAGTCTGACTACAATCAGCCACAAAAGGTTTGGGGGAAAATTATTAAAAATTGCTAGCCTTAATTAAGGTATTAGGCCCTAATCTATCATGCTGAATTAAACCCCAAATATTCCCATGGATACTAATGCAACTGCTCTAAGAACCTGGTAGGAGCTTCCCGCAATAGGAAAGCTTTTACAGGCCTCCACATCGCAACTGAACCCCTACTTCTGCCCTGTACCGCTGCTCCATCGCATACCAAAAATAGAACCGACTTACAGAAAAGCTCACACGTGGGCATGCATCATTCCTCTCCACCCCCACACAGATTTGCAAGCCCTCATACCATTAAAGACATGGCCTAAACAAAGCATTCAGCGAGGCGCACATGCTCGAGGAATTTTTGTGTTGTGACTTTTAGCATAAGCACACTGCATATTAAAACTCATCCTGAATTGTTAGAACAAAGTATATTGATCTGATGTTTCCGTCTCTGCTACAACAGATGTCATGATTTTAAGAGCTGCTGAAGCCTATTTTCATGCTTTCCAAAGATCAGCATATTCTAAACACCAACTTACTGAAACAATTAAAAACTGTTACCCAAGTCAAATGGATAATAGCAAAATACAAACAAATTTCATAAAATATCTCCCCCACCACCCGCAAAAATTTTTCAGAATGAAAATATTCTTAAGACGTCTGATTTAGGCCTGGCATGAGAAGCAAATTTGGCAAAATTACTGGTGGTTATTTGGTACAGAGTTAACGTCCGTCCCTCCAAGCTGTATCTGCCCAAACCATTAAGCTATTCTTTTTACAGAACACCACTCCTCATATTTTAGGTTTCTTCCTTTTTCCTATGAAATTAATTCTTTACTAAATGCACTTCATCTAGCCCTTGAATGCCTCATCCCATTAGTTGATACATTCCCACACGCTCCAGGTTTTGTTGATATAACAATTTTCTGAAGCACTTCACAGTGAATGCTTGCCTGCCATGGATCCCAGAGAATCTTAGGAAATCCTCTGTCTCTTAGGACACACGCACAAGCCATGTTATCTCAACTTTCAGAAAATTCGAGTCTGACAGTCTGGTTTAGCTTTTCTGTTCATCATGAAGAACACATTAAAATCACAGCAACTCAAAACCAAGGCCAAGCAGCACATTTGAAATGAAATGGAAATCAGGAATGGGGCAGGGGGGGAATTTTTGCAAGTAATTCACTTTGTAAGGTCATTAGGCAAATACTTCACATGCATTTGGATATGCACAGATTTCAAGCTAAACAAATAAAATTATTTGCTGTGTGGACCCTGGGAATGTACAGCCCGTCCACATTTGTGGACAAAAAAAATATGCTAGTAATTAACTATCCACAAATAACACAGGCAACTAGTGTACTGAATTTAGGTCACGCCAATTATTTTTCTCTGATGTATGTTAAAACATGCAACCTTATTCAAATCTTGCTATTTTTAGAAAATACTGAAGAAGAATTTCTGGTCTTTCCTCTCTCAGCCTCTGCAAAATGTTTTCCTACTTACAGAGACTGTTTTCCCTTGGATCCAAAGGAAAGTAAGGTCTTGCTAATGTTTGTCAGATGTAAGCTTCAACTGAATGCTACGCAATCCTGCTAGCATCTATCTATTAAAGCTATGTAATCTCAAAGCATCTCACCTGACATAAAGTTGGCATTCTCCTAAAATTTTATAAACATTTGAACACAATTGGATCAACACATACTACAAAATTACATTACAAGCCCCATTATCAGTAGGGTAAAATAATAAGTATTATTAATTAGTGGTCTAATACAGCAGGTCACAGAATCCAGAGTGGCAATTAACACAATGTTTTGGGGTTTGGTTTGGTTTTTGGGTTTTTTTTTTCCTTTTCTTAATTTTAAACTAATCCATGCTACATTAGTTTCAGCATTAGCACTGGAAGGAGTGAAGAAGGTTATTTACAAGTCATCAAGCTTTTCCAAATACCAGTGTCTGTGCTGTTACCCACAAAGCCCATGACTGAATGCCCGCTTTCTTCAGAGAGAAGAAAAGACTCCTTTGGGGTTGGTACTAGGACTGAGGAGGAAAGGAGGAAGAAAGGGACTCTGCCTAAAGCCATCTTCTTATTTAGTATTTTCTTTGGAGTCTCCTGCCAGCCCTAATCGTGAAGATTTCTGGAACATCAATTTGTTTCAGATAATCCAATGAGTGAAATCTGTTATTGCAATCAAGTTACATTCCCATGGCATCTAAATCTGCTTTTCCTATGCTCTCAAGGTCCCCAGGTCCCCCAAGACTTTCAGGTACTGAGAATACATAAACAAAATTAAACCTCTAAAAAAACTATGAAAGATCAATTTCTTCTCAAAATGACATATAGTAACATAGGAAGTCTCAGGAGAACACAGAAGTCCCAGATTTCTCCAGCCACACGGAGAGAACACTGTTTCTCCACGAGAGTGGCACTTTTACCTCCAAAAGGACGGAATCAAGTAACAAAACAAAACTTCAGCTACAGATCTTTAGCAAAACTTCAGTTACAGAAATAGGTGCTGAAACTGAAGACTTAACCTCCCCTAACTGCTTAGGTGCCCCAAAATTTTAATTTAATTAGCAAAAAACCTTGATTAACCTGGTCTAGTGGAAGGTGTTGCTGCCCATGGCGGGGTGTTGGAACTAGATGATCTTTAAGGTCCCTTCCAACCCAAACCATTCTACGATTCTATGAAAACCCTAGTAGCGTGCACGTGGAAAAAAACCACCATCTTGGCTAGCCAACATTTCAAGCCTATACAGTACAGTGACCTACTGGGGATTTGCATACTAAGCAGTCTCACTTGAGGCATGTTCACTGAACACCAACTGTAATCACCTCAGCCAGAGGCACAACAAACATCATCTCTTTTATATATATGTATATATAAAAAAAAATAAAAGTTAAATAATAATTTAAAAAGTTTACCTGGTAGACCACTCACCAAATAAATCACTGTTAGATTAGGCAAAGCGGAGTCACTTTTCCTCTCCTCTGTTGAATCTCTGGCATTCTGCAGAAAGGAGGGTAGAAATTATGGAACTAGAAAAAGGATAAAAGGGAGCACAATGCTGCAGCTCAGCTGCGGCCCATGCTCGCCCTGGTTTATGCCCTCTAAGCCACGCTCACTGTACTGCCTGCCCATTCTGCCTTAAAGAGTAGCTGAATAGAACGTAGCATGGGCTGAATCCGGTTCAGACAGGCTAAAGGGTCAGATTTTGAATAGGAATTAGACGCTAATGTGATTCTGAAAATCCCATTAAGAGTCTTACCACCTCTGCGAGTGCCTACCTACACATCTTTAAAAATCTAGACCAGGCAGTTTGTCTATGGTTGTGGTGTAAGTCCATGGCAGAGCAGGGACGTGCTGCTGGGTTCCCAGGCTCTAAACCCCAAAAGCTTCAGGCCATGCTCCTTCTAGAAATTGTTAGCCTCGATTTTAAATTTAGTTAGCTTTAATGCCTGAAAACCTCTATGCAAATGAACCCTCACTTTCCTGGTGAGCAACAGAAGGACATATCTCTAGTCATTAAAGTAAATCAGAGCTGTGGGTCGCTTTCTGAGATCTGTCTGGTACCTGCATCTGATCTAGATATTTTCATGAGGTCAACAACAGAATGATCAATATCCAAATGAAAATATTGTTTCTTCTACCACTTCACAAAAAGCAACAATAGACACAACTTGCGGTGCAGCTTTTTCTAGCAAAATTTTTTAACATACCTCGAAGCCTAAAACACACAGGATTCTTGATTTAACGAGAGAAAGAACTCATTTCCTTTGCTAAATTTGTAACCCTTTCCAGCTTCAGAACATCAATCAGGACATCAACAAGGAATTGAATAAGGATACCTTTTTTATTATTTTCATTTCTCTAAGCCGTTGCATTAACATTTGCCTGTTCTAGAGGACTCGAAGATTAATTTACCTCTCCTTCTCAGCTATTTCTGTGCTATGGACTCAGTCAAAGGTGACAGTGAAGAATCCACAGAAACCGAACATCAAATGTTCTTGCTCTGAGCTTTCAAGAAGCTATTGAGTGCAAGACTAGGGTGTTTTTTTTCTTTTTTTATATCACCATAAGGCCTGTTTATATACTTGGAGTGGAAACAGTGCACATTCAGCTGCAATTGATTTCCTGTATGGCAAAATACCTCAGGCATTCGGCTGGCTGGGAGCACTACAGAGGCCTCTTACCATCACCAGTTTTTTGAGACCAGGAAGCTCTGCCCCATGCTTGTTCTCACGCCAGAATAAATAGAGTCCCTGCTGAGCATCCAAGTTAATTTGGTCTAGGGGAACCAAACCATAAACAGGCAAGATTTTATATTTCAAAAATCCATTTAAAAAAATATTGGTCTACTTTCAACTTCAACAGTAATACAATCAATTCAATCTTCCTAATGTGGCAAAATGTTCATCTACAGATGTTTCTTAAATACAAAAACACTACTCCATCTGAGAGATGGCTTTTTTTTTTTTTTAATGAAATATCAATACTTTTTCCCTCATCCAGTTGCCACATTGACAGCAATAAATCAACACTGCAAGGCAATTTCACAGATTAAAAGAGTATATTTTTTTCCCTTTTGGTATCACTGAGTGAAAATTATAATCACAATTTTATTTACTGCATTTAGGTTTTTTCCATTCATAACTGAATACACAGAAGAGCCTCCACTAACATTTCTATGAATCTGAAGGAGGAAACAACGTGAGTAGTCTTACCAGGTTCCTGAGATTAGACCGTAACAGTTGTAACATTCAAATGCCCAACCACTTGACTGTACCTCAGATTGTAAATTAAGCGAAATGAAAATACAAAGTGAGCTGTAATTACCGTCCTACTTTCCATTTAGTCCATGCAAGTTTCCTCAGTCTCAAACCCTCCAGAGGCAAAGGATTCCATTTCAACTGCTACAGAAAGGTGTTTCTTTCAGAACCCTAGAAAGGGCCAGACTGGCAAGACAACCACAACCATTTAAATATACACCAACACATGTGTACATATGTATATATACATACACATATATAATATGTGTGTGTGTATATATACATAAATGAAAATCAGGAAACCAGACAACCTTGAAGAAGCCTAAACTTTTTATGGGTGCACTCTTGTTTGATAGAAGTTTCACTAATAACAGTTGCTTAGTTCCAGAGTAAAATTATTGGTCTAAAGCTAAGAGATCTTCTGTAACTCCCAGAGCACCCAACAGCCTTCCAAAGCCTTTGGATTGATGACTTCAGACAGGGTCTTGCAGACACATCGAAATCAACTAAATCACAAGCTATTGGATGCTACAGAGTGTTCTCCTAGCAACCTTCTTTAACTTCTCCAAGAAAGTTTTCTACAGAGCTTGCTATTATCAAACTGTATAACAGAATAATCCATCAAGAAAATAAATTTTTCATCCTGTGAATTTTTTGACCAATTTGGCTGAATAGATGGTTTATTTCTCAACCCTCAACATAAGAATATTGCATGCTTTTGCACTAGAAACACTATCACAAAGAAAACATGTGCATGCCTGCTTAAAGAAATTGCTTAACCAATATACTGTCATTTGCCCTACAATTTCTATTTCATCTTAAAAAAATTTTGCATGATTGAAAATAGGCTTAGTTATTCTAGAAATATGACAACTATTAATAAAAAAGCTTTGCATTCTTAATCACTTTTAGAAAATATGTAGGATTAAAGCATCAAGCAAGTAGCAGTTTAAGAAGCAAAAACCCCAGAGAAACCTACATTCTGATATTTAAGTTGACTTGAACCATAATGACTGGCTGTCCCATGAAAAACATTCTGGCACCTGGAGATTTCACTGTAACGTTGAACGAAAAGCCCAGAAACTTGAAAAGTATCTTTCAAACCTCAGTAAAATCAAGGTTCTCTTTCTGGGTATACTCTGCATGGGAGGCAACCAAAATAATTTTCAGTAACAGGACGAGTGATTTATGGTATTCTCTTAGGAGTCTTAGATCATCAGTTTTCCTAGAAAGTGTAAGTGACACACAACCCTTCCATGCTACACACTTACAGTCCCAGACTGAGATGCTCAGTGAAAGGCTAACATTATCACTTTACTCCAATAAACTGGTTCCCTCAAACCACAGGTTTGAGTTTTGAAATCTCTGCTTTTTAAGAATTTCCCTACCCTGTTTCTGCTAGGGGAAAAGACCAAAATAAGCCAAAGCCACCCAACTATTGTGTTCCACAAACTTACAAGTGGGAATCTGCTTAAATTACAAGTAGCGTATCAAGACATTGTTCCATTCATTGTCATCCCTGCTCTTATCTGGTCCCTGACCATACTAAATCACATCTCACATCCAGACAACTCCATCCTTACAACTTGGATCACATTGTGTATTTGACATAATAAAATGGTGTCAACATATACTGTAGTATTTTAAAACAAATACTCTTGCCAAACAATTCCACATACTGATCCCCTAAGAAGAGCTGAGAATAAAATTATTTGTGTAAGTTCACATGTGTTAGATGGCAAACCACTGTGCAGGTTTAATCACCAGTGACAAAGACTAAAGTAAGAATTTATTTGACATGATTTTTACCGAGTTATGTGTCAGTACTTAAACCCCAACTTTTCGGGCCAAGGAAGGCAGGTTGCCTATTACAGCATCAAGGAAAGGCCGCATGCTGTAGCACCTTCTCATTGCATGATGTAACTGTGATGGACAGAAGATGTGCTGCGTCCCAAGGAAACTGATTTATTCCACACGCAATCAACTGAGCGCTTTCCCAGACCTATTAAGCTAATTTCACGGGCAAAGTACATGCAGCAGTCCTAGAGTTTCCTTCACTCTACCCATTCACAACAGTGAACAACACAAAGGCAGAGTTGCATGAGGTCAACAGCTAGGAGTGAATCTTTGCCAGAACTCCTCCAGACCATCCCTGGTATGAACTCAAATTGTCCCCAGGAAAGAAGTCAGTGTTGGGCAAGTACGAGCATAGACACGTAACCCTGACCCAGGCACCAGAACTAATCACCTGATGATATGACTCAACGTTTATAATGAACAAATAAGAGAAAACAACCCAGGACATTTTTCTGAAATTGTCAGAAGACAGGCATCACCGATCCTCTGTTAAAAACAAAAACTCATGCAGTGCAGGCATTGATTTAAAGAAGAGCAAAACAAAAAAAAGAACCATATAGTGGACAGACTCCTCATCACTATAACAGTGGTGATGAAGAGGCATTTAGATGGCCATGGCACCCATACCCCTCTGGAAGCTTGAACAGCTGCATGATGCACACAGCCAGGGTGGGGAGATGAATCTGTTGGGTATGTATGGAAGCATTGTCCACTAGAGATGAAAGAGACTAGAAGGCAACAGATATTCAGTGACAAAGGCTGATGACCAGCTTTTCTTCTGAAGACATCAAACCAGATAGTTGTGGGCTTGTTTTTCCAGATTTCTTCCTTGAAAAGCAAACACAGCTCCTATCCTATCCAAACAGCACGAGGTGGCATGTGGAAAAAATTCTTTCTCCTCCATACCCCACCTGTGCATATCATAGATCCCAACACATCAACGCTTCACCAACAAAGGGCAGAAGAAAAAAGCCTATTCTGCTTTGCTTTGACCTTGTGGGAACCTGAGTCAGTGCCTATGCTGTGCTTTGGATGAACAAAGTGCTTTAGAGGGGCCTGAGGGTTGGAAGAGCCAAATCCATTGGGTTCGTTTGACAACAGGGGTGGTTTATTCGCAGGACCCTCTGCTGCAGAGTTGCAGGAAGACCCTCTTCAATGTCACTTCTTTTGGATCTGCGCTGTACATGGGATCAGCAGGATGGCTTAGCTGTGACATGGAAGAACTCGAGGGATGTTGTCAGCACGTACAGCCACGACTGAGGTAGCACACCTGTGTTGGTAACAGGCCATGCTACCAGAAGAGAGTGACACTGCAGATAAAGTGGCAAAGTGCAAGCTGCAGTAATGGAGATCACCAGGCTGAGTCACCGTGCAGGAGATCAACTCTGAACTCTGCTCAGCCCAGCTTATGTCTTGGCAAACCACTCTGTCCTTCACACAAAAAGAAAGATGGGGTTTTCTTGATGCTCTATTCTGCATTTCCCTGCTGGAAGACTTTATGAAAGAGGAAAATGATTCCTGAAGGGAAGGTCTGCAGAAAGCCTGGTCCTTTTCAAGTGAAAAATTTGCCTAGCACTGACTCTCCTAGCGTACAGGCATCTCTGATACCAGTTTAGGAACAATGTCATCTAAAGCAATGGAGGAACAGAAGCATGCCAAGATACTGCCCTACAAATCAGAAACAAACCTTGGAGACCAAATGGTTATGGATGCCCTCAGGAATTACTTGCTATCTTTCACTTAATAACAAATCACAAAATTCTACAGTGGCTTACCAAAAAGCCTACACTGTGCCTGATACCTGGTGCTGCAGGTAGATCTTCAGAAGAGAAGTTAATGGCTTTCCCCTGGAAATCCGGGAAAAATTGACAAGGTTAAATGAGTTCAAGCTCAGGAGAAGGAGATACTGGAGACGATACCCTCCTACCACAAGACGACAGAGGAGACTTCACAGCATAACCAACCTGATAAGGTGAGGATTGTAAGAGGCTACAGTGAGGAGTGTGGCAAGTTAGCCTGTCTGCCTGCAGGACAGAGACAGCAACCTCCTCAGGCAGCAGGAGCACAAAATGACCAAGATAGATCAAATCAGCGATTTATGACTTCAGACTCACCTAACATGAGAGAGACTGACAATTATCAAAGACTGACAGAAAGGAGAGATTACAAACTTTGTATGCTGGTAGTGTATGAGAGAAGGCAAGCTGTCTCTTCAAATGCAGTGATGATTCATTGTTAAATACATCTTTGTCTATCATTCAAATAGGCTAAGACTGCTGATTCTTCAGAGAAATTAGTGTTTCTGCAATGGGCTGAAGTCTATGATGACATCACTCAGACACTAAGGTATGACAGCTCTCTGAGCAAACCACGCAAGGTATGCTATCAGGTTAATGAGAAGGAATTGGAAAGTAAACAGTGACAAAGCTTCACAAACACTTGAGTGTGAAGCATGCTAATCTCAGCAGCACCAAACCTGCTTGCAAGCTAAAATGATGTCTCTGCAGATATTTAACTTGGTTGCAGTTTAAACAGCAAGTGGAAAGCTTTGTGCATACTGAAGTGGTAAGATTATAAACTTGCACAGCAAGTAGTTCTTCATTTCACCCATCTATTTTGAAAATTCTTTACAAAGAAGGAACTACAATTTTTCCTTCATATCAGGTATCAAGGATGCAAAGCATGATGCTACTTTAGATTGAAATACCACGAATCAGTGGCAGCAGCAGACAGCAAGTAGTTCAGCCACTGTATTTCTGAAATGCATTGGGACCTCAGCTATGAACATGGACCCACTGGGATAGCCAACACAAATACACCGAAAAAAAAAAAAACCACCAACAAAAACCCAACCAAGAAAACAAAAAAACAGCAAGTTAATACCGGTTTGTAGAAATCACAACAAAGCCGCAGCAGACACTATGTAATCTTAGGGGACATGCAGGAGGGTAAACACTGGTAAACACTTGAACAAAGAAGAGTTTACAGGAGGTTCGCAAGGAAAACTTGCCTGTGTTTACAGATAACTCCACCTAACACAAGTGGAAGCATGGGAGAAAGTACAAGTGCTACAGCTTATGCACTAAATCTAGGAGACAGAGACTACTCAGGGGGGCTGATTAAAGGCAGAAGCTGACCTTGAAGCCCACACCCAGATGACAATGCTGAAAGATGTCAGCTGTGACCGTGAAAGGAAGCTGGCTGTTACACTGTCCCTGACAGTCCTCCTTAGGGCAATCCAAACAGCCTTCTCTTTCCTGAGCTAGGTATCAAGGTTTTATCTACGACAGCTCTGAGTAAGCAGGTGATTCAATCACTGTTCCCATGACACCCTTTTTACCTCTACTCAGTACTTCCCCTGAGAGGACACATGCATCCTATCAGCAGAAAACATTAGCTGCACGATACTAATACCTGGGGCGTGATCCTGAAATGTCTGAATGGATACAAGCGTTCAAATAGTTCAATGTTAACATCCATTAAATTAGGTTTTAAAACATCTGGGCAGGGCTCACATGCAAGTTTCTACAGAACGCATGCTTACGAGAAGAGGCTTGGCACTACTCATACTCTGAAAAATCAATGACAGAGCAGGCAAGCAAGACTTATAGGATTCAAAGATAATTAGCACTGCTTCGGAGTCACAAGTTCGCATGGGAAACCGCTGCCAGCCCAAACTATACCTATTCAGTACACTTATAAAACACACATGCAACTTCCACTAACCTAAGCACCCATGGTCCCACAGAGGACTAGGAAGAGGGACTAGCGGAGCTCATGCTGTGGAAGGAAGGAGGAAAGAAAACAAGCAACAAGTCTCTCTTCTAGATAAATTTTTAAACCACCACCTTGCTTTGTATTTTCACAGCAGTGCTCTGCATCATGATTAGTGAGAACACAGGCAGTAACTACCCGAATATTCAGGTCCTTCAGAAGGCACCCCAGTCAGCAGCTGACAGTGGTTTTAAGCAGCTTGTAACATTGCTTGGACAGCTGCTTCTTTCAGGCCTCCTCGATCAGTACCAGTAGCTTTTCCCTCCATTTCCTTCCCCAGTCCACCCTGACTAGGTCCCTTTCTTTTCCTGCACTTGTTATCAAATTTGCAGTTAAACCTATTTTAGGCCAAGTTCATATAAACTCGACTTGGTGAATCAGACTAGACAGATCTATTTGATAAAACAACTACAACTAAAAAAAAATATTTATATCCTTAAAGTGACTTGAGAAACTCTAAACACTATGAGATAGTTTGTCACACACATACTCCTTTGGAAATTGAATTAACACAAACAGCCTTTGCTGAAACTTTAAGTTATTATTTAATCAGTTCATGTTCATCTCTTGTATTGTTAACCACATACTTAAAAGGCTCCCATACTTCCAATCATAACTATTGCCACTGCTCTGGTGACGTGCCTAAGACTGACTTTACTTCTTCACTCGCTCTGCTCCTCTTCCCTCCGTCAGTTTTGTGGTTCCACCCACTCACTCTGATGTGTGTTTTTCTACAGCCCCAAGTCTTGGAGCCATGACATCTCATGGGAATCTCAGCCCTTCTTTCAAAAAAGAAGTTTCTGTGCATTACAGCTAGAACAAAGTCATATTTTCCAGTTCTTTTAATAGGCTTAAAAACCAAAAGGAACTGAAAAATATTACAAGACTAATGGTTAATAAACCAAACACACAAGTTTCGGAAGTCTGAGCCATGACTGGGGTGGAGAGGACACTGGTTGGGATGGGTGATGCAGCACAACTCTTTAGGTGGTTTTGGTTAGTCTCCCAGAATGAAAGGCATAACCAACTATTAAATGAGCAGCTATTAGAAATGCTTTGAAAAGCATCTTTTAAAAAAACAGGGGAAAAAACTACAGGTTTCATGTCCTCTGCATTCTCAGTTCACAAGAATAACACTTTCTTCCACTTTTTTCCTCATTGCCAGTCCTACAAACTAAAACAGTAATGCAGGTTCTCAAAACAAAACATTCAACAACACCTCTACAAGTCTTTCTGCCACTCCAGACTTTGCTGAGGGCTGCAATAATCCTCCCCCCCCGCCCTTAACACTACAAAAGCAAAATGCTGTTTAGAGTAAGTAGTGTTAAGACATCTTCACTGTCCCCACAAGCAAAAATTCCAGCTCATTGTACGACTGCCATAGGACCACCATATATAATCACAACTACTCCAAATGTCTTCAGTAGACATTACATTACTAACTTGCATTTTTTTGATATGCCATTATTCTATCTTCTATTGTATATTCTAGCTAAATATCTGTGCGCTACACTTGGCCTCTAAGAAATTTATGGCAAAGTAACTTAAAGCCATAACTAATTTAATGTGTCAATAAAACGTGTTTCTTTAACACAGCAATCATCCCTCTCAACACATGACTGCCCGTCGGATTAATTCCTTTGTACTAATTTATAACTGCCACAGCTTTATAGATGTCTAATCTGAGAAACGCTTCTACAAATGG
Source organism: Burhinus oedicnemus (assembly GCA_008921705.1). NCBI lineage: Eukaryota > Metazoa > Chordata > Aves > Charadriiformes > Burhinidae > Burhinus > Burhinus oedicnemus. The sequence goes on from VFFE01007510.1 coordinate 1,754,714, forward strand.
ATCCTTTTATCATCAGATTGGGTGTTTCAATTATTTCCTGACCCAGCACATCTGACCCTATGGGGGTATGACGACTTGGGGTACGTGACAGGGCCATGCTAAGCATCATCTCCACCTGCCACCCAGCAATGTGGTATCTCTCCTCCTCACAACCCCATTCTCCGAAGGCCAAGAACTGCAGCTCTGGCTTGGCTGGGGAGAGACTTAGTGGTGCCCAGCAATTGCTGGAGTGGCAACCAAGCATGAGGGAAACAAACAAACAAATGAATAAATAAAAATCAACAGTTGAATGAGCCTTCAGCATACTTTAGTAAGTATGCTAAATATCTGTTAAAAGATTTGTTATCTGGGACTTCTTTAAAAAAAAAAAAATTAAGAGAGAAACCCAAAAAACCTGTCCATTCCCAGTTCACATATTTTGTGGTATGCTTCCCTAAGCATAGGGCACACACAAAGGGCACACTTAAATTTTAGAGATGATACCTCTGTACGAAATTGTTTTTTAAATAGTGGTATCTCAGGCTAATCTGTGGAAGTATTCTTCAAAATTGCAGATTTTGTAACTGTCTTCTTGTTAGCCCTGTCTTTGAGTTGATCTCAAAAGTACTCACCAGAGCCTACAAGTTGTATAGGTGATGGTGTCACAGAGCTTTGCCTATCCCTGTTACCAATAATCTTTTCAGTAAGGTAAAATGACAGAAGCCGCTATCACAATTACAGTTCTGTTCGTGTTATATGGCTGCAGAAAAGAGATCACCTTTGCACTGCAGAGTTTGCATTCAAAGATAATAAAGCACTACTTCAAGTACGTGCCTTCATCAGTTGCCATAACCCTATCTCATTAGCAGGGCTTAAAAAGCCTTTCCTGAATTGGAGCCAAGAAATCACAAGCGTAAGAAAGACAGAGGATGACAGGTATATGGCAATCCAAACAAACGCACATGAGGAACCTTTCCAACATTCACACTACTCCAAATGACTTAGCAAAAATACTAATACTGGTGCCACACAAAAAATCGCATCAGTGAAAGGTTCGACCATACCAACCTACACAGATAACAGTAGCAAAACCAAACCAAACAAACAAAAAAATCAACCAGCCAAAAACACACCAAAAAAACCACAACACCAAAAACTCCCCACAAAAAAAACCACACCACACCGGAAGGTACCAAGAGCTCAGTTGGTTAGCTCCAAACCATTTCTACTGGGCACAGTTTATACCAAGGCCTCGGAATCAACCCCTTTAGGCCCAAAGTATGCCTTTGGACAGTTAGCTTGTACTCTCACATCCTGCCCAAGGAAGAAGGAGAACACATTAGCAGATGTCCTGAAATCATGAGAGCTGCCAACAAACTAAGTTCACTACTTGAAGATTTCCAAAGCTGCACATTCTTAACATCTACTCTCACTTAAAAATCAACTCAATACTGTCTTTGCAAGATGCTATCGAGACTATAAATTACAAGCCAATTTGACTACACACCTATTTTTTCTTCTTTTTCTTTTTTTGAAAATCAGAAGTCAAACAACAAGAAAAATGACACATTAACACCTAGCATTAGACTTGTAACATGCCTTTGTAGGGATGCATGCAATCGTATGGCCACAGGTCGACGTTGTTTACCTAGGGCTCTCTAGGTGTGCGAGAAGAGCCAGCATTCCCGTAAATGAACACATTTAAAACTGAACCTTTTATCGGAGTGCTTTGCATCATTTCTAGATTGCCAACTGAGAACACAGAGGAGAAGCAGAGAGTCAAAGTTTAATAGCTAAGCATCTGCACGGACCTGAGAACAATACCGATATTCATTAAGAGGCCGATTTCAAACTGCCATCTCATATTTTCAAGACAAGTGCCCTATTAATACATTTTCTAACCTTAGCATAACTCTTATGTTTTCATCTCAAAGCACACACACACACGTTGGTAAAGAGTTCCCAAAATTATGACAACTACGTGCCACACGCACCAAAAAAAAAAAAAAAAAAATTAAAAATAAATCTCAAGGAAGCTATATATTGTGCCTTGCCAACCACGGTGAATTGCACAGCCAGGAGCTGCTACAGCCAGATTTAGCTTTGTACAAGCTAACAGGATTCCTTTATAAATTTAGCTAGAGGCACGGGCAACAAACGCTTGTGGAAATTTGAACCGCAACTCTCCAGCAGCAAAGATTGTTCCCTCCAAGAATGAAACAGTAGCAAAAGAGGACTATTAGCAGGCTCTTATTACACAGCTTTCAAAACACCTATAAGTCATCAGGTTCTCCAGGCAGCATTATTAAATTGCTGAAGCACCAGCAACATTAAAAGAAAAAAAGCCAGGCCACAGCTGTTTCTGAGCCTGCCAATTAATAATTAAAGGAGGAAAGAGGCCAACTAAAGAGAAACGGTATTGGAAGCCAGCAGAACGTACAGCTAAGTTTGTTTCAGGTCTTTTTCCCTCATCCTGGCAGCGCTGTGGCTTGTGAGGAAGGAAAGAACGGAGTGCCTCAGGTCTGTCCCCGCTACCCGAAGGGTGAGCTCTGAAGGGCTCCTCGTTCAACAAGAGGGACAAGGACTGGGACACGCAACCCGCAAAGCAGGGAAAAAGCAAGGGCAGGAGATGGGGAAACGCATCCAGGGTCCCACAGGACGGCAAGACGCTGCTCTGCCCCGATTGCCTCTCCCTCCTCCTCACTCCCCAGAATAAGTGTTCCTGCTATTTAACGATAAGATCAATCATATTTTTAACCCTCTTCGGGCCACACTTATCACAAACCAATTAACGTTATTTTAAAAAACACCAAAATTTGAGGGCTTTTTTGGGAACAGAGTTTTCCAGAAGACACGGGTTTGCTGAAGCATCTGCGCAAAACCCGAAGCGCCGTGCAATTTTACCCTACCTTAACAGAAACACCTCCTCCCTCCCTCCCCAAAAAGCCCCGATGAAAGCTTCAGACCCCGGCCGAGCCCGGCGCGCAGCCCGCAGGCGCGCACAGGCTGCCCCTTCGCGCCGGCCACACACAAAGCACTTCGGTGGGCAAAAACGCCAAGGGCAGCCGGCGGCTGCCGAAGCCCCGCCGCAAGCCCGGCGCGGGGGGCGGGCTACCGCCGGCTACCGGCGGCGGGGAGGGGCGCGGGGGGCGGCGGGGCTCGCACAAAGGCTGCGGGGGCAAAACGCCCGCTCCCCAGCAGACCCCCGGCGGCCGGCAGCTGGGCCCGCCGCCCCCCGCCCGGGTGCCTCACCGACCGCCCACCCCCGACCCGGGCCGCATCTCCCCCCGCGCCGAGCCGGGAGCCGCCGCCGCCGCCCCCTCCCCAGCGCGAACAAAGCCCCCGCGCTCACCGGCGGCAGCAGCAGCCTCTCGCCGTCCTCTGCCCTCGCACGCCCGCTCCTCCTCCCGTTTAAAATCCAGGCGCAGGAGTGCGGGCCGGGGGGCGCGGGAGGTTATCCCCCCCCGCCCCGGAACTCATTCAGCGGCGGCGCCGGGTGTCCCCCTCGCAGCACCCGCGGCCGCGCCCCGGCTCCCTCCGTGCGCTCGGGCTGCGGGCAGCGGCTTAATCTCCAAACTTCCTCCTCCTCCTCCCGTCCGGGCAGGGGAGTCTGTGAAACTCCCCTCCTCCATGCAGCTCCCGCAGCCGGGCCGCTGCTTCAGCCCCTCCCCAGGGAGGCCCGGCCCGGCCCCGGGCTGCAGCTGACTCCGCTCCCCATCTCCTCCTCCCCCTGCCCCGGAGGCTGGGCAAAGGGGGGGGGAAAGAGAGATTAACCACTCGGACTTGTCTCTGGAGCCCAGCCAAAGAGAGCAGTCGGATTACAGCCTCGGGAAGAAGGGAGGAAAAGAGGAGAAAAAAAAAAAAAAAAAAATCAGCTTCTGTTTCCAGGCAGAGAGCAAGCCCTCGGTTTTCCTGCCCTCCCTCTGCTGTTAGGGCACCGCCTCCCCGCCCGGCTGGGAGCCCCATCCCCGCCTCGCCGAGCGCTCCACCGGCTCCTCTCCGCCACCACAAGTTTTCAGTTCAATGGTCTAACGCACGACATTGTTATTAAATGGTGAGAACTTCTGTAAATGAGTGCGAATTGCTAAAATGTGAAGGGGGCACGTCCACCCTGAAACACAGTCCGTAAAAAGCAAATTCAAAGAGGTCTGAGGGACTACACCTGCCTCCTGGCAATCTGCCCGGCCCTTTTCTTTGAAAAGGTGAGTTTAAAGTTACATTTTAATTTTTTTTTCTAGTGTTGTGTAAGACACGCACGAAGAGAAAAACTGCTTAAATAAAGCCTGAATTCTTCATACGTGTTCAGTGGTTCTTATTCTTCCGAGCCTTAACAAAATCCTTGGTTTCCCGTAAAACCTTGTTTCATACATCACATTCAGTAAAGCTCTTTTGCTTTTGTTGTATTATATAGTTTCTCCCTCTACTTATGCTGATATAGAGCACGTGGAATATGAAGAAGTTTGGGAAGTTAGACCAGCTCGTACTTTTAAGATGTCAAAACAAGTAATTACAGCAGTAATTCAGAAAAGCAGGAAGTTTCAGTGTTTGCCCTCATCTTACTTGTTCTCACTGGAATCCTTTAAAAAAAAATAAATAAAGCACGCTCTGGCAGGGTCTGTTTCTGTATCATTAATTCAAAAGCCCAGAGCTCTTTCCCAACGTGCACATTGAATACGCTTCAGACCAGTGCTGAATTTTAAAAGATTAACACATTTACGAATTCATTTTGGCCACGTTTCAAACCAAAGGTTTGCATTTAATAAGTGGGACTATATTAACTTCTCGACCAAAGAAAAAAAAAAAAACCCAACACACCTCAAGTGTTTTAATGACAGCCATCCTTACACATAACATTTATTCACATTGCAGAATTAGAGCATAGTTATCACCAAGGGGTAACTCCTGCTCCACCCCTCCTTCCTGGTGAACCATCACTGCCCTATCAGGCGGGAAAGGCAGATAACAGAAGGCTGAACTCCACGGTTAATTTTCTGGAATGGCACTCTACAAAGTCACTCAATGGGGCAAATGGGGAAAGGGCAAGTAATTTCAGATGTGACTAGTAGCTCCACTAAACCCAGCCCACCGGTCATGACCTCCTGTACTGCATGGCTGCTCCATGTCTGAATTCTGCATCCAACTGAGCCCACATGCTTGCCTCGGCACACTACGCTCTGGCCTTGTGCTGGGGACAAAAATTTGGCCTTCGTTTGCACGCTAATTAAAAAAAAAAAAAAAAAAAGGCAGCAAAAACCTCTCTAATGAAACTACTGGGAGAGAAGCATTTGTAACTCTTTCCCGTTGGGGGAAATCAGGGAATGTTTTCCCTTTATGAATAGATCTTTCAAAGATGATAATAAAACAAACTACTGGTTGATGCATTTAACTCGGGCCAAATTAAAACACACGAAAATGCACACACATCCCCAAATGGGAGAAATACAAGAACAAAAACCCCAAACCACAGAGTATTCCAAGTTCCTTTAAGAAACTGTACAGTCTCTGCAAATATGTTTTAAAGACCTTACATGATCTGTTCCATATGGAGTTTGTTTTTCCTCAGTGCTGTGACTAACAGGAAAAATCTTCAAGAGAAGTCGTCTCTTCCTCTCTCTTCATCCTTCTACCTCCCTTCCCCAAAGGGCTGATCATAAGCCAGTCTGGTTTCTGTTTGCTTGTGCTAAAAATAGCGTTCCAGTGGACTGACCGAATACCTCCAGTTTTATGTCGACTGACTGATAGAGTATGAACATTGTTGCAGAAAGAATGATAGAGGTTTAAAGGTCAAGCTTTACAACACTGTAATACAAAACAGTGTATCTGAAGAAACACCCATTTTTGGAGGAATTAGATACATGGACAAACCATGGGAACTCTTATCTCTGAAGGTAATCCAGGTGACTATTGGTGGAAGGGCACAAGTGACAAGGAGACTGCAGGCAGGCGAACCTTTCGCCTATCGCCTGTGCACCAGAATGCCTGTGGCGCAGGCGAGAGCATCGCCTGTTGTGGGGGCTCCCAAACAGCTTGCTCAGACACCCTGGGCAGCACTCCTGAACACAGGCAAGACATGAGCCTCCGCTGCCCCAGTCTCCATCTTTTTCAGCCTGCCTCTTTTTCTACTCACTCCCACAGCATCTCTCATACCCTCACGCAGTAGGGCCTCTGGCTTCCCCTTCCACGTAAGGTGGGATCCAGCTCCATCCGTCAGCTCTTCACCTCTGTGCCTCCTCCTGCCCCTGCAGTCAGGAACTTGCACCACTGATGAGTTGGTATCTTCCACACAGGTGGTCAGGACTTGCCTTCACATACCACTTGAAAGTGGTTTCCTTACTACTGTTGGGGATCTGTAACCTAACATTATTTTCCCCTTTGGGATTTTCCTTTCTTCTAAGAAGTCTGCTTATATCAACTACTCTACCAATAGGTTTGTACGTATACATATGGTCTCAAACATCATAGCATTTCTTTACATCACCAGGACTGAACTGCACCAGTCACTGTGTTAATGTTTTTCTCATTTTGGCTGTGACTCAGCAAAACTGTAAGCAATGCTTTTAAACGTACCAAAATCTGTGTCACACTGGTTTTGCTGACTGATGTTGGATTTCAGCATTCACTTGAAGAAAAGCACAAGTTTATCCATTCTGAGTTAGAATTTGGGGGGGGGATCTGTCCCTACAATAGCAGAAAAGTGTTACTTGTAAAGACACCACACACACACAAAGAGACAAAAAGACACTTCCCAGATTTGATTGTTGGAGGGGGAGTCTGTAGAAGTAAGCAGCTGCATCCATGCCATGCACAAGGCTGTAAGGCAGGGAAAATGGATGTAATCTTAACCTGGGCACTCCCCAGTCATCCTAAATTAAAAAAAAAAAATTCTGCAATGTGCTCCTTGCCTAGCATCCAAATTAATTATTCCACCCATGATACAATTTAATTGGCAGGCACAGGTACACTCATTTGCTTTGCAAAGCAATATTATTAAGTCTAGGTTTTTTTTAGAACTATGCCTCTGTTTAACAGAACACACTCTTTGCCAAGGAGCACACAATCATTCCAGTAATTATATGTTCCAGTAAAATCATTAATATCAAATAAAATGCTATCATATCTACTTTATGCCCAGGTCCTGTAGGTGTTCAGATACCTCCAAGTTGATGAGATACCTGTGTGAAAAAAGTTGGAAGCATATTTAAGTCTTTACAGCAACAGCTGCTAAAACTTTTAATCACAGACTACAAAGTTCAAAATATCTTACTCTCAATCTTACCACACAGTTTAAGTGGAAGTACTTTAAATACAAGATGACTTTGCATGCCACTTGCCTTGGGAAAGAAATAGCACACATAAAGAATGGGAGTAAGGTGATGAAGTTTAGTGGTTACAAGTATGAAGATGGTCAACTTAAGAAAAGAACAAGATATTGTACTGAAGGAACTGACTGAACTTAATCTTTCTAGGGAGGGGGTTTGATTCCTTCTTTGTCTGGGAATGTTTCCATGCAGAAATAAATATCTTTGAGAGCACTTGCTTTTCCACATGGCAGTATTACTTGCGTCCTCCACAAGTGCAACTGTATTTCACAAAAAAAGCACAGAGACCAGCTGCAGTTTTCGCAAAATAGACTTCTGGTAAATTCAAAACCCAGCACAATTATGTTGTCAGCTCAGGTCTCAAATTCCTTACAAGTCTTGGTCCTTAAGCACAACCTCCACTTCATTATGTTTTCTTAAGCATTTTGGTAGATAATAGCCTTCTACATTTCCCATCTGTTCTCCAGAAAGTTTTTCTGCTGGCTTATTCCTGAAAACATTTGCATCTACACCCTTACAAACAAAAAACATGTTTCAGTCTGACAAGGGCTTATCTTCTTCCCAATTAAATTTTCCTGGGAGTATTTTAGGTTCTAAGGCTAGGACTGAGCAGTTAATTTCAACCTTGTGGACAAGGACAGCCTTCAGTTGCCCTGCTCTAGAAGAAGGTCACCGCTAGTTACATACTCCTCACGTCAAAGCCACCAGGTAAGGATGAACCATTACATCCCCTGCAGGACACTTACCCCTTTTCTCTTGACAAGACACTCAAAATAAGGCTGGAACAGGATCCCAGCCATTCCCTCTTCTCTGTTCAGTTGCTCACACAGCAGACAAGTTACTGGGCACACAGGAGACGCTTATTTCTCAGAACTCAGCTGCCTCTTTTTAGTTTAAATTGATTATTCAGAAAAAGAGTATTAAGAGATGTCACAGGAAGGCCTTTGGTTTGTGTGTTTAATTTAGGGGCTACAAGATCGTGCCCTGTAAAAGGTTTTTTTCTTGTTGCATGCTTTGTGGTGAGTCCACACGCACAACAAAGCAGGATCAAATCTGAGGTCTTAAGAACACAATAAAGAATACATTAGAATCGCTTTAAGCAGCAACTAGGAGTTACTTTTCAACACTGCTAATAGAGGTTGCTCAGACGGCAGATGAGCTCATCTGATTACAGGAATCCACTTCAACTTAAAGGAAACTCCTTCAAACACATAACTACTGGTTTCTTCTGGCTCATCTTGGTTATTAAAAGAACTTTTACCACTTAAATGAAAATCCTGCGGTTCTCTACTTTCAGCTGTTCCTTTTAAAACACAATGATCCACGATAATTAGACTAATTGTTTTAAACTACCATCTCAGTAATGAGTAATAACCATGCTTTTTTTTTAAGCAATAAACTAAATTCAGCCCCTGGCTAACTGCTCCCAGATCACCCATAAGTCCCTGGAGTATTTCTCTCAAGCATGACTGGCCCAAGGTTCTCCCATGCGTTCAGTCTGGTTTGCAGCCATCAGAGAGCAACAACCCTGGAGCAGGTGGTTTGCAAGGGCAGTTCTCTGGCCATGGGTCGGAGAGGATCCTGAGGGGCAGATTTCAAGAGGGAGCTAAGAAGACTGTAATCTCCTTTGCTGTATCGCTGTCTAATGCAACGCGTGTTCCCAGTCACCTATCAGATAACTGCTGTGCCACCATTCAGTCATCCCAATCCTCATCAAAGCTGCATCCCAGGCTGTCCTAAGCCACTAGCGCAGCAAAAATCTATCTGGAGGAAAGACTTTCCTGTGTCTTAGTGAATTCTAGGAGTGGCAAAAGCCAGCTAGGTCACGGGCAGCAGGCATAATTTATCACAACCCTCAGGCAACTTTAAATTACACCGAACAACTCATACTCAGCCGCTGCAGACTGGTCAGGGGAAGGTGATATATCAGATGCTATCAAGCCAGAACAAAGATTTAACAAACCTGCTCTGGTTTCATTCTGCACATATCTACATGAGTGCAGACAAGGCAGTGAAAAGGGAAGTCCCAAAGCTTTATCAGGAGTTGTAACCATCAAGACTTTTAACCCCCGAATGGGAACTTGCACTGACCTCGGTCAGTACCTATCAGGAAGAAGGATGTAAGCCCTGAAATGAAGATCTGTCTGTGATAAAAAGACAGTGATTCTCTTACAGTTTTTACAGATCTTGCTATCTACAGTATGAATAGATTCTTTTGATTGTTTAATAGTTGTATATAACAAGGTAAAAATGCAAAGTACTTTAAACAGAAGGGAGAAAAAAGGCAGTATCTCAACCTCAGATAAGGGGGGTTGAGTGCAGAAGAGAGACCTCAGTGAAATAACGAAATAAGGAAGAAAAACAGAACAAGAAAATGGGGGGTGGGGTGTGGAGCAAAACAACAACAACAACAAAAACATAAAGTGTTGTGGTCAGTGGTTTGTTATGATATGTGATGTTAATTCCTTTTATTTAATGTAGAATCTTTGTGTAGAAGGCTGGTACATGAGAACAGCCCAAAAATTAAAACCAGAAAATGCAATGTATTGCAGCATCTTGTAAATATTTGTTAATATTACATGGCCTATATTGGTTATTCTATCTCTGGTCACAAAGCAATTATCTATATTAAAAAAGTATGAAATTTGAATGTCAATGTAACAGAAGAAGTTCCCCTTAATTCTGAGGCATAACTGAATATCAATTTTCAGTGTTTTGAAAGAAGAATTCCACCAGTCAAGCAGCCAGCACACTGTATTATTATTGCAGATGCAAGAGTTACCAAATAAAGTCACATTAAAAATTGGAGTCTTTGGAAATAGCAGATCAGAGACTCCCAGAGTTTTCAGAGTGTCCCAGAGACATCGATGACCAACTTTCACCGAATACTGTTACTAGATTACTGTGCTATCTCAAGATATGGCAGATGAAATCACCTTCAGAGTATCTTTTGCCTAGTCACACACAAAGCAACTGATGCAAGAAAGAGACAAAAGTCTGTTCCATTTCCTCAAGCCTCCAACTTTATGATACATCTGGGTCAGGACAGTGTCCCACTACATCACTTTGAACCAAAAAGCCAACAAACACTTGCATCTGTTAACTGCCTGTAAATCAAAAGCTGCGTTGTGAGTCATTTCAGGACTGGCTAATAATTGAATAAACAATTGTAATTGTGCTCCATGAAACTCCCACGTTTTCTTTCAGTCTTGGCATCTCCTCTCATGAAAGCTGTACAAGTTAGGGTGCAACCACAAAAATTCAATCAGCTATGACAATGTTTACCTAATACCTCTAGTCTACCAACCATCACAAAGCGCATCCTGGTTCTGGGCAACTAATAGTAATAATTTCCAAATATTCTAAATCCAATGATCAGAAACTTACTTACAGAATGATATTTTTGAAGACCCTCAGATAACAGTGCCATTTATTATTTGTACTGCAATAATGCTTACAAGGCACAGTGACCAATGCACTGAATATAGCACTTGTAGAAAATGAAAAGGTGATCCCTACATCAGAGAATTTACAATCTAAGTGGTGTTGAGCGTGTCCTGAACCTTTGACTAAATGTATCTTAAATTTCAACTAGAAAGGAGGTCTTTTTTTCTGGATCAGTGGTCTTCAACCTATGGTCTACTTTTATGAGGCCTTGAAAGATAACTGAAAAAAGGACGTTTACTTTGGTACACTTAGATCCAATTTACAGGGGTCCACAAATTTGAAACGGATTGAAAATACTAGTCCAGACAGATTTGTAAACTGTGCCATGGAATTGCATTCTTGTTCAATTATTTGATGGGATAATAACCACACAACTGGCTAAACAAGAGAGGCAGTCATCCTGGGAAGTGTGCTGAGAGAAATACTGAAAGGGGGCAATATTCCTGAGCCTCACTGACTTCTGCTGCCTTCCAGCAAAGGGCCACAGACTCATCCATGCAGACTGAACGGTTAGCAGCAGCAACTGGAATAAAGCTACAAGAGAAGGGCTTAGGAGCCAGAAGATCTCACCTTAGTTCTGCAAAGCATCGGAAAGAGTAAACCCAAGCTCTAGGGTCTGTAAAAATCTATAGATTTTACTAGTAGATAAAGTAATTCCAGTGAAAGTAATTCATGAGGGTTATTGGAAAAGTTTGTAATGTGAGGATCCTCTACTGGTGAGCAGATAGCTTTGCTGCTGTGACTAATTCAGCCTATGATAGCTTTGCCATGGCTATAAACAAAGTTTCAGGCCATTTTATTGACACAAATCTTGCTGGAAAAAGCTCTGACACCCCTCCAGCTGCACATTTCTTTTCACCTACAAGACACTGCTATAGGTTGCACAAGACTTCTTAGTTTATCTAGGCAAAAAAAGCAAGAGTGCTTGTGCCTGGAGGCTAAATTTGCTTTGATACCTAACAACTATCTGGTTTGCCATTCCTGGAGGAAGATCCTTGCAGCTGTGCTTCCCAAAAGACAACCACATCAGTGTTGCAAACTGCTGCACAGAGCTCCCCTTAATAAGACTGTGTATTAATAAGGTTAGGAGATATCCTGGTAGACAAACAAGTCCAAAAGTGCAGGGACAGCCAGGGGCGAAACAGAGAGTCCCAGGGCTGACATAATAAAGAAAAAAAGCTAAACAAGGCTGGCAGGCCTGTAAATTTGTTTTTTACCTGCAGAGTGAAGGTCTGTTTTAACTACAACATATTGTTATGGCCAACAGATATTACAATTATTTTTCTGAATCTTATGGACTGGTATGACATAAAACTGATTCACTGGAAAGCAATACCTATAGATGTGGACACTGTTATTTGCTTCCTTGTATAAAAACAAGTGAGTCACCGAAATCTTTCTTTGTCTACCATACAGCTGATGTGCATGGTAGACAAAGAAACATTTTTTCATCATGTTTCTCAGAACGAGGTCCCTTTTGACAGTAGTTAACAAGCAAAAGAACATCTTTATTTAAATCCACATTAGAGGCAGAACATTTGTCTTTTCTACCTTAATCGCTTGAACTATGTAAAGTAGTGCTTTTTTCTACCTTTTTTCTTTTCATTAAACCCCACCCCCCCTCACTTTTATGCCGCCTTTCTTTAGGCCCAGGACCATGTGTTTTGACAGACTGAGTCTATGGACCTATTATATGCTTCCACAAAACAAATTAAGGCAAATGCTTGTTAAAGTCAGTTGTTCCTGTCTGGGGAAAAAGATTTAACAACTGGAAAAAAAAGAAGAGGATTGTCCCACAACACCAAATATCTCGAGCAATCTCTCTTGCTCTACGACCCTACCATTTTGCCGCTTTCAATTTTTAAAGTTCTTTGTGTGGATCTTGGACTGATCATGACTATTCTACCACTGCCTTCATTGACACTTGGGGCTAAATTTGTTTGCATAGAAGCAGAACAGAATTTCAGAAGTAACCAAGAAAATGGAATAAATGTCCACAGGAAGAAAGAGACCTCAGACTTTATCTTACATTTCTCATCTGGTTTCTTTTGCATATTAGTAAACATATAGCACCACATATTACAAAAATAAAATACTGAGTCTAGAAAACACTGTGCTGCAAGCAGGTTTTGCTGCAAGCAGGTTTTCCATGTAGAAAACACTTAATGCACAAAGGAAGACACTTAAGTATTATAGCAGGAAGGTACTGATGGAGGAGAAACAGGCTAAGAAAAGGGAGGGAAAGACCATCATTTCTGATCTACTGTTCTTTCCACCTAGGAAGATACTCCAAAGGAGAAAATGTAGCACAAAAAAAAATACTCTGGAAAGGGCAATCAGAGAGAGAGCACATACACACATCCTTCCCTTTGAGTAGACTTCCCTGAATATTGCCTCAGCTGTCTGCTGAGCCCTCATAGAAGTACTTTCCTTTTTATTAAAACAAGTAATAAAAACCTTCCTTTTCATATTTTGGAGCCAGCAACTCTCCTCAGCGGCAGCAGTTTCCAAACCTTTTCTCACACAAGCCCCTACCTGCTCCATGCAGACTTTGCACGGAGCTCTGCATCTGTTTCATGGCACTGAATCATCTGGGCCACTGGGCATCATGCAGCCCTGGAGATGGTCATGTGCTGCACTCTGCCCATTTGCCACCCAACATGACCCCTTCCAGGGCTTGGCTCCATGCAGGTTGTGTACCCGCCTTGGCTGAGTTCTTACAGATGACAGCTTAGGCAGCGCTGTTCCACACAAAGCCCATCAGTAATTAATGTGCAGTCACTTGTTAAGTCAGTCTCTGCCTGAAGACAGTTCTCAGCAACCCTAGGCTAAAGGGGGATATATACTCATTGTAGACATGCTGCTAATGCTAAGTTACAGGCATATATAGAGTGTGGTTAATCAGAGGAAAATTCATATTCTTCCATTTGAAGAACACTTTGGTTTTGGACAATGCTGCTAAACCAAGTAGTAAAAGGAAATTAAAATTAGCCCTGGATATTTCTCTCAAGAAAAGAGGTTCCTTCCAAAATTCCAGTGAAAATTGGCTTTGACCTGGCAGATTTATGAGGCTTTGAAACTTTCAGTTGGAGCCTAAGCAATAGTTTGTTTTGTGTTTAGAGTAATAATACTCCTTAACTGAGGCAAAGAGGGGCGGTGACACCACTATTTATGGCTTGTTGTCCCTCTCAGTTTCTGCACAGGGAATGCAGCTGGACTGGTTGTTGCTTTTACAATTACACGCTTTTTGTATTAGCAACCCTCACGTACTGAAAAACCACGAAACTGCTCCTCCAGAATGGAAGATTAATTAAAATGAAAAGCTTTTTGAAAATGATGGGTTTGGTTGCTGTTGCTCGTCTTCTTGTTTAAGCCATTTGTGTGTGTTTGTTCCAAGTTTCCAAATTTTTCCTCCAAATCAGGAACACTAGAAACTTTTAGGTCAAAGCTGAAGTCTTCATACATTTTAGGATTCTGTCCTAAAGCACTAAATATCACAGTACTAGCAATAAACTGCCAGTCACTAACATAGAAACTTGACAGAGCTGTTTTGTCTTCTCAAATAGCTTCCTACATGAAGTGCTGGGAGCCTAGAAAGCTGAAAATATCACAAAAAGTTTGTGCAACATTTTTGACAGGTGGACATCCAAATATAGTCGAAAATTTAGCGTTCTTGCCTTTCTTTTATGATTGCTCAAAGTTTGTACAACTCTAACCTCAGGTTTTCTTAATGTGCTGAAAGTGCCTTCTCTCTGTACAACCTCCTAAAAATTGGCTCAGTAATGTACTTTGGCTTTTCTAAGTGGCAATAGTGAATAAAATGGGATTTTTTTCCTATTGAAAAGGCAAATAGCATTGTTTCTACTTTTGTACAAGAATTCAAGAGCTGCAGAATCAATAGGCTGTTTCATATCCCATCATCAGCAGATACTGGGCTGAAAGCCAGTTTCTTCACGATGCCTTTGTTTAGCCTACAGTTTTGGTCGTACTGTAATTCTAGTTAATTGATTGCTGGTTTGTTTGAGTTAGCACAATTGAAAATGGTAATGTAGACATCCAAGAAATATTTGGGGCAGAACAGCTCATTAATCAAAGTTACAGCATACCCAAAACTTTAAACAAGACCAGGTTAGGTTGGATATAACCCCTCCCACCTCTCTCCCACCTGAGACTCGGGAAGTCCACATCTCCCTGGGGTCTGCTGCACTGATGGAAGACAGCTCTCATCAGGACCTAGGGTGTGGTATGTCAGTCTGTTTGTTACAGGTGAAAGCAAACAGAATTCCTGCAGACGAAGCAAACCTTCCACCCAGTTCCCAACACCAAAGGGAGACAGGAAGATGCAATTCACTAAAAAAACAAAAGCACCTTGCCCCCATTAGTGCAGACAGCTGAAGCAGCAAAGGTCAATGCAACTAAACCTTTACTTTTACCTCTACTTTACATTTGAGTGTGAAAGAAGCTGTTGTTTTCTGCTATTTTACACATAATGACCACAGCGTAATTGTGGATGGTGGCTTATGCAGGACAGAACTGTGCAAAGCAGAACCGTTCTTCCACCAACAAAAATATCAAAAATATGAGCAGACATATACAATTACACTTATGCATCCAAATGAAAAAGGATGATGGTCATTCTGATATGAATGTAACAAGCTCAAATGCTAGATTTTTTAGCACTATCCTATAAAACACAGTGGATGAAAAAAAGCATAACTGATCTGGACACTCATGGTATTTCGGACTGATGTAGTAAAATAAGTGAAAAAATGGTACCATTCTTTAGGAGGCTCCTTTAAGAGGACTTGCAATTCAGGATCCCATGGTGTAGTTGCACTGTAACATAGATGGGATTTGGATGTGTTTACTATTCCCTTGTCTGACTTTACCCCCGCATAGCATGGTTCAGTATGTGATACAATGGTTAGAGTCTTCACTGCTGTTCAGCTTTCACCACCCATAGGAGAGATTTAATGACAGAAAATTGTAACTTTGAATTTCGTAGTGTAATGAATTTATAATAGCCAGGCTGGAAGTCGAGCACGGGTCTCTTGTCTCCCAGCTACGTGTTTTAACCCCAGAACTACCCTGTTCCCCACTGATGAACTTGCATACTATCTAATATTGCTGTTACAAGGCATGGACTTTGTGACAAAGGTTTCATCTGACTTCAGAAACCAGATAATACAATACATACCTCTTCTGCAGAGTGGACATCAGGCTTGACTCTTATTGCTCTGGAATGGCTGACAGCAGCTCACTGCAAATGATTTGGGAGAATTTACATTTCTTATTTTTCCTTTTACACACATCAGTAAAAAACTTTAGTGTACTTATGATGGACTGAACTCAAACACAGCTGGTCCCCACTGCCTAAGCTCTGCCCACCATAGAGAGCCATAAGCAGTTTTCAAAGTGCAGAATGATTAATGACAGGTCACTGTGGGGATGCTGAGAGACTCAGATTCGTGACTGATGCATGTGAAAGGACTGGTGAACAGGGGGTGGTCAGGTTTGAGAAAACAAATCCCGTCACTGAAATCAGTGAAAGCTGCTGACAATTGTTTTTGTGCACTAAGGTTATTTCTAAACATGAGAAAACTTACTGTTACTAACTGTACTTCTCTGTTTCCTCTTCCACTTGTCACAACCATCATCTTCCTGCTGTAGTTTAAAAAGGAAATATGGAAGTGGGAAACAAGTCAAGTGGCAGCCCCACCTTTGTGTAAGGAGTTTTCTATGTTCCATGGAAGTGTCATTCTTTAAATAAGCAGAGTGTTTCTACTTTTAATAATTTTTATTAATAAATTGAACTTCACCAGTCAACCATTATATCGATCACCTTATTATATTTTATTTATTAGACCTCTTTGTCCTAGGACATCAATAACCCAAAACCAGATGACAGATGTGACCACTGAGAGTTTGTGTGACATGTGAGGACAGAGAGACTGGATGGCTAGAGGTGAGATTAAAGAATCAATGATGTCCTTTGAATGAACAGCCAAAGGTTTTAGACTATCTGTCCATTATTCTACTGTCTTATTCACTTCTGTCATACAGGTTTCTCTCCTCAGAGTACAGCAAAGAATATACCAAGAGTAAAGAGTCAAAATCAATGCTGTAATAGTAGCAGATTGGCTAAATGAAGCTAACTAACACTCTTATATGTCCTTCCCCTAGAAGCTTCAGCCCCAAACCACTTGATACTCTCCTCTTTATTTTTTTCTTAACCGTCTAACGTTAGAAGGGGTGCCTGCATCAGTACAGCTTCCTTGGTAAATCAGACACTCCAAAATAAGGAAGACTTTAAGGAACAACAGCTCCATATCAGACACTATCCTTGCTAATCAAGTTAGAGAGATCTCTCCATACTTTTACAGTATAATGACAAAACTGCACGAGATGTACACTGCCCTAGAGAAAAGACCAGGCAGAAGACCAAGACAGCAGCAGTTTTTTCCTGCAGTGGGAAATAAGGGAGATGGTAAGTTTGACTCTCAGAGTCACAGTTTTACCAAGGGCTCAGTCCCATTTTCAGTCACTGAGGGGTCTTCAACTTTCTTGCTCCTGGCACGCCTGGAATTTCCCCTGTATTCATGGAAACCACAATGAGCTTGTACTGAATACCCTGGGAAGAGCTTGTACTGTATGTGGGGCATATTAAAAAAACACCTTGCACGGGAGCCAGCACAACATACCACGTGGAACAATGCTCAGTGGCCCGGCCAAGTGTATGCAGCATGGATGGGAAATCCCAGCCCTAAGACAGCAGCCTTCCTGACCATCCCTCACCCACGTGACTGAATCTTCTGTCCCACTGTGCTTGGCAGTGCTTTGTCCTTTATCTTTAAATCACTTCAAGAAAAACAGATTAATAAGAACCATATGTTAAGCCTGTTTAAGAAAGACCCTCTCCTTATTAGAAGATGCTACAGGGAGGGACCCACATGCTATATACTATGGAAATCATTATCATCCCTTTGAAACTTCAGTTAACAGCAGTGTTTCTGTCACATAGTAGAAGAGTTTTCTATGTTGAAAAAAACACAGAAACCAACAGCAAAGTACAATAGGTTTTTTTTCAGAAACATTTACAGAATTGGTTTTAATTTAGTTAAATCCATGCAATTTTGTGTATAAGCAAGGGTTGAAAATAAGAAGTACAAAATTATTCTAAAAGAAAACATGCATAGTCTTCATAACATTTAAGTCATTCTTATTTAATAGGTAGTGGCTAAAACATGGTCTATGTCGTGGTTCAGTTAGAAGAGGCCTAGCTAAAAAGAAAAGTTACTGAACAAAATTGGTCCTGTTTTACCTCAAACCAGGACAGTCTATCAAGATGGGTGGAGTTTTCCTAGTAGAGGCTCTGAAATTGTTTCCTCATAACAAAACTTCAGAATCCTTTTGTCAGCACATATGATTTCCTGTGCTCTTTACTGTATTCCAAAAGCCAAAATACGCATCCTATCGTAACAAAACTGGTTTACCAAGAAAAACAAACAGGGAAATGGATCGGCATGGTGTCAGTACTGCAGGCAGCTTTTTGTATTTGTTGGAAGATCTCATTGGGTTATGGAACAGTAATTCTTTGTAGGCATGCTCACTTTCAACAGAAATAGTGATTAAAAAAAGATCTAAGACCATTCCTCTTGTAGCTACAAGGTTGAAATCCCCAGCAGTAAACCTAAAACTGGCCATTAGTTCAACTTTGTTACATGGTATGCAGCTATGCAAAACAAAGTCTGTTGATAAAATGAAGATCATCATCCTAGAATACCAAAATAGACTGCTCCTTCCCTACAGAAGACATTCATCACTCCATCAGTGAAATACGTTTACTACTCTGTGTCACTGTTAATAGGGATCTACTGGGGACAGAATATTTGAAGTAAAGCCTCCAGTAAAAGCAGAAAGTGGACAGACTGCAAGAATTCACACAGAAATTGGGCCAGCCTAGAGTTTTAGAAGTTTCTAGGCTCCAGTTCCACAAGATAATTTAATAGTTTAGTAAGCTGTGGTTCCATGGGCAAAAAAGCAAACCTAGTGTCCTACAAAGAGGTCAACAAAGAGGAAAGTCTCACCCTGCCCAGCCTCTCTTCTCCTCTGCCCTGCTCTCATGCTACACACTGGACATCTGGACTCTTCTGAACACTGCCCTAACCTAGTAGAAAATTGCCCAGCTCTCTTACTGAGTTATTTCCTGGTGGGCTAGTGGGTTAGCCTCCCCTCAGCATGAAAAGGAATGAATAGGAAGGGACAGAGTGGCAAGTCCATGGACAACGGTAAGACTCTTCCATCTTGGCAGCTATGAGCTATTAGGTTGCGCAGCTGCCCAAGGAACCACTGCTCAGCAAATAACATCATGACAAGAGTCAAAGAGTAAGGGCTCCTGGAGTCACTCACCTCAGCTGCTAAAAAGGACACTTGCTGCTGACTTCAGCTAACAGTTTGATCTTACTAATTCCATGAAATTACAAAGTGGGTGAAGATGTCTTGCAGGCAAGTTTAGGAAATCTCTGTGATATTTGGTTTGCAGCAGGGAATCTGACTAGCAGACATCCAAGAGAGAGGGGGGACTGCATTGTGTTAGGCTACAAATACATAACAAAAATTGTCTTCTGCAAACACTTTACAGCTGAGCAAACCAGATAAAATCAGAAGTAAAAAATGACCATGTCTATACTACAGGTTGATAGCAATATCAGAACTCAAATTCAGGTCCCTTGAGGCCCTGCTGGCTCATTATCCACTAAATATCTCTCTCGTTTTCCCAACACCTTGGACATAGTAAGAGCTCCACTAGCTTATATTGTAGGGTCTGTAACTCTTACTAGTCAAAAGTTAAATCCATCAAAGCAGTGGAAGAAACCATTCAAGTGAACTGCAAATGCACACTAGACATTGGGCTTAAGAAAAAGATTTGGTTCAATGACAATTTTGATTCCAATGATATAGTGTTATCCCATAAGCGTCAATTGTTAGAAAGACCTATGGAGTTTGCCATTTTGCTTGTTTATGTTTTATTGCAGATTTGTGCAGGACTGAATGGACAATTGTTGTCTGCTACTGAGTTAAAACTGTGGAGAATATTCATGCTTCAACAGAGTGAGACTACTCTAGAAGGCAATTCATCTCTTAACTCTGTCTAAATAACACACACAGTAGTTAGCATCAACTTAGGTACCTTAGATGTTTATTGACCTGTGTATCTACTCTGCTAGAGCAGACTGTATTCTGCTGAAGCCTTTTGAACTCCTACTTGTGTTTGTGGTTTGCAGACCACGCAAATTTCCCAGAACAAGGAGAACCTCCAACACATTTTAATTTATGAAACATGTGCAGCCCATATGAGAAGTGTATCCCAGAGGAATGGAAAATTATAGAGTGTACAATGTGTGGATAAGGAGCAACTGGTGTTGAGAGTAATTAAATTTTGGGACTGACTAATTTCAAGCCACAGTGTGCACTAATTAATCCACACAGTGCTCCTGTGAAAGAAACGCAGAAAGGTCTGAGATTGAGGGTTTGTCAATGGGTGAAAATTGACATATAGCAGGATAGGGAGACAGTTTTAAAAGCATAGCTGCTTCAGATTGCCCATATGAGTAGACATTCCTATTCTGGAGCAAGTGTGACTTTTTCTAGCTTGCTAAGTCCAAATGCAAATCATCTTGAACTCATTTAGAAAGAGAGAGGAAAAAAATCCACTTCTATTCCAGATAAAACCATCCAAATTCCCAAACCAGTTACTCATTTAATCTATAGACAAGCCTCAAAACCTATTATGTGCTGGAGTCCTTCAGTTGTTGCATATTTTTCACATCTGACGAGTGTGCTGGTATAATTCTGATGACACTACCTCCAAAGGACCATTAGAACTAGGAGTGTGCCGAGGGGGGACAAGGATGACTGCAAATATGGGCTCAGCTTTCTTCAGCTCCATTGACCTGTGCTTGTGGGCAGAGGAGGTTTATAAAATCATAACTAGGACAGAGAAGATGAGTAAGGAACAATTGTTCATTATTTCTCACCATATAAACAAATTAATTTATCCAATGGCTGGTTTAAAACCAGGTAAAAACAAAGGAATACTTTTCCACACAACAAGAAATTGAGCTGTATGACTCACTGCTAAATTAAGTTTGGATGTGAAATGTATTAACAGGTTCAAAATGGGACTAGGCAAGTCAACAGCAGAAAGGTCTATCGAGGATAACTAAACAATGGCCCTAACATAGTATCAAGGGGAGGAAATGCCTGCAGCACTGATCGCTAGAAGAAAGGAAAGAGGAACGGATCATTGCTCTGTTTCTTAAGCTCTTTCCCTAAGCTGTTGGTACTGACCATTGTCTGAGACAGGTCAACAGGATGGTCAACCAGTGTGGGACTTCTTAAGCTGATGTTTTTGTGGGTTTCCAGTGACTACATTTGTGCTTGAATGGATTTCAACGTTACATTCGAAAGAAGTAATGGTAACATATTACACAGAGTGCAAAGCACCAGAGCTGGTTTTGGATCCAACCCTTTCGGGTTTCTTCTTTTTCATCGCAAGTATGATGTGATGTCATGTGATTTCTACGTAATTTCTACCTAAGGAGCTCT
The DNA here is from genome assembly GCA_008921705.1 of Burhinus oedicnemus. Taxonomy (NCBI): domain Eukaryota; kingdom Metazoa; phylum Chordata; class Aves; order Charadriiformes; family Burhinidae; genus Burhinus; species Burhinus oedicnemus. The sequence goes on from VFFE01007510.1 coordinate 1,776,067, forward strand.
GCAGCTGTATGGGAGGGATGGTGAACACTATCACTATGAAATAAGAAGGTAACTATAAATAAGTCAGTTCCTTCCATGCCCTATCTTTATTGGACTCAAAAAAATCTCTTGCTATAATAATCCAGATGAGTGAATGATTTCTTTATGAGGGTCTTGACATTTTGGTCACATCTGACTAATTGAATGTTATGGTCATTGTTCCAGGGGCTGTATATTGAGAATGAATTTGCTTGTAACCTTCTGGGCTCTAAAACTGGATTGAAATACACAATGAAGTCTTTATGGTCTTTCTGGGCTCTGCCAATTCTACAGTTACCAAAACCAAAATGATACAAAACTCCTCTTGCTTCTCTGTTTATTTCCACATTTCATGGTGCTTTTTTCACTTGATAATGCATTTGACAGATTAAAACTCTCTCTAACCTATTTTTGGTTCCAGTGCTATTAATGTGTGTATTAAAAAGAGTTTTTCAGTTAAGGATGGACAAATTCATTTTGCCTAATTTTGGCCTGACATACACACACAAAAAAAGATGGGATCAAAAGTTCAGTTTGACCTTTTTATGGTATCCTTTATGTTTAGTAATGAGAGAAGAGCCAATGAAAAATAGATGGCAGCAAAAAATAGAATAGAATTCAGAAGAGATAATACATAAGGAGAAAATTCGTATTACGATCACCCAAATACACTAGGCCAGTTTCTGTGGGATGATGGAGAGTCTGACATCCCTACTATAGCACACAAGGTTCAATCAAAAAAATACCAAACTCAGGTGTGAAGTGGACCACACTTTTTGCCAAAACATAAGATTTTAAAATAATCTAGCTTTATGTAAAGGAACCAACTGACAGATGGTTTCTATATCTATTCTTATATTAAAAACAAACTGATATTTTGAAAAAACTTGTGAAGGGATTAAAAATACACTTATCAAAGGGACATCTTATCCTAAGAAAAACTGCAAGTAAGAACAAAAACATAGTGCATAGAATGGTAAGCTATCAGTTAGCATTTTAATTGCATTGTATATTACAAACATTATGTCATTTAGGTGTTATTTAATGCTATAAATATTATATATCCTCCAGCATTCAAATTGTTTTAGAAATTAAAATACCAACACCAAATCAGATTCCATTGAACCTATCTACATAAAGCACCTCTACTGAAACCAAAGACATTGAATAGAGGGATGGATGGTATGAGTCGTTTCCAAAATAGTCTGCTAATTGCTTACGGAGTTTTCAGCAATACAAATTATATTAGAATTGTAGCTGTGGTAAAACATGTTTAAGGAAACAAAATTTGTTTATTCAGTAATAATAGACAAGGAAGAAAAAAGTAGGTTTCTTCCAAAATGCAGTAACCATATAAATTTCAGGAATGAGTGTCATGCGTTTGTTGGAAGCCCATCACAAAAAGAAGATGCAAATAAAGCTGAGGAACTCTGTGTTGCACTGAAATAATGAACCTTGTGATACTACTCAGGAGCTCAAATACTATATGAGCAGTTTATGAATAGCTGCTAAAAATAAGAAAGAATATTTTTTTTAAATTCTATGGACACCAGAGCCAAAGGAATGCTTTTTTCCAGAAAATGCTGAAGGCTTGTTAAATATAACAAGAGAGTTACAGCAACAAAAGTAAAGAGGTTCTTGGTTTTCTCAGAAAGCAAGGCTTCCGTCATCACATTTCCCACTCCCAGACATTTTGGGGACTATTGAAACATTTCAGTCAAAATGAGCATACGCTAAAAGTCTCAAAGATAATTATAAACCCAACAGCTTTATTAAAATAGAGGTTTGGTAGAAGTATGATACCAAATAAATGTTTTCACATGGTAAAGGCACATAGGAATAAACTATTCTAGATTCCCATTCCAGGTCTCCCATTCAACACTTACCTAGCTGCAAACTAAGCAGGGAAAATCACAGGAGCATGCTATTGCATATTAACTTCTTTCCCCCCACTGACTTGAGATGCAAACCCTCCTCCCAGATACTGAAAACATCGGTCTTGTTCCGTCCTCTGCTTGAGACAACTTGAAGATGTATTTCTAAATTTCCAGAAAAGGCTCAGACCACAGATGTATATGGCACAGTTATCTGAATTTTTGGTCTATCCAAAGTATGAAGTGCAACTGGAACCTGACAGTCCTGCTTCCCAGAGGAAAGGGCAAAAGCTGAGTTCCCTCTCACCGATGGGGCAGTTCTAGCAGGCAGGACCCAGGAATCCACTACAGCCCGGGAAGGAGTCTCATCTCTGAAATATGAGGAGGAGTTGGCATCTCTGAGGAGGTGGGACTCAAACCCCTTCAGTAGGAGAAGAAACATGAACTCGCATCCCAGGACAGTAGGACAGTATTCCAGCAGGTGAGCTATTAGATAAAGAGGCAATCCTCCTGATGGACTTTTTAAAGCCAGACTTTCAATTCCTCTCCTCTTTCCCTCTTCTCTCTTCTACCACTTCCTAAATAAAAATATTCCAACAGCAAAGAACTCATTCTACGTTGAACACAGCAGCTTTTCTTCATCTTTCCTTCATGGTCTGAGATGGCTCTGCTGGAGTTTTTGTGTCCGCTAGACACAATGATGAACACGTTTACATACAAAGCTGTATGAACAACAGCAGTCTGAGAAATGTACTGCTGCAATTAGAGATGCCAAAATCTCTTTTCCCCATTGTTTCTTGAATCAATGAAGAAATACAGAGAAGACAAAAAGAAATGGCATTAATTTATGTCTCTCTCTGACTGCTTTACACACACTCACATATCTCAGTGGGATTTCTGGAAATAATGCAAAGCCTCTCCAGCACTTAAGATGCAGTGCCTCCAAATACAACAGAAGATCTCTACAGCCAATAAGCAGGAAAATTTACATAAAAATGGAAACTAATTTACCCCACCATAAAGAAAATGTTCTTTATCTGGCAAGCAGTATGCATCTGCATTTGCATATACTTCTTTGCAAATAGTATTACAAGCACTGTCAGATGCATCCTGCTGCTGCTGTGAAAAAAAGCAGACAGCATTTATCTCAACTGTTATTTATTGTTCAGTGAATGGGGTATTTTAGGACATACCTCAACAAAAGACACCTATCTTATCCAATTTTTTCTTAAGCATAAGCATGTGTAAGATATTATGAGAAAAACATGTTTTTCCCTTTGCTCATCAGCTTCTTGATTTTTTCTGTGGAATGGCAAAACAAAGCCATGCTATGTTCTCTGCAGGGCTATTTTCACAGTGGAATAAGTTTCAGAGTAGTGACTTGTTACTCTTCCACTATTAAAAACATAAAAATAAAAAACTGATTCGTTGTCCTTCCTTCAAAGAGCTGGAAGGCAGAATTTCCAGCAATATTCCCGGTATCTCTGTGAGCAAAAAACAATAACAGAAGTTTAGCATACATAATAAAGGAAGGAAGAGACAATGAAAGCAATGCTTGTGTTTATTTTATGCAGTGTTTGCATTCGACTGTCACTGACTTCAATGCAAATGCCCTTTTCCACAACATCTACCGTATGAAACTGACACTGTAGGAGCCATACCCCAAAGTGGGAAGCACAGTATAAAATTAACCAGGCAAACAACCATCAGTCTCCTTGGAAGCTACGACAGCATGGGACAGCAATGTACAGACTCCTTTTGCCCTATCTGCCTTATTAGGACTTTTCCCATATTCTCGCTTCTTCTCTTGTTTTGCCTTTAAATAAATGAAATAGCGATAGGAAAGCAATAGGGCCCCTAGCTACAGTAAACACAGGTGGACAAAACAGATTAAAAGTTCATTTTATGATCTTATATTCAAAGAAAATAAAAAGCTCATGCTGGGACTTGGTGTGGTGTTTTGGAACACAGCTTGCTTTCCCTGATTACTTGTCTGACCTTTGTACCGAATACCACAAACTATCAATACAATATGCAGAAATGATGTCAGCCCTTTGATATGGAGGGTGAGGGATGGCTCATTTGGGATATTTATTTTAATGATATCACAATCACACATTGTGTGGTTTGAATTAAATAGATGCTTTTGAGCTTAAAAAACTCTATTGATCTTTCAAATGATTCTTTTATTTTTGTCTGGCAGTCCACTATGCTCCCTAGCACTGTTGCCATTTAAGTGACTTCACAGCTGATGCAGTAAACACACTCAAAGATATAAACACCTCAGGTATATTTTAAAATTGAAAAAAATATAACTATCTTTGCCTCAAAAAGAAACTGAGAATTAATAATCAGTTCCTGGTAACTGTAATGGAAAGCCAGAAGCAGCATGTGCAAGGTCCCTATGAATCAAACTCATGTGGCATCAGATCTGTCAGTAAGACATTTGCCTCACAAAAACTGCACCTCCAAAAAATAATTTCCGAGTTTATGCCTCTGACCATAGTAAAAATGAATGAGATGCAAAAGAAGAGTCTGTAGCTTGCATGCACTGAACATCAGTGCAAATTCCATTTTCCAAAGGCTTTACAAGTTGATGTTGATGCTGTATTACGTATCGTTAATGAGAGCTAGACATGAAAATAAAATCTGAATTAATACAATAGCTTAAAATAAATTACTGTAAATGGTTGTCTCAAAACTAAATTAAAATTTTCATTCTGATTTCAATTTTTCACTACATTTACCTGGTTTATCATCCCTATTTTCAAATTAATTAAAATCTACACTAGAACTAGATTTTTGTTTTGAAACTGACCGTGAAATCCTAAATATTTTCTGAATTATTTGATTTCTCTCTTCCTTCTCCTCAGGCCCCCACTGAATTGCTTTACACATTTGAAGTATCCCAGACTGTTTTCCACCTACTGCAATAAAGTGCAGCAGGGACAGGACCACAATTCATGCTGAAACCAATGTTATAAACAACTGGAGAAAACAGAGCACTGCCAGAAGCATGAGGTGACTTGATCATTTTAGGGTAATGGTCTTAGTGTTCTGCATGGTTGTGAGTCAGGAAGGAACGAGAGCCCTGTCATGCCCTGTTTTCTTTAACTGCCTTTCAGTGAGGATGAACTTGAATGTAGCCTAGATATATTAGGACTTTGTATCTGCAAGTTATCAATAAAGGACATTAATAAAGATCTAGAAGTCTCAAATATCAAAAAAACATGAAAGGCGTTGCTAGAAACACATCAGAGACATCAGTAGCCCTCAAATTTTCACTGCTTCCTTGATTTACTCTCAGTGCCAGCCATCAATGTTCCAAATGAAGAGCACAAATTAGTTCAGGACATCCTTGTTCTGAAAAATAGTAAAGAAAAAGATGAATGCAGATCACTAGTACTTGTCAAATCAACACACAAAGAAATAACAACAGAGGCAATACAGAAGAAGTTGAAACAAACAGTTTTGCTTTTGCGGGCAGTCTCTTCGCAAAAAGAGACTACAGGAAAATCTACCACAGTTTATACCTCTCATAGTTTTATAACAAAAAGACTGTCCTAACAGCATGTTTATTCAGCACTTGACCTACTACCAGTTGGTATAGGTATGTGCATTTATGCATTTAATTTGGTTTCTATTGATGTACTGATTGAGCTCTACGTGCTTAGATGACATAAGTTTCTGAGGATAGAACTTATTTTAATTATACGTACTTCTGCTGTATTTACTGTGATCTGTAAGTATTGCAATGATGCCTGCAGTATCCTGTCAAGCGTTAGTCTACATCTAGAAGGTGTACTAAGAAATAATTTTTCTTAATAATAATAATTACATTTAATTCATTTAACTATAACTGTCCTTTGGTTCCAAAAGTACAGTCTGATAACAGCAGTTCTTAATTTAAACCAAATGGCTTTCTACACGTGTGGATAAGACAATCACTATGGTAGCAAAACACCTGGGATAAACTCCTGGACCATTGAAAAAAATAGTTTTGCCACTGACTTCAAGAGGTCCAGTATTTAGTGTTCTACCATACAGAACAATAGATAATGAGACTTTTGTTAAATACTTTGGCCTACCTCTGCGCTCTTGCGGATGTTTTCCCTGGTGAATTTGCCACCTGTCTCAGAAAAACCCAAGCTTATTCTTAGCAAAATAAAAGAAGACAAGACCCTATATCTTTACACCACATGTTTCCTTTAAAAGAAGAAAATGTGTTTACCATCACTGTGCTTCCTCATCTTGCCTATACTTCATCACCTTGGCTTATCTCCCATGCAACCTGGTATTTGCAAGCTTTGTAGTTTACACTGAAAACAGCGTAGTCCAAGTATTTTCTTCATTACACAGACAGAATTTCACATGTGCTCTGTATTAATGTCTTTTCCTGCAACCAGAAACAAGGACATTTGAACCTAAATCCTTTGGCACTCCACTGATATAAAAATACACTGTCCCACTTTTGAAAAACAGTTTGGTGAATTTTCTGAATGAGTTTCACATGAACGAGAGCCTGTGTTCCCGATGTAAAATCCAGATGCACAAGCCATCCCTCACTGATGAGAATGTAATGCTAGCCAAAGTCTAAACCTTAGGGAGCAGAACAGGACTGTGTAAAACATGGACAAATAACACAGAATTACAGGAACAATATTAATGTTGGAATAATACTAGCTACTTATGCCAGACAGACACAAAAAAACTTGTGGAAGCCTAGGTGATTCACAAACACTCGGTCTAAAACCTGAGTAGATATTAAAGCTTTGGCCATGTTTCTAGTGTTGGTAAACACCTTGTTTCTAATTATGAAATGGTTAAGGGAGTGTTCTTCTCAGCAGAGTAGATGCAAAGAAGGAGAACCTTTTCATGTTACATACCTGCTCTCTACATTCAGGGCACCCATGACTTCTATAGGTAATCATTCCAAAAAGCCCAGGATGATCAATACAACTAGGCTGCTGTTTCTCATACATCATCAAAACCTCAACTCTGCCTCATGGACATCAAAAATAAAACTTCCATTAATCCAACATGGGATCAAATTGTTCAAATTCAGAAAGTCACTCCTAGGAAGACCCACTACGTGTGGAAGGGGTCATGCTGTTGCTGAGGAGGTGAGCTAAGGCAATCATGACATGTGGATAGATGGCCCAGAGTGGATAATTTGGAGGTTATTAGCTGCCCAAGTGTCCCCCAGTGGACATACTGTCCTGAAGAATGCGTCTCACAAGACATGAGAGACCACCACAGCTTGGCTGTCTGTTCTTAGGCTGAATAGAGGATTGATAGTTTAAACACAATGCTCATAGCAATTTTAATAATAAAATAGGTGCTAAGGGGCAATAAGCACACAGAGATATCTCATCCCATTATAGTCCTGTTTGCATGTTAGTAATGATTATTTCCATCTTTTGGCATTTTAGAAGCAAATGGCGCTCTCATTCCATCTGTCCCCTGAATTACTACTGCTTCTATTACTGCTGGGACAACGATGCTGGTTTTCAAAGCTCCTGACTTAGACTGCCTCCTGTTCAGGAACAGGCATTTTCCATACTTGTTGCAAACTAAAACTTGAGTTCCAGGTACTCAATCCATCCAAAAGTCAGATCCCAGACATTTCCAGCCAGATGTTACTTTGGTGTGCATGAATTATCAGTAAATCCTACAGCAAAATCACAGGCCTAAACCTTTTCTTTCAAAGAAGGTAAAAGGAGAAAGGGGGGGTGTGGTAATTTTTTATTTTGATTATATTTTAATATTGTGGCTGCAAGGAAGAGCAAACTCTACAGTTCTCCTAAGCAAGTTATTCTTCCTTTTTTGATGTGAGGTGGTTTTTTTGGACAAAGTGTTCATCATCTTTCTCATTTCTGTGAGCTTTCCACTAATGGCTGTACCTCAATCAGCACAGCACAGAAACTGAGAGAATCCATCCCATAGATCCACTAATATTAACCTTTAATTGATGCAACATTTGGGATTTATGGTTGCAGAGCGTGCACAGAAAGCACAAAATACCCAGGTAGGTCTGAGATACCAAGACATCAAAGAAGTACAAAAATTCTCAGAGTCAAATATTGCAAATTCTATGTAGACAACTTGTGGGCTCACTGAGGAGCAGAAGAAAAAGAATGCTACTGAGATAGGAGTGAAAAGAGAGAGATCACCATCTCACTGCTTTATGAAGACAAAAGGAAAGAGAGGATTACCCTGACAGGAATTTTCTTTTTTAATGGCTGTCATAAAGATACAACTAGCATAAAGATAATATGATATAAAAAAACCCCTTATGCTACTGCTTTGGAAAAACTCCAACTTCACAATAAATAAAAAACATACAAATGCTTATGCCAATCTTCATTTGCAGTTTTGTGAGCTTACATATTTTTCCTAGAATACTAATCTCTATTTTATTTATTCGCATTAGAGCAATTTCAAAAATTCCTCCTCAGCCATGTCTCATCATGTCATAATTATTCATCCTCATGAAGGCTTCTAACAGCCTCTGGTTACAACACCATGACATTTTCTAATAAATTATAAAGTGAAAGGATAATTTAGTCTCCATAACCAATTAATCTTTGGCTTCTTAGCAAAACTTAATTCCAAAAATAATGTGTCCACTAGGCTCAAGGGAGCTGGACTCCAATAACCAGTTCACCTCACTCTTTCCCTGGAAATAATCAACATATTTGAATGCTTTTGAGTTCCAACCAAACAGGACAAGCCTTAAAGAACATTTGAAAAGGGAGTCTGCAGTAGCTTCTTTGAACTCCCTGGTCTTCTTCAATGGGAGACCAGACTAAGGAATACATTAACGTCTTGACATGGAGGCAAAGGAAGGATTGCAATGAACATACCTCAGGCTTGCTTTGGAGCAAAATCTCATGCATTTTCTATAGATCTTTGGCTAACATCCCCTGAGAGCAACAGAAATAGACTTCATGGCTACTAGTATGCATACTAAGGACAGCAGGCACCATGTTATTATGCAAAGAGCAGGAGCGACCAACATAAACTTTTGGATTTGTTACAGTACAGTAATCAAGTTAACAGCTTCTGAATTGTAAGTATATGAGCACCAGGAGTAAATATCCTTATGAAAAACCCAGTTTTGTGGAACCTAGTCTAATCTGAATCAACCTTTTATAAGAGCAAAAGTTTTTTGTTCATTTAAACTCAGGTGTCTGCAGTATCTACAAACATGTGTTCTACCTTACGCAGACAAGGTCAGTGAGATGTTTTAGGTGTCAAGGGGGAAAGCGCTCACATTTCTGGAATGGTAGAGGGAAGATTTATAAAGTTTTTACTGGCCTGAAGGAAAGAAAGAAAGCAGAAACATCTGCCAGAGTCATGAGTGGATTGTTGGCTAAATTCATTCAGCGGAGGAGTCTGAAATAGATCATCTCTGCCTTCAGCAGTAGGCGTTAGTGGAGTCATCAAAAATAATTACTACAGAGGAGTCCAGGACATACCTACAGGGAATAAAACTAATCTGAAAATGTAAATTAATTCTATAAAGTTCCATAAAGCAGTCCTTACACTCCTGGGTCCACACAATGTACTAAGCTCTTATGAACCAAGAACAGAAATACTTTTTATTTGGGTCTGGAATAATACTTATGAATATGCCGTTAGAAGAGGGGGAAACCACAGACAACAGAGGTTGCTACAGATACACCTACGATCACACCGCCCAGAGCTTCTGTAGTAAAACATCCACCCACGGCATTTCAAACATTGATATGGCCTGCGATGTTTCTAATGTGCTCTAGAAACTCACTGGTGCAGAAAGAAGGAAACATAAGCAGGGAAAAAAGGGTTCAAACAGTTGAATAGTGGTGACAGTAGTACAAAATCAAACAACTCTCTCCCTTCTAGGTTTTGAATAAGATCAAAAGGAGGCTCTGCAGTTCCCGAGCTGCACCATCGTGAGTGTGTTTGTGCTCGCTGCTTGGCGTTACCCTATAAACAAGGTACAGAACACCATAGGAACAGTGACGCAGCCATTTCCCACAGCAGCCCTTTCTCCCTCCTCGTAAACAAACCCAAGGCCGTGTGTATTCTTTACAGCCACCGTGGCCTCTCCTCAGGAGCTCACATGAAAGCACTTTGACTGTGTTTTGCATTAGCTTGCTTCCAGTGCCAAACAGCCCCCGGACTCCCAAAGCGCATACCACAAAGCCCTGCTCTGGGAGGGAGCCAGCGGGGTCGCACGCAGCCCACAGCCTGGGCCTCACCCAGGGGCCTGCAGGCCCGCTGCACAGACCCTGACCTCCGGCTGTCTGCCAGGGCAGGGAAGACCCCTCTCCAACTGTACGATCGATGGCAAGCCCTCCTAATGGTGTGCTTTGCTGGGGAACGTTGACAGGGTCCAGTGTTACCTGGAGGGTAGGCTCTGTACGCCTGCCTTCGAGCAGCTTGAGCGCCTGGGAATGGCGGCGCTCGCAGCCAGAGCTGCTTGTTTTGAGTCTGGGTGTTAAAGCTCTGGCCTTCCCACTGCACTGACACGGTTCCACGGCTCAACTGGCCAGGCCCCAGGCACGTGCAATTCTTCAGGGCTGTTGAAAATCGATGAATCCCATTTTAGCAATGGTCAAACTCTCAAATGAGATGTTATACGGAAATTATTTTAATTCCTTCCTTTCTGAGGGGCTGCTCCTATACTGCCCCTCTGTTGCTCCCGCTGCAGGCAACAGTCTGACCCCCAAGTGGACAGGCAGTGCTGGTTAGGCCTGTATAAAGGGAGTATGAAATGCGTTCAAAACTATGTTTCTCAGTCTGTGCCTCCTCTCTCCCCATGGAGGCCAACTATAAATATATGCAAAGGCAAAGATAATCAACATGTAAAATAAATAATAAAAAGAATGCCACGAGCTCACCTTAGCCACTCTTGCAAGATAAAACTTGTGGCAATTCTACCAACTTGCGTTCTGGTTTTCCTTATCTGATTTCAGCAAAATGTCCCACTTCGCCTTTCTTCTTTGAACAGTAGTACCTTTCCCTGGAGTCCCAATACCATGTTGTATAAATTATATGTATTCCAGACAGTAAATACTTTCATAGGTTAAGCAAAAAGATGATCACATAAGAGATTAATAATTATAACAAGCTAGGGGTGCTATTCCATAGTTTAACCTTTTAGAGAAAATTAGGTATGCTTTTAAGTCAAAAATCTTTCTAACAACATAGTCCATAGTTTCCCAATTGAGTCTTACAGCATGGGGACTGCTTTGGGCCTCTGGACATGTCACTGTGAAGGCGTGCCTTGTGCTCAGGTGGTTTGGCAGGAAACTAGAGTTGTAAAAGCACAGTATCTTTACTTTATTCACAAGTAATGATTTGATAAAACATTAATTCAAAGGGCAGAGTAAGGGCTAAGCTACTGTACATCCAGACTTCCCCCAGGAAAACAGCCATACAAGATAACTTACCATCTGAGAGGCAACTGGGAAGAAAACAGTTAAGATGACATGTGCTTCTAGCGCATACTACATTTTGGTTTCTGCTTCTAAAAGACACACACCTCAGACCTGGTTCCACTGGAAAACTTCCATACATTTTGATAACAACAGGATTTGAAGCTCTGTTGTGGTAAGAATATGATAAAAAAATTACAAATGTGTTTTAAGAGCTGTCAGATTCATTTCCTTTCTGGCTTGAGCTAAAGCTTGGAGGTGGAGGAGAGAAAAAAATAGCTCCTGTAATTGAGCTTTTCAGAGTAGGACTTAAAACTATGTCCTGTCTACTCACAGTGGCTGGGTAGGATAAGCTTTCATTGCCCTGCAGGGGAAGGAATAGGTATGATCAGGAAGCTCAAAGGCATCCTGAATTACCAAGAAAAGTTGTTTTGGGCTGGGGCAGGGAGGACAGGGGAAGACACAAATTGGCTGGCCAGGTCCAGAGAAATGCCCAGCATCTGAAGGATAGAAAACCACTGCCATCTCTCACCACAAAAATTTTTCAAAAAATAAAATAAAGAAAAAAAAATATCAAGGATTTGAGAAAGGAAAAAGTTTAAATCACAAAGGGTGAACAGCTCTAGCAAAGAGGAGACCTCAAGGATAAGTCTCTGCATTAGAGTGCTAACAGATATAAACTGTGTGGAGAATCAGGTGGAGGTAGACAGATGTCAAAAGCAGACTGGATTGAGTAGTGTGTTTCAGACCCACAGACATCATCTGCAGGGTAGTGATGAAAAAAAAGATAGTCAAAATTCAGAGAATGGAAAGCAGCCCATGGATGTTGGGGAGGAAAAGGTCAATTCATTTAGCTTGTCTTAATCCCTGCCAGTCACAGCTACGAAGGGACAGACCCCCTTCACACTGATGTCACCTTCCAGGTCTCAGCCTTCTATTCCTCCTTCCTGGAGGTTAACTCCAAACAGAAAACTGTTACAAAATAATCCATTCAGACCATCCAATGTAAATGCACAAATCCTTCTGTGTTAATAAACTAGCAAGGTGGCATGAGAAGCTATTCTAACTATGCATGTCTAATACATGGGAAAAAACACAGCTGCTGTTAACTCTTTACATAAAACTGAGAGTCAAATGCTATATGTCTGACCTGGGCTTCCTCCTAGAAGGGATGGATGAAAGCTTACTCTGCAAGCTAAAACTGAAACCCTACAGCATGATTCAGCCAAAGAACTGAATCTCTTTGGAGATGCACAATTACAGGGGAAATATTCCCTCACTAAATAAGGAGCAAAAGGTGGTCTGATCTCTTCCTCCTGACAAACAGGGGAAAAAAGTCTGTGAAATGAATACAAGGCACAGAGGGACTTTTCTGCATTACAAAAGGTAACTTCAGAAGGTTAGGTCAATAAACCTTAAGTACAGTCAGTAAGCCACTTTACATTTTAACAGCCCTTACCCAAACAAGACTATTTCATTTGGATAGTTTGCTATCAGAAGACCAATAGTTTAATTGCATCACATAAACAGCAACCCAATTAAAGTTACCTCAGTAATGCATAGATACTGTTCAAATAACTCTTCCAAGCAACATAACTGGTCTTAAAATGACACCCTTTATAATCGCAAAGAGATCCTTGGGTGACCACCAGCGAGATGAAAGGTGAAAGACACAGCCCTTTCCCCACAAATCTGCTTCCTTGCCCTTCAAAATGCAATTGCATTGCTTTTAATGCTCTGGCATATTCTTAGTGTTTTTTCTCCTGGCTCTGCAGTGAGATCAGGCTACAGGAAGAAAAGCACTGTGTTAACAACACAGTGTCTTAAGGACTATTTTTATTGTTCCTGATTTATTTCTGACCTCCTGATTTTTTTTTTGCTTGACCTTTTACATGAAGACAAGGAAAACAGTACATTTCATCTGCCAGTTCAGTGCGTTTTCTTTTCTTCACTCACAGAATTATAGGGTTTTAAGTGAGCGTCAGCTATTCTGCCTGCAGGCTTTCACTTCACAGCAAGAGTATACTTGGCCTTTCCTTTCCTCACTGGTAATAGCTTTTGTTAAGTAAGGGAATGTTTACCAAGCAAAACCAGCTCAGTCTCTCAGAGTTGTGCTGAATGACAGTGTTTTGGAAGTGCATTTTCCCTGAGAGTCAGAATTGGTGACATGTAGTCAGGTATTTCCTTAGTGCAATTGGCTTCTTTACCAAACCTGCACATTTCTCATCACGGTTCCTTTGAACCATGATAATGAATGGCACACAAGCACCTTCCCAGTTGTGGGTTATCATATTGCCTTGTGCCCAGAAACTGCTGTTCTGTTTTGCCTTCCCTCACCACTCTACAGCTCTAAGTGTATGGTCCCAAGGTTAATGCAGATACTTGTGTGCTAAATCTACCCAAGTACTGAACCAGAGAGAGACAGAAAGACATTAAGGTTTGAAAACTTCATCATAGCACCAGTGCTATGTTAGCATCCTTGCATTTAGGGAAGCTGAGAACATGTCACCCTCCCCTCTCCTCCTTGCTCTTACAATTCCCTGAACTGTCAGCCCTCAACCCTGTCCTGTTCCCAGTCCTCCTGCTTCTTATACTTGCATCCAGAGCTTCTGGAACAACAGGAGCACCAGGAGCATCATAGGTAAGCTGAGGTGGGTGTTGCACAGGAGCAAACAGGTTCAGGTCTGATCAGCTTCAAACTAGGCTGCTGCCTTTGGGAAGACTGAAAGGTGAACAGGCCGTGGTACACTCTTCTCCTTCTTATTCCCCTCCCGTTCTAATAAGATGCTTGAACTCCCTGTCTCAGTTATCACTGCTGTATTCACAGCCTCCTTGCTGGCAGCCCCGTTTGTCTCTACTGCCTAAGCAGGTAAAAGAGGTGGAACCTTATTCCCACCATCCTGCTACAAAGATGGACCAGTAACAGCACTGGCCTGAGACAGGGAGACTTTTCTTTGTGGTTAGAAGTTGTTCCTGGGACACCCCATCCTAGGATCTTGGCACTCGGGGGCCTTGAAGTCATTTATAGAAGCTGTTTAGAGAAGAGAGATGGGGATACCAGGGAAGGTGCTGGGTGCAGGTTTGCCAATGGTGCCAAAGCTCCTCCTTAGGATGCCATAGGTTCCTCATTAGGATGCAGGACACCCCAGCACCAGGTGGAGGGGCAGCAAGGTGTTTGTGCAGGTCTTGGGCAAGAGGTATGGAGGGCTTTAGAGCCCCAGGAGAACCTCCCTGGCTTCTTTCTCCCTAGCTGATTTATAGCATGGACATAGGTATTTGATAACCTGTCTTAGAAACTTCCTGTCTGTAGTTCACGGGTCTCCTGCTGGCCAGCCTGAAGGCACATGTAGCAGGCAGCTGACTCCACCTGACAACAACCACAGGGCTAAGGCCTTATCTGCCACTTCTCTTGTTTGGATCACAACAGAGGACCCAAGAAGGTAAGTCTGAACAACCATCCTCTTTACCCTCTCCTTATGCACAGCAAATGACCTGTAGCCAATTAACTATCAGAGAAAGGATAATGTCTTACTCCATCCTAGTTACTCTGTGATTAAAATGACCGAAATGCCTCCTCTTCTCTGTCTGCAAGCAGCTTCATCCAAGTTTCTTCCAGCTTGATGCCTGCAGTGCGCAAACCATTAGGACCTCCTGCCAAAAGGATAACATTTCCAGTCAGTCTTTAGAAACAGCAGTGTCATTTTCCTATTCACACAACTGTGACAACAGGAAATGAAGTCCCATTTAAACTAACTTAGCTGGTATCTACAGACAAATAAAAATTTCCTTACAACAAGTTTGAATGTCTCTGGTTTTCCCCGTGTATTGAAAATCCAAACAATGTTTTTCTTTACTCAAAACAAGTCATTGAACTCTCAAAATGGTAATTCTGCCTAAGAAGTATTATTTGCCATACAGACTTTAAACATAATACTTTTATTTTGTTATTAAAGATTGTACTTAAAATATTTCCCACTACATTTCTGTTTTCAGAGCTTAGGAGGGACTACTGATTCAGCCTGTTCCCACCCCATGTGCTGGTACTGAAATGCCTCTTGCAGCCTCATCCACACAGAAAAACTAGGTCCCTTTAACAGTAGTTAAAACAGTACAAGATATGCCCATCTTCTCCAAGTGTAGATGCAGTAGGACTGTTACAAATGTGCCATATAACAGCATGGTTAAGAACATTAAAAAAGCCACAGTGGATCAAATACAGCACTTAGCACCATGTCCCGTGCCTGACAATGGCCAGCAATGGATACCAGGAAGGAGTAAAAGAGCATGAAAAGCTCAGACTGTCATTCTGCAAGATTTCATACACAGTTTCCAGGGATTTGTGTATGACAGACACATTGAACTGCGGCAGGTATCTTCGTGCCTGTTAACTTTAAAGGCATTTTTCATCCATGAATTTTCACAGCCCATTTCTGAAGCTCCAAGAACTTCTGGACCCCACAACATGCCGCAGCCAAGGATTGCAGAGCTTAAACATGGAGCAGCCTGTGAAGACATACCTCCTGTTTGTGTTGAATCTGCCACCTGATGGCTTCATGGCACACTCACCTGCTTTAGTAACGGAAGCAACAGAGAAAAACTCTTTCATGTTGACTTTTTCCTTCGTACTCTGAATTTTATTGCTATCTGTTAAACCTTCTTGCCCATCTTCTTCCACACCACAAAACCATACCCTACTGCTTCTGGTAAAGAAATCTCATAAAGACAGGGACAGGCACCTTTCTCCAAATACAGCACTGAAAAACACAGAGTTAATTCTCTCACCAGAAAAGTCATATTTCTCAGGTTATAAGTATGAGTAAAGAAAACCTGGCAAAGTAGTGCCAGCTACTTTGCATTAAGTGCTTGTTTACATGCCACTTCTCTGTGGTAAACTCAAGGTGAATTATCCTTCAGGGAGAGTGAATCATCACTGAAACAGAGATAAAATTTATCGTGTAGTAAGGACACGTACCCAGGGTGGTACTAAGGAGCAGGTGACACCCACGCTGTAAATTCATGTCTTACTTTACCTGTCAATACTCAGACCTAGTCCTACTGAAGGGGCCTCGCTTGGAGATGCTGTGGTACCCTTTGGTCAAACAGCGCACTGACATCCCAACCACCCAAACCACTTCAGCCTCTGCTGCCTCTTCTCCCCTGAGGTGTAGCACCAACCTGCAGACAGGCAGGCAGCCCTTTCCTCCCCACCGCTCACACTTCACGCCCCCAAACCCTTGCCTCCCTCTGCCAGAGCCCAGTGTATACCCCCCTCCCAAACCAGACCCTACTGAAAGACCAGAACCCCCTGCCAGTTGCTACAAACTCTCTGGGAATGCCAGAGCCTAAGAAAAGGTCTTAACATTTGGTTTGCCACCATGTCAGCTATTACAATCTGCCCCTGGTAAAATGGAATTGTTGCACGGTACTGGCACAGAGATAGTAATGGAGGGTATCATTCACAGTCCCTTAACCAGGACAGAAAATTTGGTACATGAGGACAGACACAAAGACGACATCCATCCGCAGTTAGGAAGGCAAGTTAACACGCTGACAATACTCTGGTCAGAAAGAGAAAGAGAATATGGCGAAGGCTGCTTAAGGAAAGGAGAAGCCACGTTTCCTAAAAAAACCAAAACATTCTCAGGTGTCACCCAGACTGGTTTGCCGACAACCAAAGCTATGCAAATAAAGGCCGTTTGAAGCTATATACTTAAACCTCGACTGAGATCAAATAAAACCTTTCCTGCTAATTACAGTCTTCACGGAATAGTGGAGTAGGCAGTTGTAAGATAACTGCACGGCAAACAAAATCCACTGTCTGTTTTACCTACTACATCTCTTGCTATTGAAATACACACCTTTGTACAAAGGAGGGACCAGCATTCTCTCCGTTAATTACCCACAGAGGTTAATTAAATTACAACAAATCACTGGCCCTCCTACTATATGCCTTTCAATTGATCCCGGGTACATCTATCTAAAGCCTCTCCTGCCTATTTTCTGTTTGTTACACTGACCAGACCATTCACATTCCCTTTCTGGCACTACATTCTCTCTTTCAAAGGAGGCTGAAGAAAACCAGTTTTAGAGTTACCTACAACATTACAGAAAAAGAGCATTACTGAATGAAGGCCAAGGTCAACTAATGCCGTGAAATTCCTGCTAGAAGATAAACCCGTATGATCTTTAAGTATGATTCCTGCCCATTTCTTCAGCGTAAGTCAAACCTCCCCCTCCTTTTTCTGTCCTGATGAACAGAAAATTCAGTGCTTTCAACAGTAACAGCCCTCAGAAAGCACTTCCCTTGTTAATCCTAAATAAAGTGGACTTTACCAGTCATCCCAAAAGACAGGATTCCTCATGTCGGTCTTCTATGTTTTTTGAAGGTTTACTTAAATGGTTTACTGCAACTATTAAAATGTTAAGCTAGATTATCCAGCAGCGCTCAACCATGTGGTCATGAGTCATTAGCACGTGGTAAATCAGGCCAAGCACTTCTTGTAGGAATACACCTGTGTGCTAATTTTAAAATGGGGTCTCTGCAGTTCCCAATTTATGAACCTATGAGACATTTCCCATTAATGGTTTGCAAGCACAGCTTTCCCACTGGATTGCTCAGTACAGATCAGTAATGGTTTTTGTGAAACGAAATGATGCGGTGAAGGCAACTTACAACCTTAAATATGATTATCAGCACACACCAGCAGCTAACTGAAGTTCTCTCACCTTTCCCATTCTTAGTGTTGATACAGGACACCACCTGTTAAGCCACTAGAGAGTCATACAGTTTAGTGTCACCGAAACACAGCAAGGAAAGGACTTTAAGAGATGGTACGGCCCAGGCCCCTGCATAGATGGAGGATCAATTTTATTTAGACTGTCCCAATCAATAAAAACCCTTCTGGGGGGTTTGCTAAGCTTGTTCTTGACCGCAAGGTGACTAGATAAGTCAATCCAGTGTTCATCCTCGTCTCATTTTACTGTTTACTGTATAATACTTACATTATAGTACTTACAATACTTTACTTACATAATTGTCCAATTTGTCTGCAATCTATACGAGCTTGAAGAATGTTTCAACCCTTTCTAGGAAATTCAGGGCCAGTTTATTCTACATTTCTTTCCGGTAATTACATCTGTTCTTTGGAAACACTGACATCACTGCAGATTGATTGATCAGAGACACTGGAATAAGGAGAGGCATTGAAGGAACTGGAAGAGGAATATCCTGCATTTGCCTTTGAGGCCACAAAAACAGCAGCGGGAAGGAAGAGTGCCACATGAAAGCACGTCTCCTTCAGACAGCATCTATGCAGATGACAAAAGAAATTTAAAATAAATGTTTATGACACAGGAAACAACAGGAAAACAGGAACTCCAGGAACTCTCCTGCATAGCGTCAGGGAACCAAATGCATGTTTCAGAAAGCAGCTCTAAGCACAGCTTTTCAGCTATTTGAATTCCCCTTAAGCTTGCAATGTTTCAGAAGTAGAGGAGTACAGAATTGTCAGTCCAAAAGATACACTGCATCTAGGCTTTTTCTTTTTTTTGCTTTCTCTGCTTCTTCTTTAGAGTCTGCCAACAGCTACCCAGGATGTCTACAAATAAAGTAGTGCTTCCTGGCACCCTTATCCAAGTTAGGCATTTTGAATGGCTTTCAGATGCATAGCTTAGATGTGCTTTAAGTGCCAGCAACCATAGCCTTACCCCAGACTTTTGCTGCTTCTTTAATGTTATCTTCTCACAGAAGTTTCCACTCCCACCATGTTCTTGACCAGAACCATAGTCCTCTAGTATTAAATCCCCTACTGTATGCAACTGTGTTTACTGTATATTACTTTTGATAAAGTCTGTCTAGGTTTGGTTTTTTTATAATGTGTTTGTCAGCACAATATCTGAACAGGCTATTTATTTTAATGGCCCCTGAAAGAGAATCATGGCGCTTTTTTTATGGTATTTGGGCACTCTGAAAGCACCCCAGGGCCTAACTCCCATCAAAATGAATTCAAAGTAAGCACCCATGTCTAGACAGCTTAAATGCTGTATTGTTTCCTATAAATTAAGCTTTTCTAAAGACCTACAGACAGAAATTGTTCCCGAGGGATCTCTCTCTTTGCCTGTTCACTTCAGCTTTAACTATTGGTTTCCACCAACAGGTCCATGATTCCAGCATGGAGTGACTGCTGGGAGCTGTGACAGCCTGGGGTGAGGCAGTCTGGTAAGTGTGACCAATGCTACTGATGTCAAATTTATGAAAAAATCAAAATCTTTTGGTAATAAGAAGTCAGCTGATATTTTTAGGAGGAAATGAAACTGTTTGGATTAAAAAAAAAAAAAAGTTAGTTCTTAGATGTATTATGCTGCCACAGTCAAGTCAGGTTCAGATTTTTCTTAAAAAGGCCTTTCATATGGTCAGAACTAGTCCTCAAGAAAGAGGATCAAGATGATGCAGACAGTTAGTAACAAATGACCAAAAATGTGAAGAAAGAGACAGAAACCGCTTTGAACTACCCCTTTTAAAGCTTAGCCACTAAGCCAGCTTGTCTTCATCCAAACAGAAACGGTCTGAAGGCTGACAGGAGGCAATGTTCCTTCTGCAAGCACACAAAGCTGGGTGTCACCTTCATACTCCTGCCATCTTGAGTCTGTGACAGCTTATGATTTCCTCTTCTAAGTCCCCGGGGATGCCAAACAGGATGCAAGAGTCTTGCTGTGTGTAGTCAGGGACATCCCAAGTGTGTACACCTGGAGTGTATACTGCCCTGAAAGTCAGACTGCCTCTGTCAGCACATATTCAAAGTGAACAGATGAATCTCTGTGTGTCAGTATTTTATCCATCAAGGCAGGAAGCAGGAAATTCTGCCTCAGAAGTAGGTCTGTCAATATTTCCTGAAATTTTTGGCTGTAATAAAGTCTTGTACATGCTCTGGTTTTCCAGAGGCCGCTGGTAATTTGTCCCTTTGAACTAAAAAGAAGGCAAGAATTACATTGTTAGACTTTAAGTAGATTTTTTTTCTGTTTGTTCTTTGAAAGTTTTATTACAGAACCTCTCTCTTCTTTTTACCATCTGACTGATAGGAAATCAAAGGATTATAAAATGGAAAACATCTGATTGTAGGAATGAAGCAGTTAGTTGGCATCAATAACAGCAGCATATTATTACTGACACAAGCATGTCTGCAACCTAGGATCCTTAAATAGAACATTGCAAAAAAAAAAAATGCATACCAACCAGGGCTAAGATCTATGCCAGCTTAATGGGAGAAAGCAATGGCTGATACTAGCTTTACTTATTACACTTGTTCAACCTATTTGCTCTTCACACTTGAAACATTTTATTGCATTTGAAAATTACATAACAAGCAAACACTTCAAAAGTGTTATTAAAAAATGGAAATAATCAGGTAAACTAATTGCTATGTCTATTAGGCTTAATGTTCTTGCATTCATTTAATGGTACTGCATAACCAGGAGGCCACCCTGGCTTGCACATAAAATACATAAAAATAACATTGTTATTCCTGGGCCACAGAACACAGTAAATATCTTACAACAAATAAATCATTAAAAGCCATTAAAATGGATTTTGAGAAACATTATTAGTGATACACTTAATGGAACAGTTTAAAATTATGTCAGGGAGGGGGAGGTCATTAGAATTAAGGCTGTTTTAAAGACTTCTGTGGCAAGAATCAACAAAGTGTCTCTGGGCCTAGTTCTCCTCTCTGCATGAGGCTGCTAGGCTCCAGTTTCAGAGTCAATTCTGCAAAAAAAGTTAAATCTTGCCATGCTGACTCTCATAAGTCTCTGGATAAGTCTTATGTGATCTTTGACATAGGAATTAGACTACAAAACCCTCTCACAGAAGCCAAGAATCAAAACTCTGTTTTGCTTGGAAGTGTTTTTCAGCTCCCAGGAATTTATAAGGGTGCGTACACAAAAATAATAAAACAGCAATAAGAGTTCTGCAGTTAAATCACTTTCCTTAGCAAACCAGGAAGAAATAACAGAGTGGCCTTCGTCTTTGATGTTTGAATAAAAACACCGAGAACAATTCCTCTAGCCATATTAAGCGGCCTTGGTATAATCAAGGCTCAAGAATATCTGTTTGTTTAACCTACATTATGCGAGATCTCCACGTGACAGGCAAAAACGTGCCAGCCTGCTCGGCTGAATTCATTACTGGAAATAGGTCATGATAGAGTTGAAGGTAATTTTTAAAACATACTGAGAAAGGGTAGGAAAAAGAGAGGAGATCATTTTATTCTTTGCCTTGATACAGCATCACTTACTACATCACTTTTTTCTCATCTAATAGAGTAACATCTCTGTTTTCCTAATGGAATAACTTAGGGCTCTCTCCTGCCACAAGACAGATGATTATGAGTTGCTGCTCTATCACCTATCACTCTAGAATATATAATAATATAATATATAAATATAATTATATATAGTAATGTATACTGTAATACATATATGTATAAAATTGAAGTTTTCAGTCCTTTCTCATTATGATTTCACGCGAGTCACTTGAGTGAGACCATTTTGCTGGGCACCACGGACATCCCATCCTCTCCCCCACCTAATAATTTCCTCTGAACTCACACTTGGTTTTTCTCTTCAAACTTGGCAGAAGTTGGCTGGCTCTTTTTCTTCAGACCAGCTCTCACCCTGGGCTTTCTTGCTCTCTGAAAGAGGAAGAGCTGGGAAGGCGACAGAGCCAAGCCAGACCTCTCCCATCTCCCCTGGTATCTGTAGGGGTGTGCACCAAAGGCAACAGCTGTAGGAAAGGAAAAGGAAGAGAAAGGCACTGAGGAAAGGGAGAGATAAGGAGAAGTTGTTGTGCAATGGATCACAGGGTGTAAACATGCAGGTGTGCGAACGGCTAAAACAAAATGCTCGAAGGCGAGAGGACTAATAGGAGGCATTGGGATTAAACTGGGCCAAGTTGAGTGTCATCTCTACACAAAGAGACCTAACTGAACAACTCTGTATAAAAATAACAACCTGCCTTGCCAGCCACATTCTCCCTTTGGCCCCCAGCTGTTTCCACTTCCTCAACATATGTTCAATGAAATAAAGTGTTTACTAATTTCCCATCCAGCTTTTTCAAAAAAACACAAGAGCACGCATTGCCAAGGCCGGAAGAAGGTGAAAAAGAGCAGGCAAGAAGAACAGTAGAAGATAACTAAAGCGTTTAATCAGTGCATTTCTCTTGGGTTTTCTGCAGGTCTCACTTAACTGCTTCATTACCAGAGCTGGCATCGAGATGAACGTCCACAGTTACCAGTTTTGTGGAGGCCGAGCGGATGTCCAGGGCAAAAGGTGTCGGAGTGGGATCTGTTTCCTCCACAGGGAAACCAGAAGTACCTTTTGAGTAGCTAGCAATGACCATGACAAAAAATAATAACTACACCACATCTGTCGTTCACTCTCTAGAGGAGGTAGCCTGAACTGCAGCCCGACGCACAGTCCAGACTCAGACAGGAAAAGCAGTTTTTTCCACTTTGGCTCCTTTTAGCAATACTGTTAATAATAAAACTATAGCCAAAAGCTGTTGGTATATTTGCTGGTTCTCTATCACTCTTTTATCAGCAGAGCTCAAGGGTAATTAGTGCATGATTCCACAGCACTAGTAATTCTGCTTATTCATGAACCAAAGTTAATAACCCAAACAAGTAATCCCAAACTGCTAATTCTCATCCACTTGTATCACATAAATAGCAACACTGTAGATTTATTCATTCACCAAGGAGACAGGGAAAGGACTGAGACCAAAGTGAAAACCTTGTTCATATTCAAATACTCTGCTGCTGAACATGGTGCAGCTGTGCACAGCTGGTGTGCCTCTGCACCCTTCACACTGATGCAGCTAGCTGCAACAGCACACTACACCTGTAAGAGCACCTCTGTATCTTCATGAGGATGTTCACATCCCAGTCTGTTCAGATGTAACTGTTTCAGCCCGAGTCACGCTTTCTAAAGATACTTAAACCAGTGAGAAAGCCCCAGGCAGCAACTGCACCACGCCCTGAGACCACAGAAACAAATCTCTCTTCGTTCCTTTTCTCATGCTTTTCCCTGTGAGGATGACCTTGATCGAACAACAGGTAGCAGAACAGGTGAGTTAAAAAAGGCAATTAAAAAGTAATCCTAGGATTAGCATGTTTAATGAGTCCAAATCCCTGGAGTATTATCGAAGTAAAAACCTGGAAGAGTAGCACGTGTCTCCAGTCTGTGGAGAGGTTTGGGTTGGGTTTGAAGCTTCAGCATTTATTATAACTGCTTGTTTCCTACTATTCCTGCACTTAACGAAGATGATCCAGTTAATGAGGGAGGACAAAAGAACCTTATATTGTATCACTTCTTGTCATCAGACTCCCAGTCAGCATGCAACAACCACAAAGCAGAACAGGGAAGACTTATTTTTCCGTTGTGAAAGTGAGGATCTTTGTTGCTCCCACCTCTGCCGAGCAAGGTGGGTAAAGATAGCCTCATTCAAAATCTGTGTCAGACACCTCTTCACTCTAAATCTCTGGTATCTGGGTGAGTTACTTCCATCCACTGGGATATAAGGACATACAATCTCATTTCCTTCTGTCAATCAGGGTGGCTGCTGCTTGCGAGGAGCCCTACCTCTCTGCCCTGGCATGCTTCTTAAGGTCAGATTCCCTGGAATCAGAGGAAACTCTAACCAAAAACAGAGATACTAGACTTTTTCCTTCCTCTTTCCAGTTACTGCTCTTTCAGTTGTCAGTAGCTTCATCACTGCAGACTATGTAAGTGAGAAGGACATGGGTAAAGGAAGTTTTCAGCCTCCTTATCCTTCTGTTTCCTGGTATCATTCAGAGCTGACTTGACTTCCAGTGCCATGCAAAGCAGTTTCATGGCTGCTCTGATCTGTTCTCATGAGCTATCAGCCAGAACACAACACATCCCAGCCATGACCCCTCCATCCTCCTCTTGGCACTGTGGCTCTACAGGCACAGCAGAGTTTCATTAGGCAGGGGATATCCCCTGGGGCCTCCTTTGGTACCTCCTGTTCCTTCTCTAGTGTGGTAAAGGAGCCTGGATAATAAGGCCCAAGGAGCTAATTCATAGGAGCTTGCTACAGAAGGCAGAGTAATTAAAAAGAACTGAAAAGCTTACACAGCAGCTGCCAACCCAGCAAATAGAAGTGTTCTCCATACTGAAAAATGTGGAGCACAGGTTTTAGAGCTCCTTGACAACACAAACCTGTATGGAATATAACGAAACAAAGATAATACAAATACAAGCTAGTCCACTGCTATAGTTAATACACTTGCCACAGCAGAGGCAAAGGAGAAATTAAAAAAAAAATAGAATGTACGCTATAGAAGAGTGAACTACAGATCCCTAGCCACTAGACATCCCTGTATCTGTTCCCATTTAGCCCAGATAAGTTCAGTCTTCATCTTTCCTCTGATCACCACAGCCGACCGTACTGGACCATCTTCCATTCTTAACCTGGTCACAAAGATCTCCCCAAGAGATGGCGTAAAGGAATACCATGTTCCCTACCTTATTTGACTCTGAATGAGTAAGTCTCTCACCAGTTGCCCTTCTGATGTGGTTTATTCTTAATCAGTCTGACATCCCTTTGATTTTGCTTCCACACCTGCCTGATCTTGTACTGGCTTGTACTCCTGTGGCATTGATGTTAGAGCCCCAGCCTTCAGTCCCTTCTTAATTTATATGCTGTTAACATGTTCTTAAAACACCTCCAGTCAAGGAAAGGTGATGTCTCTAAATCACCTAGGCTTACATTTAGGAAATTTTCTTAAGGTCTGACATGAATCTCAATGGCTGCAGTTTAGGCCCATTTTTTAATTATCTTGTTTCTACTGGGAAAGTTGGAGAAGGAAAGCAGGATGAGTTTACAGAGGCAGGAAAAAAAGTGTTATTACTTATTTGCTCCAGCTTGGCAATGCCGTCACAGAGTTGCATCAAGTTCACTGCATTACAGGAGCAGCCTAAAGCTATAAAACAATTTGCTTCTGTTTCAGAGCAAATCAGCTGCATGTCAGCCAAGGAGCACACACGATGCCAATGGCTGATGGACTTTGAGCCTTCTATCTCTGACATGGGCTGGCACCATCTCTGCATTCAGATGCAGCTTCTCCTTTGCATTCCAGCAAGGACAGGCAGACAGTACTGCTGGGGGCGGGGGCACAGGAAAGCACTGCAGCAGTAAAACAAAAGGAAGAAAATGCATTGCATGTTATAATGTATTCTGCATTTTTAAGTTGCATACAGGTTATCCATAGGCTGACATTTTAGTGATAGTCATTTTCTAGAACTCAATGGTTCTTCTGCTGACACTGTGTAATACATGTGCAGTAGCTTATATGAACAAGCTTTAACCTGCTCAGGACTCCAAACCCACCCTACAAGGACCATCACCATTCAGCCATGCCTTCATTTTTTTTCCCTTGTTTTCTACCATGCTGCAGACTTTGGTGCTCTTCTACTTTTTCTCATTTTCCACTAAAATTGCCATAACCTCATCAACTACTATTTCTCTTCCCATCACCTTTTCTGTTTTCTTTTATTACATTACTTTTCCCACTGATACACTCCAAGATCTTTCTTTCATGAAGTCTGTTCCCCATATATGCTCCCTGATCTGGCACAATCTCCTTCTTTTTAAATATTCTTATATTTTCTAGTTGATTTTCTCTTTGCTTTTCCTTCCTTCTCCTTGTGGTCTAACACTGCCTCAGGTCTTTTCACCCTCTAACCTCACGCTCTACCCAGCATCAACCCCTTCCATTTGTGTACTGCCCTCCTTAATTCCTCTCCAACTTATTTTTTTCAGGAAGGTCACCCATTTTTTGCTTTATAACTTGCATACTTCCCTCTTCTCCTCATTCATTTTTGCCATCACCTTCTTCATTTGTTTCATCCAACTGCTGACACAAATTCCATTTTCTCTTAGACACCTCAGTGCACTCTTTCTCAGAAGCTGAGCAGATGGTAACAGAACTACACTACTTCCCAAACAGTCATTTACATTTCTACAGTGCCTTCTAGCTGTGCATCACAAAATGCTCTGAAAAGATGAGCTAAATCAGCAACAATGCATTTCTGAAGACAAGAGTACTAGCCTCTTTCCTAACTAGGTGAAATTGGGCGCAGAATGACAAACTGACATCTCCAAGATGAGCCATGCAATTCATGGCCAGTCTTGCTTTGCAACCTACATTTCTTATGTTTACTAGCCTTGCTGTGGTCCTGTGCTCTGTTCTGACTCTTGCTTTTCTTTAGAATTACTCTGATTCCATGTGGGGTTTTTTTTCTATAATTTCATATAGTTCCATTTTAGACCTGCTGATATCTAATTTCTTTGCAATTGTCAGCTCAGAAGTGTTGCAGTGTTTCAGAAACAACATAGGGTTCTATAGAGATATCTGAAAATGTGAAGCTTTTGAGAAAACTTTATTTAAAAAAATCCTACAGGTAAAAATCAGTGGAACCCACCAAGAGTATAAAAAACCCCAACAGTGTAGCCACAGTAGTAGCTCCTTCAAAGGAAAGAGACTCACTGAAGTTGTTGGATTACGCTGTGTACTTGCTGCTCTCTTGCTGGGAAGGCAGGTGACCTAAGTGTTTCATAGCAGTAGCGTGCTAATGCTCCAAGGGGAAGGAAGTTAGTCATTCCTCATTTCTCAGATGACTTATGACTACCTTGGCAGTGATGTAAGTGAGGAAGCTTGTCAAGTCGAGCGGGGAGAGAAAAAAAAAAATGGGGATGGGGTGGCTAAGGGGGGAAACATGCATAAAAGTAAATTTATTGCAGATCTAAGCTGCTCTTCAGACAGCACTGCCAGAGAGGAACTGTTTAACCATGAATCCTGCTACCACAATGCTCTCATGTCTTCCACTTATCCTCATAGCCACTAAAAGACTTTTACCTCCTCATCCATCATACTAACCAAAGCTCCCAGTGCACCATCAGTTCACTCTTATGTCCCCCAAATCTCTTCCACTGTAATCACCCTAGCTTCTTCGTATCCCATATTCCTCGCACCTGCCCTGACTTTCACAATACTTACATTTCCCTCCCATACATGTTACCTGTTTGACTGGGCAAGAGGCAACACAGGTCACGGCTGATTCAGAATGTGAGTGCTGACAGCAAAGCTTGCAGATTGTACAGGTAAGATAAGGACTGAACTCAAACTTTCCCTTTGTCTTCTCTCTCACGATGAATTTTCATGACATTTTTAGAATCTTACCATCTTTGAAACTTCTACTTCCAATCAATTTGGTTAAAATTTAGAATTTGTTTGTGAAATTGCAGAGATTGATGGGCAATGCATAAGCCTGTTTCCATATCTCTCTGGCATCTTACATTGTTCCTAGATTAGTGGTCTTTTACCTGTTTGTTTCTATAACGTGAAACAGCCAAACAGAAAACAAGAGAGGGCAGAAAAAAAGAAGGTGAAGTAAAGGAAAAGCAGCCAACTCCCATATCAGTCTTTAGTAATTTTGGCAGCCCATTAATTATTGTTTAGTCTCCTTTCCTGACACTTAGGAATGTCACTGATGTCAACATGTCAACGTACAGTACTGCAGTTACAGCAGGTCGGATATAGACACCTTCTAAATAACAAAACCAAAGCTAATCCTGGAATAAGCCCTAAGACTTAAGAGCTGTTAAGTCATCAGTGTTTTTTCTTCCACAGATTTGGCAAGTTACTCAGTCTGGTAACTAGCAACATTTTGTAAAGGTGAAAATCCGTAGTCTTGTTAGCTTTCAAACACGGAAAATAACTCTTTGATGCTTTCCTTCCTCCCACCTCCTCTCAGGTTTGAAAGTCAATAGCTGCATAGTAATATGAAGGTTGCTGCTCAGGTCTGTACTTTGCAGCTGGCCTGTAACTAGTTAAAAGATAGGATCTTCAGCAGATCTTTCCACAATGTTTTACTTTAAAAAAATAATTTTAAAATCCTTTGTCTTAACTCAGAGCTCTTCAGTTGTGAAAGATGGATATCCTAAAACACAGACCAAGAATCTTTCTTTACATTTAGTTTGTAAAGTAGTGACTCTTATTGCTATTCTAGCTGTAAAACTTCACATTCTTCCTATTGTCCTATTTTCACAGCTTCCAAGTGAAAGCTGACAAAAAGAATACAACTCGATGACAACCAGTTTGCTGTAACTATGTGAGGACAAATAAATGGAGACTGTTAATGGTAGGAGAGTTGTTGTGAGACTTTATCACCTCTTGATTTTTATAAGGAAAATAAAAATGGCTCATCAACAATGTCACACAAGGAACTTGCTTTCTTCTTGACTGTCCTAAGCCCAGAGATATACATGTCATCAAGGAGGTGATGAGCTACAACAGGAGAATTTCTGGACTGCTTCTTCAAATAAAACAAAGCTCTGTTACAGTGTAACATGACTTTTCTTTTTCATGGAGAAGTTTGAAATATTACTTCTTAGTGTGGAAAGGCCTTTTCACTTAATGAATAAAGTTCTGAAAAAATGACATTTTGCCTAGAAACTGCAAGGAAGCATTGTAAATTCTCCTGTTATTCCTTTTCAACCTATCCTGTTGTCTCACTCATTCACACCATGAAATGTGCTGTACTGCAAGTAGATGTCAGGCCAACGACCTGAGTTTTAATACTCACAGATAGCTTGCTTTGTATGTGATAGATGTTCCCCTGGCATGCCCCAGAATTGGTCCTATAGACACTATTTACAGCCAATTTGATGGTGCATTTGCTATATGTTGCATCCAGCTGTTTCTCTCTATCAGTGGCAGAGCTGCTGCTGGAGCACCGCTACATACTCACTGGTTCCCCTTGGCTGTGGTATCAAACTGTTTACGTTCATCTTCTGCACATTCACTTCTGAACAGGATAAAAAAATCAGACCTCTTCAGCCTGATTATGAGTAGATCAGGAAGTTTTAAGTATTTGTTATTCAAATGTATCCAAATATATATTTTTTAAAAAATCTTATTTTATGGAGTCAGAAGAGATGCTTGAAACCGAAGCTGTAGCGTTTCAGTGTGACTGGTCAAGTAAGTTTTATTTTCTGCTCTTCATTTTCACCCCCGATTTGATGAATACGTAAGCATTTCCAAAGCAAGCGCTTTGTGAATGTAACTGATATTTTTTTCCTGAAAGTAAATATTGGCTGATGTTCCTGGTAGGCAGACACAAAATGGGCACATCTATAGAACCAGTGATGTAGTTTAAAAACCCAAAATAGTCAGATGTGCATTTTTTGCATTATTCCACCTCGCATTAGTAATGTGTCTGGGAAGACATATAAAATTGAGAAAACTGAGATGA
This sequence comes from Burhinus oedicnemus, assembly GCA_008921705.1. Taxonomy (NCBI): domain Eukaryota; kingdom Metazoa; phylum Chordata; class Aves; order Charadriiformes; family Burhinidae; genus Burhinus; species Burhinus oedicnemus. Next base: position 1,805,717 of record VFFE01007510.1, read on the forward strand.
CTTGTCATATAGATCTTAAGGCCTATGACAGGCTACTAAAGGGTTATTATATGTCACTGAAAAGGAAATTATTTTTAAGTGCTACTTTTATGCTTCATTCTGTGCATGTATAAATGATAATTTGTGATCAGCCAGCTTTTTTCACTCAGTGTTGCCAAAGAACATCCCATGTAATAAGCTTGGCAAAATCCTCAATTAAATCAGGTCAAAGGAGGTCAGGGCCCAGCAACCTTTCCAGAAAGGCATGCCAGAAGTTTTTTTTCCTTACCAAACTAGAGATAAACCACATTCTGCTTCTGAAAGAGGCAAAAGGCTCCTGATTCCCATATGCACAAAGCTGTACATCGCCTCTGCGCACAACAGGCATCTCCACTGAAGTCATAGGAGGGAGCAGAGAATCCCTGGGAGTCGCAGATATCTCCCTGAAGGCACAGCAGCTCCCATTTTTTGTCTCTGCCCAAACCCTACTGAGTGCCAGTCAGAAGGCACCTGATGTTTCTGATTTCTGGAATAAAGAATTACTTGGAGGGACAACTCCCCTTGCAAAAAATATACAGCTTTCACGTTCTAGCCTGTGGGGTGGGTGCTTCCCTTGGCATGTCCTGTGGTCTTGATTTCCCGACTGTCTTACTGCAACACTGCAAAACCCCATTTAGTCCTATGCTCTTGGGTTTCTTATTTCTGGAAGCTTGGGAGCCTGAGGGTGGGGAGGAAAATGTGGAAGCTAGTTCATGAATGGAGTCAGGACACAGCTTGGGCACAGTTCCTTACACAAGACCTGGGAATCACTCCCCAGTTCTGCACTTTTGGTTTATCCTTAGCGTCACAAAATTGTTACTTGGAAAATCCATTGTATCCTGCACCGAGCGAAACAGTGATGTGGGGCAATCCACAATACATAGATGCCCATGGACTTTGTGACACATGAAGTTCATTTTAGCCTTGGTATCTTTTTTAGATGGTGCAGCCATACATAATAAATCCCTCAGATGTCACCACAGGAAAAAACCAAAACACTGCTATGCCTCGGTTCAAAAAAAGGCAGCCCCAGGTTCGCAGTCTGTTAACGCGGGCTATAATAGTGATATACAGATCTAAAGGAAAACCTCTAGATATGGCTAAACACACTAGGCTTCTGTCTCCTCATATTGTTTTCTAACACTCTTAGAAGCCTGCACAAAACCTGAGTGGAGGCAGCATTCAATTTGGTGGCACTGCATAACCCCTCTCCCTTCTCTCCATTAAAAACTGACTTAAACCCACTCTAAAAAAGGCAAAGTAGGAAACAAGCAGTCACTAGTCAGGCGGTAGACTTTCCTGCCTCGTGTTGGTTATTAAGCAGGGGAAGCAGACATCTGAATCACCTGATCCAGATCCTGTTGCATTAAGAACACATTGGAAAAGATAGTGCAAGAGGTAAATGGGCAGCAGATGGGGGTGAAAGAGAAACCTGCACTTGAAAAACTTGGAAGAGAAGGACACAAAAAACATGGACAGAAAGCTCCTTTTGTAAACAGGACCATTCGTCATTTCACACTGAAGGAACCTGCATTCATACAACATTTTCCTCAAAAGAAGTATTTTCAGTTGAGAAGTACGCAAGGAGACATAGCAGCCATGTGTACTGCAGGCCATTCGTGAAAACTAAAATATTAGCAAATGCTACTCTTAAATGCTAGTAAAGGCACAGAATTTTGTTAAAATTCACATTAAAATGGCACATTCTCAGTTGTCTTCACTTTGCACTGCTCTTTTTAGCTTGTTTTGCTCCTTTTCTACTCCCTTTCTGCCAGGATGAGTTGGTGAATCAAACAAGCAGAATCATTACTTGCACAGGCTGAAAGAGAAGTTGGCCTCCATGGTCCCATGCCAGGAAGGCAGGGCTGAGTGGCAGTCATCTTACCTGAAGGGAGACAAGCAGTCCTTTTCTCTGCAGTGAGATCGGCAGTTCCCAGGCAGCAGTAAAAGCAGGCATCCTGGCCAGCTTCCCCATGCCCTGCACGGCACATCTTCTGTTGACTCTGAAGTCCACATGCAGATGCCGACTTCTGTACATCGCAGATGTCCTTCAAATTCAGAGTACTCTGCTATCATGTCCCGACACGCAAGACAAGTTTAAACGTACAGTGATGAAGGGCATAACGCCTTAATGCTGACAGTGCTTAATCTGATACACCTAAACAAGATGTGCACAGGGAAGAAAACTACACTTCAGCAAACATCTAGATAGAGAAGCAAAGACCTTTTACCACCATTCCATCATGTGCTTTTCTCAGCATGAGATTTTCCCTACAGAGTCCTTTAGGAAAGAGGAAGGAGGTCTGAACATCACCGCACCTCTGGCAAACACCACCTCATTCAGTTTTCTTCTGAACCCTTCTTCTTCATGCCTTCTGCTTTTCATGTCCTCTTGGTCCTTACTCCAGTGTTCAATGGAGGCTGCTAGCACAGTCCTCAGAAGCAGCTCATTCACTGTTCTTTCTTCACAATCTGCAGCAGTGAGCTTCAAGTACCCTCAGACAACTTCTGTCTCAGAAGAAGATAAGACTTTAACTCATTCATCCACTTAGTAATAGCATAGTGAAACCAGGTAAACTGAGACAAGTGTATCTAATGTGACGGTATTACAGTATATTTCCAGAGCGACAAAGAAAAAAAAAAAAGTCAGAGACATTATTCAGATGGAGAAGGACAGTTTCTAGTTTAGTTTACAGACTGGACCCACAGAAGAAATTGCATTGTGAATTATTTAAATTACAGTATATCATGCTATAACAATACACCTTTGTTCTCAAGCAAATGTTACCTCCTGCCAATGCTAATCCTGACCAAGATATACATCCTTTCACTCCATTGGAAAATAAGAATATATCTCTACCATCCGATGCCAGAAAAGATACTGTTCAGACAGGAAAGGAGCTGTCTGCTGTCCTAAAATTCTCTGATGTTTGCTGAAATCCAATGGCTGTTTAAAACAAAGAACCACTTGAACACCTCCTTGGGACACTTCAGTCCCTCCACTTTAGAAGCAGAATAACCTGAGGAGATCAAAACCAACTGCCTTGCTTAGACTTGGATAGTGTATATGCTAGGGAGGACAGATTTCCAATAATATAATAGGCAATGCCACAGATACTGATTACTTCCTGGCTCCTGATCCTTAACAGCACAGACTTCAGCGTGGTACTAACAGCTATGCCACAATACGCTGGAACCACAGTCACTGGTGCAAGTCAGATTTATTCTTTAAAACATATTTTTCCTAAAACCCTTTCTCAGAATTTCAGAAATACTATGCATTGGTCTCAACTAATGGAAATGTCTGTGTGTTGTTGCAGTGACTGGATTCAGTAACACAACTGGACAAACACCACAAAGACTATTTCCACCAACAGACAGGGCAAATTCAAAATGGCATGTCCTTTCCTGCTTGCACTTCACTGACAGTCCACTCAAATGCTGCCAGATTGACTGCTTACCAAAGCTTATTTTAAAGCTATACACATTATTTGCAGATATTAAACTTTAAGTGTATGTTAGAAAGCTTATACATACCACCAAATAGGGCTAGAACAGCATGGTTTACCTAGTCTGCTGCTACTCAACAAGAGCTAAGCATTATGCTCAAAAAATATGGCTTTAATTTCAGGACAAGCATTTGCCCTCAAAGAGGACACACGCTAATTATTTAATATATTCAACTAACAATGAGATTTATGAAAATGAAATCAGTTTGCCAAAGTAGCTTCTTATTCATTATACTCTTCATTAGGATGTATTTATTCTCCCCTGTTCAGACAATCATAACAAATTTTAAATATAAAAAAGGAAGAAAACTTTATGAAGAATATACCAGAAAGCTGTGAGCCATTGGAAAAGCACTTCGGTCACAAAGTAATCCTGTGACACATTCCTGCAAGTAGCACATAGGTAGCTGGTTTGCGCTACATTTTTTTAATGCTTACAAAAAGAGAATGACAGAAACATGGTTTAGGCTGGCTAAATATTTTAATGTAACTGTATCCCAGGCAATTTGGGTTTATTGAACAGAGCCACATGGACATCCTGAAATCATTCAATTTGAAGCAGGTTGCTGGCCAGACTATAGCTTGTGGCCTTATAAATTACATAACGCAGAAAGCTTCCTCGTGGCTTTGTCAGAGACCAAATACATTCTCCCCCTACCCAAGAGGGCTGAGCATTCAAACATAATCCCAGGAAATCCTGTTGTATTTACAAAAGATGCTGTCATCCCGACTTGCACTTCACAGCTACCCCCAGGTGTGGCTGGACACTTCCAAATGAAGTCGCTGGAAGCACAGGCACGTCTGCAGACTTGCAAAGTGCTTTTCTGAGATCAAACACCAAGAGGTAAAAAAAAATACATGGTCTTTATGCTCAACGTTTCTTATTAAGCAGCCAGCTCTCTGAGAAAAAAATCAGTATAACTGAACCCTACATTTCTGTGCCCTGCTGGAACACCCTCGTCTCACACCCAACCAAGAGTAAGCCATGCAAGGTTGAGAGCTGTGGCAGCCTTGCCAAGTTCTGCGCCTGGAGCATAAGCTTCCCATACTGTGCTGCCTCATGTTGCCGAGGAGGGGCTCGGACAGCCCCACCACTGGTTTTGGCTCTATGATCCTTTGTGCCAAAATAAGTGCATCTTTAAATCCAGAGGTTACCAGTATCTGGTGCCAGGGGGTGGAAAGGGGTGGAGGCTGTAGCTTTGCAGCCCATCCCATGGTACTTGCCTAGATCTGTGATAAAGCCTGGGATTTAGGGGAAGCGGTTTGCATGGAGACCCAGGAGGGAACTCCCCTTCTACTGAAACAGCAAATCTTTCCCACACAGCGTCCCAGCTCCTGCCCACACACGGCGTTGGTCTCAGACCTGGAGGGATCTGCCTTTCTCTATCTCTTCAGGCCTCCAGAAGTTTTCCTCCCCCAGTTTTGGCACTGATCCCAAAATGCAGCTGTTCCAGAGTAATGCAGCAGCTCCTCTTTCCCTGCTCCTCCTTTAGTGCAGGCTGATATCAGACGTCAGCGTGTGGATCCCTTCCCAGGAGAGAACAGCCAGAGTAATTAAGCTCTAATTCTGCTTGCAGGGTTCCCAGCTCCAAAGGGAGACGGTTCGACTGTGCAGACACCAGCAGCCTACATGACCGAAGGCACGCACTCCATCAGTGGGTGCAAACAGTGATAATTAGAGCCCCCTTCTATGCTCAGAGTATCCAAGCCAGACTACACAGTCTAAGTCTGGCTCAGCCTGACAATTCCCATATTTCTGTGAAAGCAACTAGCCTTTTCCCTTTCATTGCTTCTGCTTCTTCCATCTTTAAAAGCCCAGGCTTTTCCTCAGGCATACGAAACCCCAAGGACATCTGTGACGGATTTAGAGATGCCTGTAATTGTATACATAATCTTTTAAATGTTTGTTTGATTACTAGAAGGCAATTTACTGTACAAAACCACGAGGTTAAACTGACAAACATGCTGCCTGCATCAGGCAGGGAGAACACAGTTGAGTTTCATACAGCTCAGCCATTTACCTACCCTTTCTGGAGAGGGTTTTCATGCTTAGGACCACTGGGCCCTTCAGGAGGCACTTCAGAGGCTCCAGAGGGGTCTCATTTCTCCTTTCAGATGATAAGTAGGTGTGGGAATACTCTAGGACAAGGCAAGAAACATTTTCATGCACTTGTATGAGAGCTCCCTGAAGTCAGGCTAATCTGCTGTGTAAGAAGAAGGAAAAACTTGTGGAGGACAGACCATCTGAGCAGCTTTAAAGGAACAGTTCCTAAAGTATTCAGGAAGACTGCTAAGGGAGACAGGCTTCAGTCCTACCTTGCTTTTACTCACAGTTGATGGTCCCAGTGGCCTCCATTTTTCAGCTGGTAGGCTTCTGACGACAACAGGTCTGTATGTGGGTTATCTGCTTTTATATTTCTTCAGTGTGTGTGTGTCCCTGCAAAGTTTAGTTCTTAGGAAATACAGAGTGCCGTTTTATGGACAAGCCTCTACTTCTAGCCTCAAAGACCCTAAACTAGAGGACCTGTAGGGCAAAACAAAACTAGGGCATGGTCCCAGGACTAAAGAATCATGGGAGACTTCTGTGAAGGATTGCTACATAAAAGGTTTTCTTCTGTAAATGGTTGTGACCTAAAATGATTGAACAGAAGGGCAGGAGAGAAGATAAGAGAGACTCAAACTGGGTCAGACCATAATTCCCAGTCTCTGAGGATCCTTTCTGTCTCTGCAGGCCCCTCTCATATGCTCTTGCTCTAGATATCAAGAGCCAGCTTCTGTTGCCACAACGCCTAGCTGGCTGAAGCTCCAGCTGCACTTCCAAATACCTTCGCTCTCTGGGGCACACATGCTCTCCCAGCCTTCTTTTCCTTCTGTCTAGGAGATAACTCATGCACTAGAGCCAGGGAATTAGTGAAAACATAGCTGGCAAAGGGCAGCCTTGAATAGTCTGTCCTGCCCAACCCACCCATGCCATCCCACAGTGACCAGACTGCTTTGAACAACGTTTAAACATGTTCTCCAAAAGGGAAGGTTAGACAGCACCTGGCCCAGCATGGATGAATCCCCCGGCAGCTGTGCAAGCATCTTGTTTGCTGCAGCATGACAGCGCTGCTTCTCACAGCCTAGACGCCTGGGAGCAAGCAGGGGGAACTAGAGCAGCTCTCCCCGGCCGAACAGGAGTAATGGCTCCAGAGAGCTTAGAAAAAGGAGAAAACATCCTCCCACTCTGTCCTCAGGCTCTTCTGGACACTTAGACACATCAGCACCACCGCAAGGGTGGTGAGAGGAGGCTGGAACATTTTGCCTCAGGGTGATAAACAACTCTCAGAGGCTATCCTGGGGATTAACAGAAAGAAATCAGCATAAGAGAAGCTAACAGGGTAAAAGCAGTGACAGGAAGGAGCGACTCCATCACTAACTGCTACCACTTCAGCTCTCCAAGTGCAGCTTTTCCCTCCTCCACATCACCCCCCCTCCTTTTTATTTCACATCAGGATGCAGGTGTGATGGAAAGGAAAGTGCTGCAGGAGAATTCTGGTCTACTCCTAACAATGGTTTAATCTATTTGACGAGCCCTCCCCCTAGGCTCTCCCCTTCTAAAAATAATCAACGCTTCAGCTTTTCATGGGAGTTTAGCCTTAGGACTGTGGGATTGGTGCTTTATTTCCTCCTTCAGCCAAACGCTTTTCTTTCTCCAGGTGGCAGAACTCGTTCCTTCTGCCTTGCATCACCACTGGCTTTGAGAGGGTGCCTGACATCCAGCACACGCAAGCTCACTTAGAGCCATGGGCTAGTCTGGGTGAGGCGGTGGTCAGCCCTGCATTCCTCAGCATCCCTCTGATTTCTCCTCCTTTATTTTAAAGACTTCAGGCATAGCCACGCTAGCCAAGGCGGGCTTGCTCGCCAGCTCCGGGTGCAGTCGGTAAGGGGGAGCGGGCACTGAGAGGACACTGCACTGAGAGGACACTCTGGTCACCGCCCAGGCTGCCCAGGGAGCCGCACTGCACTGGCTGCTGTGAACACACCCAGGGCCCCGTGATCCCAGCGTGTTCAAGGCTTCCTGGAAACTACCAAATTCCCAACTGAAAGTTATTCATGGGGAGCTTCTGTTTGGGCCGTACAGCTAATAATTTCATACTGCTGCACTTTACAAAAATGCCAAAGAATAGCTGGTAAGATTGCTGTGGAACTGTTTCCCTCAGGTCATGCAGATCTGCAAAAGAGTAACTGCTCTCTCCCACATATGCCATGAATTCATAAGACCCTTTCCTTGTCTAATTCTCAGTGCTCCCTCTGCTCCAATTTTTCCCTTCAGCAACTCTTGCAAAGTAAGAACGAAAGGTGTGTTACTCCTTGTGTAAGTCTCCATCAGCCACTCTGTATCGCCTCTAGTGACAGAAGTGCAAAGCAGTGTACATTAGGTTACATAGCAAGGAAGTACAAATTAACCACATTAATGGGAGAAACTTCAGTCATATTTATCTAAGCATTATACAAAAAATACAGTAAGCAGCCTTTCATTTAACAAGTATGAATCCATCTTTGAAAAAAACCACACTGTGCATTCCATCTAGTGCGTGGTCTTTGTAAGGAGTTATTTTCTTCTTTGTGAATACAGGAGCACAGAATACAGCAAGAAAACCCTGCCTGGGAACACTTTCTATTTTCAACCAGACACCTGGCATCCTCCTCAGGAGGAACTGAAACACTGAAAGTAGCAGCCAAAATGGATTTGAAGTTCAAGCCTATATTCTTTGCTTTCCCAAGTGCACAAAGTTCACTGGTGCCAGGCTGTCCAGTGTTAAAATATTTCTGCAGTGTTTATCTATTCTTTCTCAGTCTCCTACTTTCCCAGTATCCTTTCAGCATCCGTGACTATTATGGGAAGAATACATTCATGATTAATGATCAAATACAGATACGGTTTAATCACAGATAAGCTGAATATGAAATCTGGAAAACTGATGTAGGCAGCAAATTTGAGATTATCAGATCAAGATTATCATGCCCTGCTCTAGTAATTTTTCCCCTTCGTTTCCTTTGTAGATTATCATCACAAATCCCACTGCTCATGCACTGACAGATAAAGAGAAAAAAGTATGTTAAGTGATTTGTTTAATATTATATGGGCAGGAGTGCCGGACTTGTGCCTTAACTACCTGGCTGAATCTTCACTTAGGGGAATGCATCAGATGTTCCTTCATTTGATGTTGGCATCTGACTTGCTGCTTGGGCAACCAAGTAACTCCTCTGCACCTGCAGGCAAATTCAAGCCTACCTGCTCCCAGTACGCAATTTCTTTGTTGTAACACAACAGTAGAGCTAGCCTGAACACAGCATTACAGACATGCCTTCAAATTTGTATTTCACTCCCAGGCCTTTTTGTACTTCTGTGCTCCTATTAGGCTTGTAAGACCACCACCATCCATGTTATAAGGTGACTTTCCAAGTTATTTAAAACCTCAGGCTTAATTCTCATGTCGCTTATGGAAATAGAGAGTTCTACTTTTCATACGCAGCTCATTCCAAAATCCCTTAAGTAGAGAGTAAAGAAAGATTTACTTCAGAGTCAAGATGGGGAAAGGAGGGGGAAAGCTTTTGCTCCAGAACTCTTCTCAGTCTTACGTTGCATAATTCACTCCCGACCTGTCAATGTCTGAAGAGAAAGAAACACCTTAGGAGTGATCTCCCTCTTTGTGGTTACCTTCTCTCAGGCAAGGAGCAGCAATTAAACACCTACACCTCTTGCCCAGAGGACAAACCACGCCTTGTGCTTCACATGAGCAAGTAAGAGCCTTTGAGTGGACTGGAGTTGGATCTGCTCCTTGGGATAAAAGTGCCTGCATGCCATGCCTTAGCTGCTGGCTAGCTGGGATTGCAGAGGTCTGGATGCAAGTATGAAGACACACAGTGGAGGAAGGGATGTACATGCAGAATGAATTCAATGAAAGGAAACGGCTGGAAATTAGTGACCATTTTCTTATCTAAAGACACCTAGTGAACATGACAGTCTGTTGGATGACTAATGTGAAGCCTTCTGGGTCTGTATTGCTACAAAGCATACGGCAATATGTGACTAGATGACCAGATAAAGCTGGGACCCTTCTACAGTGAAGAGAAACCCCACCTATCTAAGCCCATCAGAGCTTGAATAAGGTGAATCTCACCCTTTGCATTTACAGTCAACTCTTATGGTATTCAGCTGCACGCCAAATTTTGTGCTTTCTGCGTGGTTCCTTTTAGATCACAGACAAAACTCTAGGGTTTTATTCTCAGATGCATATTCCTAGATCTGTGATTTGGGTAACAGAAGATGGTAAAAGGTAACAGGAGTAAGTGGACTTAATGAGCCAACTCATTTCCAGGCAAAAATCCTCTCCGTTCCTACTTAGTGTTCTTGTGCCATCTAGTGGTCCCCAGAAAACGGCAGTAACTGTAGTGGACCGCTTCATATATTTTCTTACCAACTAGAAGCAGCTAGAGGTAAAAAGATTATTGTATCTACAAAAGGTCAAGGGAAACCCTATACCGTATGACTAGATTTACTCTGAGAAGCTAAATAATACAATTTTAAACCTCCTTTTTTTTTTTTTTTTTTTTTTTTTTTTTAATGTGTTCAGCCCTTGGAGAGCATAGCAAACATGCCAGGGGAATTACGCAGTTCATAAACCAACTGAAGAAAAAAAGATTATTTAAAACATTTTTTACTTTTTCTTACAAAAAGTATTTTAACTCTGGGCAAGGATACTGGCCTGCAGGCAGCACAGTCTCCTATTCCATCAACTGATTCTGAATAATCCATGCAGAGAATATTATTGCCCCATTCAGGTGCTCACAGGAGGACTCTACATCTAAGGGGCAGGAGGAAACACATGTCCCTCCCACAGGACAGGTCTGCTGCGTGATTATGCAGGTGAAAATACACAGCCTTGAGTCAAGAGGGATCTTCCTGCTCTGGAAGAACATCCCACAGATAATAAGCATTTGCTCAGAGCGTCTTCCACCCTTTATGGCTACGTTCCATGCTGATTTTCATACATCAATCACATTTAGTCCGCTCTGCCCTGACCCCCTAGTGAGGTGTGCGACCATGAAGTGGGAACTCACAGATATCTGACATCATCACAGAATTAAAAGGAAGTGAATTCTGAGGCAATTTTTGATCCAGGCCTGAACGCAGGTCTTCAGTGTTTGACTCCTGCATGTAGTCTTCTGTTACAAGACATTTGTTCAGTGTAAGTTAGTCAGAAGTCAAGCTGCATTGGCTCTGTATTCTGGTTGGATAATTAGGTCTACCCAAATTTATAACACTGCAGTCTCATTTGGAGCGAGCAGTGTGCTAGCTAATTACAGCATCAATTACAAACTGGTTTCAGCTGCTAATCAAATGGTCCACAGAATATCAATTATGTGCCAAAGAAATTAACTTAATTCCAAATAATTACATTCTTGAACTTTGCAATTTGTTCATCAACAATTTACTAAATAAAGCGGGAAGGTAGTATTCACGGAGAGAGTTACTCACTTCAATTTGGTGGTACCTGCCAGATTTCCTGCTGGCAGTCAAAATAGAAAACAGTTGACAGCAGCTCGCTTAACCTTTGTTTATTACCTCATTCATACTTCTACTTGTGTTTTGTCATCTAATTATAAACAGATAAAATAACAAATTCAGTTGAAAGGAAGACACAAACTTCAGGGTGAGGATTGCTTTTTGTTACACACGTGAATGGAGTCCAGGTGCTGTACCGACATAGGGAAAAATCTCAGTAAAAATAAGCACACAAAAATTGAGATCTTGCTACTGACCTGTGCTTGCTGTTTTCCTACGTCTTCTGCCAACTCAACACACTTTGCATAGTGCTCATACTTGTTTCTGTCAAATATTTTTGCACATGTACATCAAGTGTAGTTATATACCCTTTAAACAGAAATAAGTTACACGTGGGAAACTCTCATCTTACCAGCTTGGCTAATGGGGTTGATACATCCAGAAAAGGCTTACACCTTGGTGCTATTAAGTATGGAAAGGCTAAGTCATTTACCTCTGTGGGCTGACCATAGCCTTGAAAAGCTGATATTTCTACTCTATTATTAAAACCACAGATGGCAGACTGCTGCATAGTGAAGGCCGATAAGACGTGAAGCGCTACCCTATGTAACGCAAAAGGGCTAAGATCTTTGTCCAGAATCCGCATGCAAAACCTGGGATTCATGCTATAGCTCTGGTCCTCTTCACAGTAAATACTCCACCAGGTATTGTTTGATATTACAGAACAGCAGCAATATAGAGCACACACAGGTTTGAAGGTTAGAATGAAAACGCCAATCCATATTGCTCACACGTCAGCTCTTGTTCTGAATCTAGACAGTAATGAAACGTGATCTTCGGACAGGGAAAAGTCAGGTCTGTGAGCATACAAACAACATGGATGCAACCAGATCAACTTACGTGCTCTGGGATGTCAAGCTGAAATCCTGTTACTGAAGATGGAGGACCAGTAGCCTCAGAGCTTCCAAAACCTTAAAGCAATTGAACTCATGAGGAGTTCAGTACCATTTGGTTAGTATCTAATGCTACTGCAGCATTTTGTGTTTCTATTAAAGAAAAGGAACACCATGCTCAAAGTGCAAAAAGTACCTATAGCAAAAATAAGGTATGAAGTGACAGATGAGAAATGAAGGACACAAAAGATGTTGAGGTAGATAACATTAGAAAATGAATAAACAAGAAGCAGCTATTATTTTGCCACTCTTCATTCATCATGAATGCACTCAAGGTGCACTGGGTAGCAGGGAGAAGCAGTAGTTAAAAGTGACCTTATAAAAAACATTCCTATCTTCTGGTAGAAAACAAGACACTTTGTAAGATTACTTCTTCCATTGGAGTTTTTTCCTAGACTTAATTCGGTACCTTCCAAAAGCAGCAGTTTGATATTTGCCCAAGATTTCCTTCCTGGGAAAGGGGCAAAAACTACAGCCACTTATGAAGAACCGATCTGTATCACATGGTGCAAGAGTGATTCTGTTGTGCCACATACTTCACCTATGCTTTATATGTATACATATACCTTTTACGCATACACATTTACACATACGTGCACAGCCTGAGTTAGCAGTCACCAGAAGAAATCTCCCTGTCTGGTACTGTCCATTGACCACCTTTCATTTGTGATGCTATTGTAGCAAAGCAAGATGTTCAAGACACAATGTATTTAAGGTTTGTGCATCCTGTTTGTCTCTCCGTCTCACTGAGCTACAGAAATGAGCTACCGAGCCCTGTTCAACCCAGAACATACCCTTAAGCTGCAACACGATCTGGAATCCTACGTACTGATGATCAGTTGTTGGCTTGACATCTTAGCTAGCAGACAGCTCGGTGATACAATTTCTCATTTCAAGGACAGTCTGAAATACAGTTCAGCATGAAACAGATCCTAAATCTCTTTCAAGTGATTACACTTGCGTATGCTGCTTTGGTCTCCAGAGCTGTAAAAGGAAATAATCACCATTCTTTCATGCTTTCTCAAAAACGCAGTTAATCGAAATGAGTCAGTATCTCCAGTGGTTTTTGATTTCTAAATAGACAGTGTATTTATAAATATTTCAGTTTCCTTTTGAAGTTTGTTTTTCATCCCTTTGCAGGACCAGCTACTACTAAAGCTAATTGATGATTCACCCTAGTTTAAACTTGAGGATGCTCTTTATATAATTTTGCAAAACTGTGTAAAATACATGACTACTTAATACTTAAATTTATAAAGCCATGCATAACTGTCCAACACACTGCTTATTGATTATACCACCTTTTTACTTTGGCCAATATTTGAATTTCCCTTAATTTAAAATGATTCTTCTCCCTCTGTATGCCTCATCTCCATTTTCCAGCAAAAAAGGGAAATGGAGACCAAAATCAGAGAACAAGCTGCTGTATTGTATTAAGCCTAAGAAGCGCTCTGAGAAATAAAAGGCCCTATACCAAACAGGAGTGATGCCACAACTGTCCTGCTTGGCAGCTGCTAAGTCATCGCTCATTAGTAGCCTTTACACATAACCTCAGGAGTCACACAGACTTTTCAACAGCCACATAATGTCCTCAAACTAAGTCAGCTCTAAATTTAATGTATCCCAGATCATAAATAGGAATCAACAGAATGGCCAGTCTCAAACCCATGCCGCTATGGCACTGCGGGAAAGCCGCTCTTCTCCTCAGTGCTTTCACCCCTTTATGAACATACTTACGCATTGCCTAGTAGTTGCTGCTCATTCTCTCTCTGTTTCTTCTTTCTTCAGTCATAAAACCCAAAGAACGGGTTTCCTGGTGCACAGAGGTTGCACTATTATTGAAAGTGGCCTAAGACCTTCAGACTGAAAAAGGGGCGATCACAACGGTACAGAGTATTACTAATTAATGCTACGATGCTGAAAGTACCCTTGCTAAAACCTTTCACACCACTACCCCAAACTCCTCTCCACCACAAAAAGCCTTCCACACGGAATCCATTAGGCCTTCATTAGCTTCATGCAGGCAGGTGCTGGGTATCATTAACCCTGGCTACACCCTGGGATTGCAGCGAGGCTTGTAAGTCTGTTGCAAGGACAGCTCTCAGAGGCTCCTGCAGATTTAAAAAAAAATGTAATTCGGTATTTTTTTCCCCCTCTTTTTTTCTGGCTACCAATCTATAGTTCTGTCTTTCTAAAGTTATTCTTTTAGGTCACCACATTAGATGAGAAGCAGCTCACATGAACATCGAGTACGTTGCTTATACAAAACCAGAAGTCACAACAGCTTTGTAGATTACCTTGCATCACCAGGAACAGTTGTTGCATGAGACTTACATGAAATCTCATACTTATTTGTCCCTGGAAGGCAAAACCAGAAAGTTTTTGTCACCCCTTCCACCTGGTAATACTACTTTCATAGAGCTGTCTTTCACAGCAAGCTGCTAGGGAACATATTTCTCTTTACCAAAGAGTGGTACCTTGGCATTGGTCCCACACAGAACTGGCTGTGACAGCCTTCTGCAAGCTGCGCAAATTATTGCCATCCTACGAGTAAGATAAAGGAATAGTTTGAAAATGCTAAAAAAGACTTGTGACATTTGGACCATTTGCACTACAAAAACAATAACACAAAAGCTTCATTAAAATCCAGCGCATAATCTACAGACCAGTGTCCCTGCTGCGTATCTGACAGAAAATAAGTCAGCCTGTTAAAGCAGATCCTCGCTTTGAAGCACATCTGTGACTGTCATGGGTCTCCACAGCTGTGCTTGTGTCTACCCTACTCTCAATATACGTACTTTGAACTTGGTATTTGCAAGAGGTACTCCTCAGGACAACTCCACGAACACTGTCACATACTAGGGCAAAACTGTCTGACTCTGGTCTCACCCTTTCAAGCTCAGTCACAGTGATCTCAGTTACAAGATCTTACCCTCCGGTAAGAAACAAGAACTTGCCCTCAGGCTCAGGACAGCTTCTCATAAATAGCTCCAAGTGTCTCATAGTTCTCCTCTTAAAAATCCTTCGAACACTTCCTCTCTCAATGCTATGTCTCGAAAAACTTGGTAACTGATGCCTTGAGGCTATGGTCATTACCCGTCTCACTGATCAGTATTGTTTTCCCATGTCTTCGACTATGCTACCTGGGTCTTGGACTGCCTTTGTTGTCTGCGTTTCTACCAGAACTCATTCAATGCAGTTCCAGTCTTGTAGGTAAGGTTGTGGTTACACACATACGCACAAGCTGCAACAGGATGTGATGTTTAAGTGGTAACTTGCTGCTGTGCTGATTCAAGCTTCAAGGACTCTCTTCCATCTTAAATTTCAGTGGACTTGTTGTCCAGCTTTCATGCCATTAAGTGTTCCCATTGCTTACACTCCACAAGCATAAGGGAATTCCATCTACATGGGCAAAGACTTGGCTGAGGGGTTGTAGCTCTCTTAGATGTCTGATATAAGTAATGTTAGCCAAAGAAATAATGAAATGCCTTGAGAGTTATGAGTCACGAATACCATGTCTGTCCTGCAAAAGCAAAACAGATGACTAAGCTCAGGTGGGCGGAAATCTTCAAAAACAATACAGCAGCCAACCTCTTCCTAATGATGTCCATGGAGAACTGATCAGTGACAGTAACATGAAGCCAAGGCTGAGCTCTTCTGGAAAAAAAAAAAAATTCCTAGCACTTGTATGTGCTGGCAGAATTAGCTTTTGAAGTTTTCTTTCTTTCAAGTGTTTTGCTGGGAGCAGTGGATTAATGCTGTGGATTCATGTTCTGTCAGTACCTGGCATTCAGGTACAGCTGATCCTGCCTTGGAGTGCGAGCTGGATGCTTTCTCAAGATTCATTTTTCATGAGTCCATGAGATCCATGTAGCAATTAAAGAAACAAAACACTCACATGCTGACTGCACATCTACTTGCTTAAAGGTCTTTGAAGTGCTGCAGCTTGGTCAGAGCAAAACCAGAACCTGAGGTTATGGCTTGCGTGCTTCTGTTCTTCTGGGATACGCAGCACCACGTTAAGACTTCCTTACACCCAGAAGTTGCTTTGCTTTTATTGCACTAGCATGAATTCATATGGTAAGAAGCGCTCAAATACACAGCTGATAAACTACAGCTTAATACATCCCTGTGCCCCTGCTCAGACCCAGTAGTTGTCCTGGGGCACAGTTATCTCCACCAAATGCAAGATAGCGGCACTTACCTTTAAACTGTTTGCAAAGAAGCCACATAGTGACAACCTGCTATTTTCTTCAAGCTGAGAGCGGTGCACTTAGATGGCTACTCCAGCCCAGCTAGCTTATGGGAATCTTACACTCGATCACATAGGTGAGTTCTAAGCAATAGAGGGGATGGGCATATATACCAGTGTAACGGAGTCCTCTGACTTCAGACAAGGTACAGCGAGTTAACTCCAGCAACACACGAGGAAGGCTGATGCCAATTTGGCTGAATTTGCCTGAAGTTACACGCAACAGAGAGCGGGGTGGGAAAGTATTTAGCAGAATGTAGACAGCTTCAGGGAAGGACTTCTCTCTCGCAGTGTTTTCCTCTGGTGCTGTCGGTGAAGCTGACCAGAATCACAACCCCACGAGGGGGCTCTGCCAGCGCAGGTATGAGCAGCACCAACCCTTCCAGTGAGCAGCTCCCACTGGTACCCATTCACTTCGTGCCTGTACACACAGCTTTCAGTCGGGAGCGTTGCTTTTGTGCGAAGCAGCCTTAAAATAAACCAAAATATGTCTGATTTGGTGTGAAATGAAAGCACCTCTCGCATGTCAGGGTCACTAAAGCAGTTTAAATTTCAGGGTGTTAAACTGTTGTAGGTATAGTTGTAGGTATAAGCAGGTAGGTATAAGCAAGTTGCAGGTATAAGTTGTACGTATAGATCTAGGTATAAGCAGGATAACCAGAATAGCAGTTCCCCTTTGGGTCACGTCCAGTGGAAGAAGCAAATATAGGGGACACGACCGATAGCTGCCATATGATCTAACTGTGCCTGGAACATGTATAAATAAATGGTAACAAGGAAATCACTTGGATGCTGTGTTCCTACTAGATCCCCCCCAGACAAAGACACTCGTACCAGCAATAGTTTAAGAAAGCCTGGTGTGGACAAGGTTTCTGAGATCAATCAAGTAGGGAAAATGCTACTGTATATGAGAAAAATACCTTCCTCCTACGCAGAACTGAACGCAGTGAAGGGGAAAGGGCATTGAAGTAGCACACACTGATCAAGATAAGACAGCTGAGTTTGACCTCTTTGTATCTTTTAATACAACCTCCATTAAAATTCTGAAGTGAAAATAACTGTGTAATGGTAATCACAAAAGTATAAGGAGAATATATATTCCAATTCAAGGAAAGATTTGTCCCTACAATGCATAAGAAAAATCGAGTGATGAAGGTCATTTAAATGCCATTGAACATGTCCCCTGGAACAACTGCCTGGGCTCAGTGGCAGTAGCACCTGTCAAATGCACAGTGCTCGACGGCTCCCCGCTATTAGTAGAAGCAGCCACTGTAATTACTAGCACTAAAAGAAATACAGATGTAAACAGCCAGAGCAGCTGTGACGTAGGAGGACGATACACAGAAACAGCAGTGACAACTTCAGCTGCTTGCTCCTTACTAGGTGGCAGCAGGGATATGCTCCTTCCTCATGGCGCTGGGCTCACATGACCACCATGATGTCTTCCAGCGGCTTTCGGGTCAGCGCAGGCACGGTAGCATCTTTCTTGGGATAGCCAACAGGGAGCAGCAAGAGTAGCTTCTCGTTTGCTGGACGCTGGAGCAGCGCCCGGAGTTGGGGGCCGCAGTTGAGTGGTGTGGAGGTCACTGTGTACAGACCCGCGTTCTGTGGCAAGACAGACAGCAGCAGGGTGAGACAGAGGTCTATGCTCTGTATTGGTACCTGTTATTCCCACCAGACCCGTGCAGATTCTCCTATTGACTAGCCCAGAAATGCTGCTTTGTTAGACTCTGCTGCAGACTTTAGAACATCTGATTTACTAGTGGCCTCAATGGTACCGTAAAAGATGGCTGCTTTGCTTACAGAGAAGTGCAGCATTTCTCCAGCGCGGCAACAGCACGTTCTGCCGGACACACCTGTACGCTGCACAGCAGGAGCCTGCCTGCAGCGCTCAGTGGAACGGGGGACCCATGGCCACGGTGAAGTTGAGAGGCAGTTGTGGGGATGTCACTGGAATATCAGCCCACGGGGTTCACCCGGCTCATACAGAGAAATGTTTTGGTTCTTGCCTCCATGCAGCTGGCAGGAAGAGGGCTTACAGCTTTGTGAACATTTGTTCCTGCTCAAGAGCTGTACCTCACGGGGACAGGGGGCACAGGCTCTGCCTCAGAACTTGTCACAGGAGTCTATTGCCATCTCTCATGATGGCCAATGTCCTGGCTTAAATCAGAACCACAGAAGTCTGTGTGTCACTCCTCCTCTCATACGAAATCTCACAAAAGAGCTAAACCATCTGACAAATAGCGAAGAGCTGACATTATCCAACATACGACCAGACAGCTGAGGTGCTTCCTGAGAGCTGCATGTGTGGATTTCAGTCTCTCCCTCTGTGTAATGCAAGCATTTTGGGAGGCTTCAAGATACAAAAGTGCTCAGGCCTTTCACAGGCCTCTCACGTTAAGTAATCTCCACGATCTTCTGAAGAGAAGAAGAGCTAATAGTGGTGGTGCTGAATGTTATGAGTCCATGGCACTGTGTCCTTTAATGTTACCAATTAATTTCTAGGAGCTGGGAAAGAGCAGTAAGGATCCTAACAGTTGGTAAGAAGCCTCAGAAATCCCACCTAGTGGTGGGCTGGCTCAGGGGAAAGTGGATCCTTGTCACTCCTACTGCTTCTGACTAAGGTGCTGGTGACACAGTGCTGGTTCTGCCCCATTCCTTGTGCATCCCCTTTGCTCTCAGCTCCACAGGGGGAAAATACAGAGCCCTGTGCAGCTGCAGAGCAGCAACACCCCCGCAATGTGCTTCTTCGCTGCTCACTTCTCTGATTTCCTACCCTGAAGACCCTCCTGAGGGACAGCAATGCAGGAAGGGAAGTGTCACTCAAAACAGAACGGAGGAGAAATGGCAGTTCCTGGTAGGAAATTGGCCTAATATAAGAGGTGGCACCTTGCTGTTATCCTGCTGGCAGGCCAAGTTAACTATTGGAATAGCTTCACTATTTAAACACTTGTTTGAGTACATCAGATACAACAAGCAGAACCGAGCACTGAGAAACCGCTGAGAAAATCCAACTGGCTGGTGTCAAACATGCTGAGCTTTAGAAATGAGTTCACTTTCACAAATGCCTTGGAAAGACTGATTGAAATAGTTCAGCCTGTTCTGTGAAATATATCCCCGATTTTTTTTTCAGTATCGTGTACTAAAAATGATTTGGGGTCAAACGATTTCTTAGGGATTACTGAAAAGATGGGGCCAGTGTGGCACTGCACGGCTGTGTTTGGGTAGTCTGCAGAGCTTGTCAGCATAAGGCAGAAACCACAGGGCCCGAGGCCTGTGCCAAGAGAAGAGTGACAGGTCTGGAAGTAACCTGCATTACATTTTTCTTCTTGTTAACCGGTACTGGGGGTAGGAATCACCTTCTCATGGGTGAGCCTGTGCAGAATAACGCTAGAACTCAAAACTAAGACATATTGCCAGGAATTGGAGTAATCCAAAGGACTGATAATGTTAAAATCTAAATTGGGTTCCACCTTCATTTGGGCAGAATAGTCTTGGTATGTCAGTCACACCAATATATTGACTTCCAGTACGTCAGTTCTGTCAACGTACCTGCAGTGCAGCAAGCAGCATACCACAGGCAATAGAAACACTGATTTCATTGTAGTAGTGGGTCTTCTTTTTGCCATTTGGAAGCCGTCCATATACCTGCTTGAAAATGAGGATCAGATATGGAGCAGTGTCCAAATATTCTTTGATCCAGTTTGTCCTGCAAAAGAATAATGTTCAAGACCTCTATTTTGCAAGCTTTTCACTTCCCCGTGAGTCACATTTATTGTCTGCAAAGGGGCACTAAAGGTACACGGCAATTATAGCAATAGACTAAAGCTTAGAACATTCACTGCAAAGGATTAAGTTTTATCAGCTTAAATAGAAACATTTCTGAGAAAAAAAAGAAAAGAGCTTGATTAGAGTTCTCAGTTTTAACAGATTCAGCTGAGGAGTTGATGTGCTCACTCTGAAGAGTGCAATTGCATAAAAATACAAGGTACTTCTTGACCTCTTATCTATGAACTGGCCTTGTGAGCATTTGCCCTTGAGATTATTTAATTCCTGGACTTTTGCAGACTTGCAGCTCCACCTGTTACCAGCAGTGCCAACTTTTTTGTGACTGCAGGGAAAACTGCTGGCAGAAGAGTGCAAAACTTCTTGGTCTATGGTGTAAAATAAATATATTCTAAATATATTCTCACAGCCAAAAATGTTATTCTGTTTCTGTATTTCAGACCTGTTCGAATTCATTTGGTTCCCAATTTTTTTAATGACAATATATACAATTATGGTGTAGGAACTTAGATAAAAAAATGTGTGCTTTCTACTGTTCTCAGTCAAAATATAAAAAATACTCTATTTTAATTGTTTACATAGCACATAAATTTACATAGCACGTAAGCACCTGAAAAATAATAACATTATGAAACAAGGAGGGCAAATCAACCCTATAAAGCTTTGCACATATGCTTCATTTGACAAGCCAAGACTTCAGTAGTCATCTTCCCGTTGTGTGAAGTTAAGCAAGTCAGTCAGACTTTGGAGGGCATTTGGAACAATTAAATATTGTAGAATTCAGCACTTGCATAGGGACAAGTGTTGGGGCTACCTCAGTCAGCAGCAAACCTCCCAATGGCTTTGGGAGCTTCATTGTTTGGCAAACAACAGGAAAAAACTGGGGCAAGAGTTAGGGCAACAGAGGTTACATAGAAAAAAAAGAAACAACAATGGGGCCAAATGCTTGGAAAAGTTTCAGGATAGAACTATATAATCCCTTTTACTGGAGGCAATTTTATGAACCAGCCACCAAGGCACAATTCTATGCATATTTTTAAGTTTTTCTTTTCAGACATGAATCTTAGAAATATATTACAAGCGAGAGGGAGGAAGAAACGGGTACTAGAAGAATTCAAGACTAGCTTCTTTTATCACTTCAATTTTCTAAACTGTAGTGCTTTCAGTAAGATTCCCATCATCTTGAGAATCAAGACAAAGCCGTACAACAGGAAAGGGTGTGCTGTACATCGGAGTCACTTATTTCATACTTCTTCTGGTAAGATTAAAACATACAAGCATAGTGAATTTTTCTTTTGCGTGTATCAGTCAGGTGCTGCATCTCACCTGGCCCTTAGAACCAGGTAGCCAGAATTAACATATATAGATAGTGAAAATTTTTTTTTCAGCTCCTGCAGGGTGGGTACTCCACTTTCCTCAGATGGGAGTTTCTTCTTCCCAGCTGTAAATTAGCAAAAAGACCACAATATAGTGACCCTAGCAACTCTCTGGCTGGGGCAGTCTCTGACCCCACTGTCCTCCTTTTTCTGTGACCAGAAAGTGGGA
Organism: Burhinus oedicnemus; assembly: GCA_008921705.1. Taxonomy (NCBI): domain Eukaryota; kingdom Metazoa; phylum Chordata; class Aves; order Charadriiformes; family Burhinidae; genus Burhinus; species Burhinus oedicnemus. The sequence continues at coordinate 1,827,332 of VFFE01007510.1, forward strand.
AATATCTACAGCTGCCCCCCTGAGCAACAAAACTGTAGAGAGTTTAAGGAGCACAGACTTAAAAGAACATTTTTAAAAACAAGGTTTTTAAAATTGAGCTGAATATTTTCAGTTTATTTTTTTCTTCCTGAAAACAAGGGGAAAAAATGGAGGCGGGGGGGGAAAGCATGACTAAAACTTCCCAGTACAGTCTTTCCTAGACCAAAACACAGCTCCCTGCAAACCCCTTAGCCAATTCACTTTTTCATACCTCAGTCTTTTCAGGTCATTAACCCATCTGTCTCCCATCCTTTTTTTGTAGTTGATTTCTTCTTCTTCTTCTACGATCTCACGAATCTTATGTTTTAAATATGGATCTTGCACTACCACAAAGGTCCAGGGCTCAGTGTGCGCTCCACTGGGTGAAGTACCTTAGTGCAAAACCAGGGAAAGATGAAAGCCCAGTGGGCACAGTGCTGAAGGAAGGTGCATAGTGAGAGGTATCAGCTCTTCCCTGTGGGCTTTCAGGCTGACCAGCAGAGCAACGGGAAAGCAAGTTGACGAGACGGGAAGGAAAGTACTGTGATAAGTTCTGGCAGACAATCCTGTTCATTTCTTTCTCAAAGATTGTGAAGTCCTATTCAATGACAGAGGTTAGTCCCTTCACACAGCCATCTTACAGGAAACCGAAGTTAGGGGTTTGTAAAAATTCCTTTGTTGTTCTTATGATGAGGCAGTATTATGGTGCAATAAATGCATGCAGTAACGTTAACGCAAAGCATTATACCCAAAGAAACACACTGTCTGAATACGCAGCCAGCTCTGAGACATGGTTTTAGCTGAAGGGCAAAGCTAATGGCTTTCAGGGAAACAAGGCTACGTGGGCAACTGCAGGAATCTGTCACTGACTGGCAACGATGAGGAGCTGCACAATGCAGACATCTGCCATATAGCATACAAGTTTGAGTTTGTTGTCCCAAAGACAGCTGGTGTATGTAGGTGCGCACATATTAAGTCTGCGCTTGCTTATTCAGCCTTGATTATTCCACACCAGCATCGCTGGAGAATATTTTAACTGCCTAGCAGATGAAAGATGGAAGCTGAGGAATATGTGTACAAGCTCACAGGAGAAATAGGTTAAGGGCACTGTTCAGGTCTCTCTAGCCCCACGTACACATTTTAAAAATATTTGAAGGTCTTGAACACATACTGTATTTCCTTATCTAAGCACTGATTTCAGTTTAAGAAACACTGAATAAGCAGCTTGAAATATCTTTTATATTAAAATGTATTTATACCATGAGCCTTGCTTCTCCTCAGATTTGGGGAGGAACTGATGACATTTATGGTTTGCTTTGTTTTCTTTTCCTTCACACAGCCCAAAGCTTTCAGGGTTACTAAGTACTTCATCTGCACTCCAGGCTTGTTCGCTTTGCTGCACTTGCCAAAACATGCTCAGTGTTTTAATGACTCCCAGCTAATTAGAGGAAGGATGGAGACTCGTTACAGTGCAGTAACAAAGCTGCTTACAGCTTTTAAAGGGAAAACAATGCACATCAATTGCTGAGAATCTCTATATTATTAATCCTGCTAGAGGCTACTGAACTTTTCTCTAAGGCAGCTTGTGAATATTTTCTATACTAACAGCAACTGATTCATAGAGAAGAAATAATGAGGGTCAAAACCACCCCTGGCTGAAGTCAATGTTACTAAAGCAGAGATGAGATTAGGCCAGGACATTACAGTAATGATCTGAAACACATAAGTTAAAAAAAAAAAAAAAAAAAAGAGAAAATTCTTTTCTGACACTCAGCCAAATAACCTCCATCAGGGTCCTCAGCATAACTCTCCGGTGATATACAATAGGACCTGATGCTGAAAGGACTGGAAAAGTTATTTTGTTCTAAACTGAAACTTTTTTCCCCCATAATAAACCCCAGCCATTTACGTCAACTGAAATATTTCACATGGCTGGGACAATTTCATCAATTTGTTTGGAGAAAAAAACAACAAACAAAACCCACACATGATAAATGCCATCATAATGAATGAAATTTTAAAGCACGTGAAGTACACAACACATGGTTTGACATTTTTGAGAGAAAACACTTCAATATTTCTATTTGAAAGATATTTCACTAAAATGTACATCAATTTTATTTTAACTAACAACTTTTAAAGCTGGAAAATGAAATGTTTTGTTTCATGCTGTTGAAACACTCTTTTTTTCTTTTGGGTGCACTGCAAATACAAAGGAATTGGGAATGCTCCAAACCAGTCCCCAACATATAGGTGTTCAAGCTGAGTAATTTCTAGCCAATCAATGGGTGCTCATTCATTATGGCTACAGGTGAATCTAGGAAAACCAGAAGCCAAATGCCAATTCCCTTGGCTTTTCCACACAGTTGAACAGCAATGCTGATTTTTTTTTTTTTTTTTTTTACACTATAAAATGCATCTTCTATTGTCTCTGAGATCTCTTCTTTCTCTCCTGCATTCCTAGAATCAGCAGGGATAGCATTTTTTGCAACTACAGTGTGGAAGTTAAAGCCATTTAAATTTTGCATTTTGACTAGTCAAGAGTATTGAGCAATCTGCTAGAGAGGGCTGAGTCAGGAAAAAATATTCCAGTTCTTTTCAGTCACCATTAGGTTATTACTCCAGAATCATAGCAATCTCTAGTACAAAGTCAAACAAAAATTATTTCTGTGTTTTAGTAGTATGCGGTTGCCTTAGAGACCAAGCTGATTTTTGGTTCATTTTATAAACAGCAGTGAAATATTCACAAGTGTGGCTCAGCATGTGCAAGAGGCTGCAATATATCCAGTTTCATATGTTGAATCTAAACAGAATGCTTCTAGTCCCCAAACATACATTTCATTTTGCAAACAAAGAAGTCGCCCAGAAAGTTTATTTGGTTTAGCATGTCATGCCTGCGTTAAGCACTCTCGGTCACAGTCTGCAAGGACCTGGCTCCAGGGTAAGCAGTGACTTGTAAAAATTATTTTTGTGGGCATCTTGCACACTCAAACTGAAAAAGGAAGAGGATACCTCGTCCTGGTGTTCGCTTTGTGGTTTACACTTAATACAGTAGATTATTTACTATTCAATAGCAACCAGCTGACTAGAACTTGCCCTTTGCTAGGATTCTGGTGATCTTCTCTGTCAGAAACTTTCACATCCCTTTTTTTGCTGTTCCTCCTCCTCAGTCAGTGAAGGGAATACCACAGGGTTACAAAGGCTATGTTCACACTAACAAGTAGTGCGGTGCAATAGGATGTTGAGAGGAAGAGCTTCTGCTGGGGACCCAGTGTTCAACACCCTACATGTTTTAGAGTGGTAGAGTAACTGGGGAAGGGAGGCAGGGAGACAGTTAGAGCTCTGCATCCTTCCCACCTCTTCTACGCTATGCATGGTACCATAGGATGCCATTTTCAAGGACCACTATGTTAAGCCAGTAAAAGCCAATCTGCAACCTCTCCTTGAAGATTCACAGGGAACGTAATTACAGAATAGTTTGCAGGATGCATATCTCTGCCTTTTGCATCTCTGTCTAGCAGTTTGGAAGAAGGTGTAACCTTCAGCCCAGGGAGTAGGGGCCAAGTAATCAGAAGCCCAGTGACCTTAGTTCAGTTTTAGTTCAGACAATTGCTGTGAAGATGTGAGAAAGAAAATGAGCTAAAGCCATACTGGACGAGAAAGAAAAAAAAAAAGTTAAAAGTAAAAAAAACCTTCCACAGACAGAAGTTGAGACAGTGATGGCTGGCAGCCAAAGGATTTGAAAGAAAAAGTGATGACCCAAAACCATATAAAACCCTAAGAGAAAAAACAGGGAGTTGGGAAATGGCAACTCAGCAACCCTTTCTGACTTCACTGAGGACTGTCTGGCCAACAGAGAAATTCAGAAGGTGTCCATTGATATAGACAGGACAGAAAATCATGCAAGCTTTGGGCACATAACCTCTCCCGCAAGCTCCTCTCGAAGGACTTACACGCCTGGAAGCTGGATGGCCTCCTGCAACTGTCTTGATTGGTCCAATAAAATTAATTCTCCCTCTCCAAATCCATCTAGTATATAGCAGTACTGAAACTGCAACAAAGACACTAATTGCTGAACTCAGATTTGACAGTTACACAGAATGACGCACATCTTTATCCAGAGGCACTCACACAAATGGAGATTCTAAATAGGAGAAATATTTTCCTTATGATAACAAAAAACTTCCTGAAATCAGCTGAGATTGGGCATTTTCTATCAAAAGGCAGAATCTGACCAGAAAACTATACTGAAAATAGGTCTTGGATTAGCGTCTTGGTGAAAGTTTCAGGTCAGACTACACTATTTGTGCTTATATCAATGTGCTGTAGTGATCATTGCTATCCATTTCATAAGTTTACGATGTTGAGTGTCCTGAGATCCTGGGAAATAGAAATAGACTATTTCTAGCCTAGAAACAGTCAAATAAAACTAACTCCAGGACCCAAGAGTTCTTTTGTGCTCTCACTATTTACCTTCTTATGATGAGGTTTTTATCAAAATTCAGAAAGTAGGAAATAGCATACGTTCAAGGCACCATACTTTTTATTCAGCCGCTGGTGGAGGAGACTTGATGATCTAACCTTGGCCTCTAAGCAAATGCAAGCCCTGCTTGGTCATCTCTTTTTCTAGTATTATTGCAAAACTATCAACAAGCATTTTGAGTTAGAGATCCCGAGACTAGTCTATAAAATACTGAAAATCTTTATAAAGGAGGTCTGTCAAACAGGAACAAAGGCTGGAGGAAATTTGTGTAATCTCTGTACTTGGTTTTGAAACTCAAGTAAAGGAAAGTCAGGTAGATGATAAACCATCAATACATACATGAATGTTGAAGAAGAGAAGGATAAAGAGCAAGATTAAATTACTTCTATGGATGAGGACAGTAATCAGGAAGCTGACTCAGATGATGTACTTAATCCAAAGAGAACGTTGCTTGTGGCCAGTTGAGTGCAGAGGCCTAGGCAGCAAACTGGATGAGCTATCAGTGCCTGTACAGGACATGAAACAAAACGTGACAGGAAGTGTAGAATGAAGATGCAGTAACAACAGCAGTACCTGCTTTGACTTATACAGGAAGTATATCAATAAAAAAAAATAGGTAATAATTGATGTACAGAATTGATTGTAAAGAAATAAAAAAGTAGCATGGCTAAAAAAAGAGTTGTTTTTTGAAGTGCACTGTCTTCTGGGATAGTGTGAAGCCTACAAAGGCCCCCAAGGTCACATCTAGATCAGAACACATCTTTAAGAGAGAGTCATATTGCCTCAACCACATCATTGTTATGAAATACATTGCGGAAGCATAACTCTCCAGGTAAAGACTGAAGAGGAAATATCATAATACTAGAAACCAGGCTTCCCAGCTGAAGCATCCAATATCTCAATAAAATGACCCTTTCTTCTCTTGTGCAGTCACTCTCTCAGCTCTGGTTTCAGTGAGAGGGGAGGATGTTATTAAAAAAAAGTACCCCTAAACTGAGATTATCAGTTCATTCAATTTAATTGACTAAATGAAAGGGTAAGGAAAAGTAGGTCTGTAACTGCGGCTCTCTATTTTTAGGGGAACAAACGAGGAAAATAAGGGATTAAGAAAAATTAAGTTGGAGAACTCAGACTGAAGAATTCAAGGATCAGGAAGCAGAGAGATTTGGCATTTCTTTAAATAAGAGGTATAAAAATAATCTTAGATGTAATCGGTTGAATAAACATCTCAATTCAATGATCGATAGGCAACTAGGAATGGAAGAAAAGGATTAGTTAGCACAGGAACCTAGGCCTTGTAAGTCAGAAAGTATAAAACTTGCAGTATTACCTAAGGCCCAATTTTGTGAGGTTTGCTTGTTTGCTTGTTTTGGGGTTTTTTTTCCATGCAAGTAGAAGAAAAGAAGTGAAACTGTCATGATCTGGATGGTTCAACTTAATAGTAACATGATGAAACAAGAAATGTACTTTCAAAGATGTTGAACATGGGACAAAGATAAGGTGACTAGCAAGAATGAAAGTACGAGAATCACCAAATCTGAACTTAAGTTTTGTAAGCAAAACTTAAAAACCTTAATGTAGTCAAAATGGGAATACTGGCTGAGGCAGAAGAACCACCCAGAAGTGAGAGAACTGACACAAAACCACAAAACTCTCCTGGTAATTTTTTTTTCTTTTTGTATAATAAATTCATCTATTATTTATTCTCTTCCACCATGTGTCTACCATTCATTCTTAGCAGTTAACATTATCCATATGCTAAGCTAAAATCATTATCAGCACCATCTGTTTAGTGCATGCTCTCTATATCTTTAATTGCTGTGTTTGGATATACTCCTGTTTGTACAGTCACGTTATACAATTACTACAAGTGTCTTGTTTACATCTCTGTGTATTCCATCATTTGATGGACAACAGACATCCTGCTAGTCAGTCTATTATCTTGTTAGCCACATTCTCAAGATTGCCATCAATTCTATTGTACATTTGCAATAGTCATCAGGCTTCCTCCTTTTTAAATAAATCTGAAATGGTTTTGGCTCAGATATCCCAAGTGAAATCTCATTTTAAAAGTACTATTTCTCTAATTCTACCAGAAATTTGTCTCTGGATACATTTTAGGATGATGTTTGTGTTCTTCCCAGCAGTTCATATGGAAGGTTGTAATTAGCCTACAAATCATGTAATAAATTTTGCCTCAGTTTGTAGCAAAAATCCTTACCGTGAGTTCCTAATAACAAACTCACACTGAGTACGATGACTTCTAATTTCATTTCCGTTGGGCATTTATTTTACCTACACTGATATTTCCCTGTATTGTTGGTTCCCAGTTTTATGTCATTAAATAATTTCAGTTATACATTCCTCAGTTTTATGGCTAGACCACAAGATAACTTTAACAATTGGTCCTGAGAGTGATCCTTGAGAAACCTCACTGGTAACCTCAGTCTAGACCAACGCTTTTGCTTTCCAAACCAGCTCTTTTAGTTTATTCTCTAAGGAATTGCTTTCTAAGCATAGAACTCCTCTCCAATCCTCTTTTCCAGTGTAAAGATACAACGCATAGGAAAACAATTAAATGCATATAAAGAAAGCTTTCAGATCTTTGGACTTAAAATGCTGCGCAACTGACCCTGTGCTTTTTGCTTGGTTAATGGCAGACTGCTACGTAATCTGCCACTACAGCAATCCCAGTAGTGAATCCAATCCTGAACCGAGTGGGTGGCTGATAGGGAACTAAAAGAGATGGAGTGCTTTACTAGTGGGTTATAAATAGTGGTTGGCTGGCTGATCCTGGAAACCCCAAGAGTTGTTCAGGGGTCTTAAGCAAAAGAAGTCTCAAGTGGAAGAGACAGACCCTGGAAGAAAGAAGCCAGAATCAAAATATTGTGAAAATTACCTCAAACTGGCATATAGTTGCAGAAGATTTCTTAAGGTCTTCAGAGGAATGGAGTGGGGTTTTTTATAAAGAAAAGATTTGCTGGTTTACCTAGAAAAAGGGAAGCTGAGAGGTAATCTGATTGCTGCCCGTAAACCACAGGAGGGTATACATCAGGGCTGGAAAAGTATCCTTTAAACTAACAAGAGGATGGAACAGGAAAAATGGGTATAGATTAGTATTAAATAAGTTTGAGCAGGCAGGGGAAGATTTTTAACTCATAGCACGAATTTGTGGAATAACCTTCCAGCAAGGTTAAAGAAATGGGGTCAAAAAAGGCCATTTTTCAAGTTCATTCACCTGATGACAAAGGCTGGAGGTGTCTGCAGCAGCAGGAAGATAAACACAATGATGCACCATGTCCATATAAGTCCTGCGTTCCTACATTGCACAAAGCATGAAGTGTCATTGAACTGGAAAATGAAACTGTTCCCACCTCATTCATGTCAGTAGTATTATTAAAAGATATGGGAAGCCTTTGAACCTGGGTAGAGAAGAAATACTTCTAAGTGGGAGAGGTCTATTACAAGAAGTATCACAAGCAACGACCACTGCATTCTCAGAAGAGATGGAACATTTGGGCCTTTGCACATTGCTTTATAGTCCTTAAGTAGAGTACATCACCAAACAAAGTCCCTGCGATTAAATACGTAGTAATAAAACGCCTTTGCTAATAACCTCTGCAACTGATCCCTAGAGTAACAAGGATACAAATAAAATTCATTCTCATCCTCCACACCACTGTAAACTGGGTCTGTATTTACCTTATCCATCAATTGTATCGATCTGAATATACGACCAAGAAAGTGACTTATGTTTGTTCTCGATTTGAGCCAAACAGGTGTGTAGTAGTAATTAACTGGGGAAGGACATGATTTCAGTACCAATATACACTAAGTGCCCTGAATCATTTGCCAGAAATCATCTTTGAAAGATCTAAGCGTGTCAACCTGAAGCACTAGGAGACAAGGTACCACCATTTTGGGATCAGATGTCCAGCACGAGTAGAGAGCCCTTGTGACTCATTGTTCAAGACAAGGCTGAAGAAAGATCTTTTTCATCTGTGTTTAATTGGTAATCATACATGGCCTAATGCAAGACACATACAGACATATAGACCATTCTTGCCAATCCACAGCACAACAGTCTCTCATTCTGGATCTCATAAATGAAGGAAAAAGTTACAGGACAGATGGGTATGAAAACAAATCTGAAGTACTGCCAGCTAAGGCATTAAACAAATGGACTGAGTGAATGCTTTCCCCTTAACCAAAGAACTGGGTTTCTGGCTGCTCTGAGAAACATCCTTCTCTTCAGTTGCTGAAAGCATAACACAGACAAACTCGGGAGCACTTGGTCCCCCCCTTCTACCCTTCACTGCCAATAAGTGACTCTACTGAGTCTGCCCGAGCAGTTCAGCTAAATTACACTGAATGCTTTGCTGCTCGAAAGTATGCCCCTCTCAGGGGAAACATCCCTGCTGGTGCCACTTCAGGGAAGGTTCACTGGGCTGATGTCGCCCGTGTAAGTTCAGTAGTTCTCTTAGAGAGTGCTTCGCTCTCTTGGCAAAACCCCCTCACTTTGGTCCTGGCGAGGTATTGAAAGACATGCTTTTCAGCCGCCCCTTCCTGGCAGGGGGCTGTTCAAAATTCAGCAGCCCTAGATTCTAGCTTTAGGCAAGGCCTTAAAAATGTTTCATCTCACCTAACTCAAATTTTCTTCAGAGGAACTTTGTCTTTAAACACAAGCCAGCTTGAGATATTTAAGTAGAAATGAGCTTTTCTGATAAAGTAAGGTACATTAGTAAAGTAGCAGAATTTACACAGCAAGTAAAATATTCCTTACTATTAAGAAAATCTCTGTTTATATCCATATTTCCATTTCAGCATCTAGTGCAGTCAGTGAAAATTTTAACACAAGGTGAATATGTTTTGATTCTTAATTGCAGCGTTAGCAGAGTAGCAGATCCTTACCAAGTTGGCCATATTCTCTTCTCACTTAGACTGGGCTTTCCCCTGCTGAAGAAAAGCTTCCCTAAGCATGATGCAATTATTGTAATTTTTCTGGAAATAAAAGACATATCTGTTTTGCAAAGATGTTGGTTTGAATCGCACACCGTTAAGGGAAAGATGATTGTTAGTTAGAAGCCACGTAGCAAGAAAACCTAACTTAACATTGGATGACATGGTATATTGAGAGAGGTTTTATTTAAAAATAAATAAATGTCCTTTTAGCAACAGCACAAAAGTGTCTATCTACCTGTCAACTTTCTGTAAGCAATTTTAAGCTAGTACAGTTTTGAATTTAACACCTGAATAAAAGGCAAAACAACTAAGACATTAAAGAATAACATTTTATATGCAGAGCTGTGGCAGTGAGGCTCCTTGTTAAGAGCTAATAGGTTTGTTTATTTAGAGGACCTAAATTTTCAAACTGATAGAAACAGCTGCAGTCACAGATGTCACTGATAATTCATAGATTATCACTTGAACTACCCACAGGAATTTTAATTTGCAGCAATTTAACTGAACTTGTAAGCTATTAGCGACAAAGGAAATATGGGGTAATGTTATACGGAATACAAGTTTACATTGAACTAAAGGAATATCCAACATATGAACTATTTTTTTAAAAAAGTTTTATATATTTTGGAAATAGTCAACATGGTTTAAAATGTTCCATGTGTCAACTCTTCCTGGAAACTGATACACAACATTCAAAGTACACTGAACACTGAGAAATAAAGAGAAATAATGATTCTTAGAAATAGGTATATGTGCAGAAAAACAATGTAAGTGTCAAGATTCTTAGAAATGCACTCAGAGAATGTGTCATTATGGGACAAAACACACACAAAAAGCCTCTGAAACCAGTCTGAGAAAGAAAAAAATCTGTATTAACAGCAAGTTTAAAAACTTCATAGGAACAAAATTCTGCACATTGTTATTAGACAAGGAAATGAAGGGAGCTTATGGAGGATAGTCAGGAAGCAGAAAGAAGTGTTTTGTGCTCAGACCTTTGTCCAAGCTGTGCATCAGAATTCACTACTGAAAAAAAAAAGAGGTATTCTGTACAGGTTCAAATATGCAGTTGAGCGAACAGAGATTAGCACCATCACCACATTTTGTTCTTAAATATTTGGTCAACATACCTCTCAAATGATCCCAGCATTAATCCAGCTAAAGCTGTCATGGATATTCCCAGAAGTCACAAACGGAGGACTTCTGTAATAGCTGCAATAAACCCATTTCCAACTTTTCTGGGGGTGCTGAGACTAAATACGTAGCACTGGGTGGTAAAGTGGACTACAAAATCAGCTTGCAGATAGAAACTCTCTGCTCAGGTCTTCCCTTTGCTCACATTAATGAAGCCTGGGAAGGTGCTGGGGGCACTTCAGCACTATCTCCTTTCTTTCCCTACATTGCCCATAGACTCCCTCATAGGTCTGAGATCCACTGTGCAGAGCAACAGACAGGGGTCTTTGAAAATGCATTTTCTTTTTGCACTCTGACTTGTGGGATCTGGAGGAAATAGAGATTTACACCAAGAGCGGCACGACATGAGGACAGCCTCCTTCCAGGGAGCTGACAAGCTGAGGGCACAGCAGCAGTGTAGCACTACGTATTGCTATCCCTGTGGAGGAGTCCAGAAGATCGCATCTCCTTTATTCATATCAGCAGATAAAATTCAAACAACAAAAGTGCTCAGACAGGTAAGAGTTCTCTTACCTTCTTCCTCTAAGTGGTGATCAGTGCCATCTTTTAAATCTTCATCCACCCATGGGCGAGATAGAGGCTTGCTTTTAGTCTCACGTTTTTCCTTCTCTCCATTAGTCTTCTTCAGTATTACTCCAATCAAAACACATATAATGGCTATAAAGACTGGTGTTAGGGAAGAAAATAGTGCCATGACTATGGAAATGTGGAGACTTCCTTCAAGTTCCGTAGTTTCTCCTGTAAAGGAGAGGATGAAAAGGGAAGAGCAGAACAGCAGTGAGCAGAAAGGGGTGGACCCAAGGTTCAGTCCTCGACCCTATCCCACTTCTGCTTTTCAGCCACCGCCCCCACAATCTCATCTGTGATATGCTCCTCCTGTTAATCAGTCCCAGGTTTATATATTTTCTGAGAAGAAACTGCCTGTGAACAGCAAGCAGAGGCACTGACCATATACAAACACATAAATGCTGTCCAGTGCAAAATCTAAAAAAAAAAAAGTTCTTCCAAAACCCCAGACTAAGGAAAAACAACTTCCCCCCCCCCCCCCCCCCATTTTTATTGTTATAGTGATCCCAGTAATCTTGCTTGTAACGATTATGAGAAAGAGCCAAGCAGGAATGTGACTTTTAGAAACTGATGGCATCTCTTCAGTATTTAACTCATAAAATTAGTCATATTGCACATATTTCAAGGCCAGGTTGGATGAGGCTTTGAGCAATCTGGTCTAGTGGGAGGTGTCCTTGCCCATGGCAAGGGGGTTGGAACTAGATGATCTTTAAGGTCCCTTCCAACCTAAACCATTCTATGATTCTATGATCCCAGGAAATCAGAATATCACCAATTGAATATCAGCTTGCAACACCACCCTTGGCTATGTAAATGGGTCAATAAAACAGAAAACAAAGTGGCAGCATTACCTCCATATGAAGCACAAATTAGATGATTCACAGAACTCTGTATTCATCCTGGATGTTCTGGGGGAAGAAAAAAGAAGAATTCAGGGGATCAAAGTAAGAGATATTTGAGGGCTGAATATTTATGCTGCAGTAAATTTTAAAACTGTGATTCAGCTATCTTATCAAAGGAAAGATTAAGAAGTGATAGGATCCTGGGCTAATCCAAGAACGGTCAATGTCTAAACGCTTAACCCATTTTTTACCCCAGCCAGCTGCTTGGGAACTGAATCAGCACAGCAGCACTGAATTGACATCTTTATCTGGGACTGTTGGGACATACTGGATAATGAAATACTAGATGGTAGTGGGTGCCAAGGGGTGTGCTGGAGAGCAGGGTACAGGGGTACCGAATGCATGCAGTCACCAGCACCCACCCGCCCTGCCAAGCCTTATCTCATGATGCACAGGGCCAGCTTTGAAGAAGTCTCTGCATCCATGGCAAGTTGATCTGCATTTTGGATAAGTCCACCCAAGATAAGTGGGAGCAGTCGTGGCTGTAACTGTTCCAGGAGATGGTGTGTCCCAGGGCCCTGGCACATCGTGCACTGTGACAGACACCTGCTGGGGGACATCGCAGGTCCTGCCTAGGGCACCCCCTGTTTCCTTGATGTGGAAACCAGGGCACACAGGAGAGAGAGAAGAAGTTGAGGCATGCACAGGTTTCATCCTGACAGGTTCTCAGTCCATACCCTAGCCTCTTGTGTCTCTTGCCCCACTGGTTTTGCAGGACTGGGCACACCCTTGCTGGTCCCATTTGACACTGCTACTCCAAAGGCTCTCACTCCCTCCCTTCGCATGCTTCAGCAAATACTGTCGGCTGCCTTGAGGAAGGGTCTGTGTGTCAGGAAGCACAGATTAACAACCAGGCTGATGCACAGGAAGAGGAATGTGTGACCATACCAGTTGGCCACGCACTGCAATAGTCTGGCTGACAGTTCGGTCATGTATCCTCTTAATACAAGCTCCTTGTATGAAAAGGGACAAGGCCAAGCAAACTGCTCAGCTGTGCACATACTGCCTAGATGTGTCGAGAGGCAAAAAGAAACTGCCTCGCAACTTGTACCCAGGCTGGGCTTTCTCAGCTGCCCAGCTCAGGTACAGAATAACTATTTCACTGCTTTTGCAGTACATCCTACTCCAACACACAGTCCCCACGTCCCCATAGGCCCTGGTCCTTCCAGGCAATGTATGAGATCTCTGTAAGAAGGGTACCACCAGGACCAGCCAAATGTCTTCATAAGTCCATCAGAGATGAAATGAAGAGGACATGCAAAAATTGTGCTTACGTTTCTAATCTAATCCAATGAAGTTGGCAATAGACAGGCACCTACCTCTGCCTAAGAGGGCAACCTGCTTGAAAACCCGAGCCGTGAATCTTCTCCCTACTCTCCAGTGAAGTTGTGACCTGGGACACCTGCTTGGGTCATTTATCTTGGGCTGTGTTTAAAAAAGCCCCAAAACCCATACACTGTACAGGAATATGAAGGACAACTATCGTGGGAAAGAGCTAAATTTATCCTCTCTCTCCTCGATTTAGAGCCGATATTTAAACTCATTTTTCCTGCCTGCTGGCCATCCGGTCACGGGGAGAGATAACTTCACCTAATCCCAATTACAAACATTGAATTTGTTGTGAGTAGAATAGGAACCTGCAGTTTCATCAGACACATTTTCAACAGCCTACTCTATGGCAAGGAAGTTAGAAGGAATGCTGTCTGAATGACACTGACTGTTTCTCCCACAGGGAATATATTCTTGTTAACCTTGAATATTCACATACACGTAAATTAGGGTCTGGATGCTTTGCGGCTGAGAATCCATCCTATGGAAAGACAGGCCTGTGCTGAAAGAGAGAGAGAAGCAATATAGAATGTCCAATGCTGTTGTTTAAAATAACTACCTCTACTTGCAATGATGGGAACTTTGTAATCTCTTGCTGTTCTGGAATAACTTTGACTTTCTTAGAGGTGATGAGACATTAATTTTTCTCTAGTAGAGCAGAGAAAGAAAGCAAGCTAAATAAAAGTCCCTTTGGTATTAACTTAAGCAAAATCTATATTTGGTGTTAAAAATTCAAGACTTAGCTTGAACTTCAGCCCCACAGAAATCCCACAATACCTTGTTTTATTAAAACTTGATTTAGTTTCAATAACTCCATACCGTAGACATTCAAAATATAAACACAGTGATACTCAGAGGAACTGTGGGAAGGAGTGGGTGGAAGCAGCCAAATTTTATATGGTAGATTTTAATTCGTTTTTCTGTCGGATTTTCTTCAATTCAAGCTTTAAAGAAATGTTATTATTATTACCATGACAAGTTCAAGCAAATTTATTACCATTATTTCTTCTGTTCTAATGGAAACCTCAAAGCCTAGCAGCTGGATTTTATTTTTAGTTTCAAAAATAGTCGGGAGAAACATTACAAATAACCCTACTCCTAGGAATTAATGAAGCTTTTCTGACAGATGTGGAAAGAAACTAGAAAATTTTGATAGAAATACAGCTATCAAGAACACCAAAGTACTCAAGTATCACTGCATGAAATCCATGTAAACACTCTTAAAATATACAGATCATCATACTAAAAGCTTTCAGACCAAAAGTTCTTTCTTTAATATTTCCCATTAAATTCTGTACATAGTTGTAAGAAAAAGTATGTACTCAAGTATTAAATATAACCCTTTATTTTTCTTAAAGCAAAAAGCAAATGTCATTTATAGGCTACAAGGACATATGTAGTTGGTACCATGCAGTGTGTTAGCTCTGCACTAAGCTTATGTGATTTTGCTGCTGAGGGTTGTGGGACCAACTTACTACCATCCTACTGTAGATGCAAAGCCACCTTTCAGTACCCAGCCATGAGCTCCAAGTTTTGCAGCTCCATCTCTACTTTGGATATTCCCCACTGGTTCTTCCCATCATCCCATGGCCTCAGCATACCCCTCTCATCCTGCTTGGAGGAGTCTTATGCAATTATTATGAGATTATCTCATGGCTAGGCTGGGGCAAGTCTCTTGACAAGTTCTTACACGCATATGGGGTTTAACAGAAGAGTTACACAAAAGATGTAAATGATAGGAGAGCCTCCAAATGCACAAATTATCAATTCACCTATTATCCGCATAGGGTGAACATGAGCTACCTAAATGCACAGAGGTGGAAGGGAAAGAGACTGTGAACAGCTAGGCAGAACCAAAACCATCAGCCCCCACAGTCTTTCCTACCCATGTTTTTCTACCAGTACTTTATCAGAGAACTCTTAAGACTTCTTATTGGATGCTATAGGAAATCAATAATGTCTAGACTTCAAAAAGGGATTCAATACAACTAACAAGTGCACAGTATGGTAGTTAAAACACCTAATTTAGGAAGTCTCTGAGACTTGGGAAGATATACGGATGGAGTGACCCTTTTGTGCAGTCCTTAGCCTTCTCGTTTTTCCTAATCATCTCCCCTTGGCCATGTACAGACATAGGCTATAGCACTAGATGGCCTCAGATGGCTAGGACTTGGTATGAGAATTCTTACTTTAGTCAAAAGCAGGTCTGTATAAAGGAGAGCAGTAGCAGAAAAAGAAGAATGCTAACAGGGAACATACAAGAGAGCAGAGTAGGATGAAGGAGGTAATTGCAATAAATATAGCACAAGTCTGTGAGAGAAAACACATTTTTGGGTGCTGACTACAATTACCATTGCACATGTCTCTTGCTGAACATTATCAGTTACACACCTACAAGGAACACGTGCACTCTTCCAGCTACTTGTCAGCGCATAAGCTACTGTCAGGACCCTCAAGTGATATACCAACACATGGTGGTGAAAGTGTCCACACAGAAAACTTGCTGTGTTGCAGTTAGAAGCAGGAAAAAGTCGCCATTGGGTATTGTCTAGAGACAAAATAAAATACTGCATTGGCGTCAGGGACAGAAGTGAATTTCAGATTGAGTTGGTGTTTACTGAAAAACAACAAAAAAAAGTCTTTTCCAATGTCATCCATGATCAGCTCCCAGCTCAGTACATGTCTGCTATGGGCAAGGCAGAAGCACACAGGAACTACTTAATCCAATTTCCCAATCAACACAGAGACAAATGTCTGGGATAAGCTGAAACTTATACATCATCAGGTATTGGCGTTACTAAAGATATGATTAGCTTGATAAGCATCTCCATCTCCGTGATACATCTAGCACATACCCTCCTGCCTCTGTCAGTGACCAGCACGCAGCGCTTCCAAGCAAGGTGACCCTCACTTTTCTGCTGTCTCTTGCCTCTTCCGCACCCCACACATACAACCACCTCCTCTCCTTCCCTTCCCCTGAGTCAGCTGTACGATCTCTTTATGACCCCTGAAGATATCAGGTATCTTGCCCTGTAGCACTAGATTTGATTATCTTTTTCATTAACTTAGCTCAGATTGCCACAAATGTTATTACTGCTTATGAACTAGCCTTCTGAAATCTAACAGTACAGTGGGTAATACAATTACATCCCATAGCAATGAAAGCACGAGACAACAATGCACAACGTAATAGAGTGATTCATTCCATTTGTCCTCAGTGTAACGCCCTTCAGTTGCAAGCTCCCTGTATTTATATATTACAGGGCAGACGAAATAACCTAGCAATAGACAACACAATTCATTAATATCTTTCTATATAATAATAATCAATTTATTAGGATCTGTGGTACCAGATAAACCATTACTCATGCTCAACGGGACAATAGTGGTCCTAAAAATATTTCTGATTTCAGAAAATAACTTAAATTTTAACCCAGACACTAACTTACCCCCAGATTCATACCAGAAGGAGCAATTTGCTACTGCTGTACCAATGTTATCCCCACAAACACATAGGATTGAGTTTACCCGTAGCAGGAGTCTGGTAGACGTTAACAGCACTACTCACCGAGGTAAAGCTGCACGGGTGAGTTTGCAGAAACTCACTAAAACTTTCAGCTCCTGAAACAGAGATCCTAAAGACATCACTGAACTTACACGAAGCACCACCAAGTGTCTGCAGATAACACAGACCTTGAGAGTTATTTGCCCAAACTACGGGGATATATAAATACATAAAGACAAAATATTATTTTTCCATAATCACATTTAGGCATAGACTTATAATAGGCTGTGTTAAAACCTGATATATTCTGTGAGTACTGCTGGGTTACCTTTGATACCAGCCCACAGGGAAAAGCAAGAAAAAAAATAAATGGCCATTTCTGAATAGCCACGTGGTAGGTGGGAGAGCACAGCCTAATAGAGGCTGTCATAACCTCTTCAGGGTAGGAGTGTTTAGGGACAAGGAAGAAGGGGTAGCAATGGCCCCCTCCCAATAGCCAGTAAGTTGAGAGTAACCTCTTCCAGACAAAATATCACAGCAAATTAATTCTCTGCCTATCAGGCCAAAGAGGGGAAGGCAAAGCAAAGTGGAGAGATAGACATTCAAAAAGCAGATTATGTATGTCCATACTGCCCGAGGTGTAGGGCCAAAGCATGCGTACAGATAGACCTGAACCAGCTCCATTATCAGAGCCACATAGCTATCGTGGTGCCAAAGGGAGGAGCTACCAGCTTAGCCGTGACCCTAGGCACATACTCAAGCAGGTCCCCATGCCAGCACCCCTGCAGCTGCAGCTCTCCAGCCTCCATCCCCAGGTACACAGAGCCCACACACGCTCTGCCTGGGCTTCTGATTGCAGCACAGGCATCAGCCCTGATCTCTCTTCCTCATCAGTTCGCGACGCAGGAGGATGAGTGTTTACAGTGAATTTATAGCACTGCCCCATATGATCAGACTTTTCAAATCATGGTGTGAAGTCAAGTAACTGTTAGCAGTAGAGAAATGATAACTGGATATCCTTTGTAGCTGGTGTAAGAAACATTGCTATTGTCTTTTTGATGTAAAGAAGAAATACAGGGGGAAAAAAGAATTAAAAAAGAAAAAGAAAAAAAAAATTAAAAACCCTACTTTTTAGAGGTGGATTTTTATTTCCAGTTGCTAATATACTTTTTTTGTGTGCTTCTAGGGAGGGAAATTGTCTTTTGTGCCATACTGTTATGACAGGACAGCTGAATGGCAGCATGTAGCATTTAAAATCAGCATTTCAAAGCCTCAGCTATTCCTAGAATAGCTGTTTCTATTACCTCACTTCTTATTTGCACCAAATCAAAACACGGCTAGATTATTTGAAGAGTTTCTTAGCTGATTACATCTGAGCCTCTAAAAACTTCATCTAGGAAAACAGTTTCTAGCTATGAATGTGAAAGGAAGCCTTGAATTCCTATGTAATCACAAACAGCAATGTTCAAAGGGTTTGGGCTTTTTGTGGGTTTTCTTTTTTTTCCTCTTCTTGACATGCTTTGAATGAGTTTCATCCTCCAGCCTCCTGAGAAAATCCATCACAAGGCTGAAGCCTTGTCCTTATCATGGAGGGCATCCACAGCCTCCTGTCTTCCACATGGTGGGTCTGCCCCTCCCTAGCTCCAATCCCCCTCCAAGTTCTCTCCTTCACAGGGGTTGCTTTGTTGTCTACAGTGTTGCTTGGACAGTGGATTGGCCACACAGGTTCCTCGCCCATCCTAGCAGTGAGCATGTCCCCATCTTTGCTCTCCTTAAGGGGCCTTTGCAGCTCCCTGGAAACACTTCAAAGCAAAATCCTTCCTCCCTTCTGACCAGTAGCCAAGCATTAACTGTCACCATGACTCTGTTTCGGCTGCATCAAGGATGGTGCTGTTCCAGTATTTCCCTCTCTCCCTTGCTCCAACATTTTTTCCTTGCAAAGGGAAGCCGGGAAGTGAAGATGGCCACGCCTGTGCGTATAGAGTCCGGATCAGCACGTATGCTGACCCAGCTCTCAGGCAAAGCACAGAGGCATCAGACAGTGTGGGAGACATTTTTAGAGTGTCTGATAATGTGAAATATCTTGGTATCCGGGGAGGGTGAGATAGCTGGGTGGTCAGGTCAGCATGCTCCACAGGGGCCCTGAGGCTGCAAAGCCACATGCCAAGGGACCTAGGATTACAGATCTCCTTCCCATCTCGAGTCACCCTTTTAAAGGACAATCCCAAGCACACAGAGAATTTAAAGGACCACCACAAAGAACTTGACAAAGATATTTTTGCCCTTTTCCCTAAGGCCAGAAAGGAAAACATTTCACCCTGCCGCCATCCACTGATCTAAGACTTCAAGAGATGCAGATCTCTTGCTCAACTGTACTGTTACTTTTACCCTGTGTGTAAATATTTATTTCATAACCTGTCACATCAGCTAACCAGCAAATCACTCCTCTCGGGTTG
This sequence comes from Burhinus oedicnemus, assembly GCA_008921705.1. Classification (NCBI taxonomy): domain Eukaryota; kingdom Metazoa; phylum Chordata; class Aves; order Charadriiformes; family Burhinidae; genus Burhinus; species Burhinus oedicnemus. Next base: position 1,846,745 of record VFFE01007510.1, read on the forward strand.
CAGTCCACCACCTGACAGGTTGCCAAGGGGTGATTAACGTTTACCATCTTCCTCTTGGAGAAAAAAGCTGCAGCTTTCCCTTGTTCGCCCACAAAAAGGCAGCATTTCTCACAATGACACTTAGTTCAAAGTCCCAGCACTGTTCAAACAATTCACTTTACTCAGCTAACACTTCATTACAGACAGTCACTCTCTGAAATGAAACTGGATATTTGTGGACTGTTTGAAAAATACAACTATGTGGCACAATTAAATTGTTTGATGTTTGCTATTCCACCAGCCAGTGGACTTTACATGTGGTTTCTCCAGAGGGCTTAGATTTGATTTAAGCATACAGAGCTTGGAAATAGGCTCAGCTGAAATTTTTCCTTGGGATTTAAATTCTTTTAAAATCTCAGACTAGTTACATAGGCAAAATCCACTCTGCATCCCACTGTGAAACTTTTCCCTTTGTTATCATTAAAACAATATAAAAGCTCAGGCCATGGCAGCCATTTGAAAAGATCTGTTTTCTGACTGAACAAAAACTGTTCTTTCATTCCTTCTAAAATAAGAGCATTGTCCTTGACACCAGAGGAAAAGTTCACAAAGGGAAAAAATGATCAGTGTTACCTGAAAGATCTGGAGGATCTCATGTTGCCCTACTGCAGATGTGTTATGGCTGTAGCCACTGGTACAAGGAAGAGGAGGCTCAGACTCCACAGAGGTTATTTTACTTAAAAATTTATGAATGGGTATTTCTAAAAAATATGATGTGCATCATGACTGAGTAAACTCAGAGATCCAGGCATTCTGCCAGCATCCTTACCCTCACCTCACCGTGTCACCAATACAGTGACAGAACAGGCTGCTGCCCTCCCTGATGCTCCCACATTATCCTGAGCAACAGCAGAGTCCCTGTTTACTGCATGGTAAGTTCAGTTTGGGACAGCTCTGCACGTATGGCTGACACTCTTTTAAAGATCACCAAGGCGCTGCCACAAGACCAAGTGTCTTCCCACCACCGGTCAATCATATCTTACCTTGCAATCAGTGCCCTGCAGTCCATTACAGTTAATCAATGCTGGAGCATCTTCTGTGTCCAAAAAAATAAGTAAGCTAATTTTTCAATATTGACTGCAACTGTTTGGTTTTCAGCGTGATTCCACTCCAAAATTAAAAAAGAATTAGGACCTATATACTTCTTTCTCTGTGCTACAGGTTCCCCCCACCCCTGCTAACCGTGAGCTAGTCTGCCATCGTGTAACGTGCTTTGCTATCAGGCACACACACAGCGGATCCTGCACAGTGGTTTGCCAGTAGATTTTTGTAGCTTAAGAACCCAATCGTTCATTTTAGTCAGGTGCTTCTCAATAAATGCAAAAGTAGCAGAGGTTTATCTATGAAGCTAGGCAGGGGCCCTGTCCTAGCCCTGCTGTTAATTGAGGTGACCCCTGAGTAACTTTACCTCGCACCCAGCGTCAGCTGCCTTTGAGGTTGTGCTGACAGCAAAAATAGAGCTGGTATGTGACCAGCACTTGGTTATTTCCCCTTCCTCAGCTGATGCCTTATTATACAAGGCTCCGAGGGATGCAGATGTACAACCAACAATCTGTGAAAGCATATTTCCCCAGCGGTTCCTTCAGAGTAGCACAAAAGTGTCAGATGAGGACAGAAGCTGGCATTGTGCTACTGGCATGACTGAATCACAACAGGAGCTCTGCTGTTAACCATTTAACAGTCTAAGCATATTGTACAGCACTGTCCTGTCTGGTTTCTGCCCAGCATTATTCCTACTAGAATAGTAGATCAGGAAACTAATTGTCCAGCAAAACTGTGTGATGAGCCTCTGGACAGACACCAGACTGACAGATCCAAGCAACGGTCCAGCTACTCCAGCATCCTGGCAATGGTGGGTGGCACGAAATGCCTCAGATGATGCTAAATCCTCATCTCCTTCAAAACCAGGTCCTTTCATGGCAGCGATTCCTGCAGGTAACTGTGATCTCTGAAAATACGTCAGTCTTCCCTTCAGAAGGTAAAGGCGTGAATTACCACAACCCTTTGGTTGATGAGCTTGTGCTAGCAGGTGGCATAAGAAAAGGTTGCTTTTCCACACTGTTCATTACATTTGTATCAAAGCCTCCTGGGGATAAACTGACAGCACGTTGACACAAGCAGACAGCAGCACTCGTAGCCCGGGGGAAGGTAGTAAGTTCAGGCCCCCAGAGCCAAGTTTCTCTTCCCCAGAGTCATCTTCTGGGAGCTGTTTGGCTGCAAGCAGCTCCGCTCATTTGCTGTCTGCCTGCTCATCTGCTCCGTCCCCCCATGCTATCTTGCTTCTCCATCTTCCTCTTGCTTCAATCCCCTGCCTCTCCCCGCTCCTTTTATTCTCTGCCATCCAACTCTATCACACATTTTCCTTTTCAGCCTCCATCACACACCCAAAACCTCTTTTAACAGCACAAATAGTGCTTTCCCTTCCAATTAGGGCATGAGAGTCAGTGAAATCCTAACCTGAGCTGTCTGGGTGCTGGCAGAGGTGCTCGCCTTCAGCAGTCACCACCCACACCACACCACGGATTCCTTCCAGGGAGCACTGCAGGTCCCCCAGAGCTGCACTGCCTGGCAGGAGACCTCCTCCGAGCAAAAGAAGGAAGACAGCACTAATGAAATGCCTCTCCTGTCATCAGTCCCCCATTAAATCCATCTCATAACTCAATAGGGTAAATTAACAGTGACATTTGGGGTGTGGTGAGGCAAACTTAAGGCAAATTCTCTTGTCGCTGTTAATTTAGGAACCTCTATTAGTTTCAGGAGGGATTATTCTAACATTCTGCCAATAAATCTAACAAGAAACATGTCAGACTCTCCTTTGTCCAGCCCCTCAGTTTACAATTATGTCCATCTCATTATTTCGACAGTATTATTGCTTAGTGCATTACGCTACCTCCAGAGTAGTGCCATAGAGAGATTAAAGGTAGTAGGAATCTTAACCTTACATTTCATTGCTCTTGTCAGTTCAAGTTAGCTACACAATGTCATCATATTTTTATATAATACAGAAAAACAAGTTGTTCTTTTATTATTCCTTTTGAGTAAATCCATTCCTTTTCTAGGCAGCAGATAGTAAAATTAATGTCTGTTCTCATAATATTTTATGATCTTGAACATCAAATATTCCCTGGCTGCTGAATCAATCAGAATTCATTGACTCCTATTAACAGTTAACAGGGCACTGTGGTCTTCAAACAGACGTTCATAATAAGGCTTTGACTCTGTGAAATTATGCTAGATAGCCAGAAAGTCATTTAAGTTACATGCAAGATCTGGTTTGCAGGAACTAAGAAACACGAATACATTTATTTTCTTTAATACATTGATGTGGAATACCAGCCAAAGTCCCCATAGCATGACTTTAAAATATGATGTCCTTAGCTTCATCACTTTCATATGATCCCTTTTATTATTTGGTTGTGTTTCAGCTAGAGAGAAAGACAGACTATCTCTCTGATCATCTTGACACAAGACATGAGGAAATTCAGGGTCTGTAAGTTTTCAGAGAATATTTTTAGGAAATACAATTCTACAATACAAGTGGGACATTCCCATTGGCAATTTAAAAGGATGGTATAAGTGATAATAGGGACATCTTCATTTACAGTTATATTCATGGTTACACGTACAATTATACAGCCTGTCATGAAAAAAAACCTTAAACACCTCGCTGGATACTTTAAAATCAAAACCAGGTCTATAGAGAAGCCCATATAACTGTTGTTGAAATATGACAGTAATATATGACATTTTATGGTCTTCTACTCATTAAGTTTAGGAAGCAAATTAATTTCTCACATGTGAGATCAATATCACCAGCTCCAGTGGTAGTTAGCAGTGTAAAGCAAACGAGGTTAGGATCCCTGCACACACTGTGCTTCTCAGAATATGCATTTTGGAAATAATTGCTCTCTCAAAAGAGTTAAAAGCCTCTGCCCCTTTCTAAATGCAGCACAGTAAAAACATCGCTCTCTCTAACAAGTGTGGTTCAGTAATTGTAATGTCATTTTAAATTCTAATTCAAAGTAATTTGATTTGCAGGAAATGACAGTTAATTATTCATGCAAATGCCTCTATTAGGTGTGGCTGGACTAAGGCACAATCCACACAGTAGGTAAGAGCACAGACTCCAGCGTTCCTCACACAGTCTGTGATGTCTTTCATAATACTGAAACAGTTATTTTTTTCCTGCAAATCACTACCTGCTAAAAGTAATTTTCATGTGGAAGTTGAAATTAGAGGTGTAGTCCAACATAAGGAATAATTGTACTCCAGCCAGTTTTAAGTACTGTTTACAGACTTGCAGCCAACGTGCACCTCTGTGACAGTCCAGACCTGCTGGCCTGTGTTTCACAAGGCCTGGCCATGAAGAACTTCCTCCTGATCCCCGACATATCTGAAGGCACGGGTCCTAAGCAGGACCCAAAAGTTCACATACGAGGGGTCATGTCAGACAAAAATCACCCTGTTTGAAAAGTATTGCCTAAGGCAATGTTTTGACAAGGGAAACCAGCGCCTTTTGCATGAAGAGAGGCTGACCCTCCTGTGCTCAGCCAGGGCTTTCCGACTCCCTCCCAGCAACACATTCCTTGCGCGTTAGCCCTTGCTCCATCACACAAGGTTAGCAATGCTTCACTGGCGCTGTATGTACACTCTCCCACCTATTTTTGGCTCTACTATGGCACCAATTCCCGTAGTAAATAAGGTCCTTACTGTTTGCAGTCTATTTTTACAACCCTAACACTGCGAGCTAGGAAAATGCCACTACACCCACAGCACACACAGGGGAGAGAGGCAGAGAGAGACCAAGCTGCAGCACAGTAGGGACTGAACACCTCTCCTCCCGTGTGAACACCCGGCCTATGCTTCCTGTCTGTGCTTTAAGATAAAAGATGCTGCACAATGTGCCTGTAAAGCCCTTCCCTCTGAGCACACAGTTCTTCCCTTGAGAACAGTGTGATGTGTCCCCGTAGACCGGCCAGAGAAGGGGCCAGGACACCGGCAGGGCGCTGAGTTCCTGGAGACCGTCTCCTCAGCTTCAGGTTGCATTACAACACTCAGTCATGGCCATGGGTGCAAGTGACACCAGTTTTTAGAAAAGCACCAGAAGAGATACGGGAAAGGTAGCCTGACCTTTGAACCAAGACAATTAGGGGAAGTTGTAATAAAGACTAGAATTAGTGGGCATCTAGAGAAGGACAATCTACTTGGTATGATCATGCCAGGAAGAGTTAGTATCGCTTTTATAACGAGAAGCTCTGCCTTGCTTTCCCTGGAGATGCACAAAGGAATCAACAAACCTGTGGCTAAGGGTGATCTGGCTGACACAGACTGCCTTGATTTTCAAAAATGCCTGCCAAAGGGTTAGAAGAAACCAAGCATCCATGAAAGATCCTACCACAGCTGGAAAACACAGTAGCAGCATTTTCTCAATAAATAGTAAGCAACAGTTTCAGAGGGGTCTGTGCTGGGACCTGTGCTGTTCTGTGTATTTACAGGCAATTTATAAAAGGATAACTAAGAAAGCTTACCAAGAATACAAAGTTATTCAGGGTAGCAAGGACTAGCACCAACCATGAAGAATTGCAGAGAAATCATATGCAACTGAGCAAGAAAATCCTTCAAAAGGTTTATGGCAGAACTGGCAAATGTTCAGAGAAAGGCAGGACAGAAGATCAAGGGTAGGGAAAGCTGCTGTACAAGGAACAAATCAGTGAGGTAGGACCCAGCAATCTGTGAAAGAGGTGACTTCTGGGTATACAAAAAAAGTCTGCAAAACTGTGACTGGGTGTAGGGAGGGTGGGTAAAGACTGGTTGTGCACTTCTCTGACAGTACCAGTGCCAGGAGAGCATCAACTGAAGCTTGTAGGACCCAAGTTCAAAACAACAAAAAAAGGGCAGCAGGAATGCCTCAACAAAGGGCATTGCAGATGACAAGTTTCTGTGGCTTCAAAGGAAGGCTGGACATATTCTCATAGAGGACAACTCCCCAGCAACCACATCTGACCACAAAGTCTCTGAGCTCAAACAGGTGAAGGCTGGGAGAGCACCAAGTATCACACATTCTCATCTTGCTCAGATTCTTCTCTAGGTCTTCACGTATGGAAACTGTCAGGAGCAACAGTCTGGGCTGGGTGAACCTTGGGTCAGGCTCCGCATCACCAATGTTATCTTCTAAAAGCATGAAAATCTCTCCTACAATAAGCTTTCAATGTCTTTATGCATTAAGTCATCTCTGGGGTTCTGTGTTAAATCCGCCATTTTCCTTAGGTCCTTCCCTAAACATTTTATAATTCTGTCTGAATCGCACATTTTTAAAAAGCGCATAGCTCTCTTCATAGCAGAAGCCAGCTTCGCTGCACCTCCCAGGTTCAGAAATAAGAACACAACCACAATTTTAACTTAACTCACAACTTCTAGGCTACTCTCCTGATGATTTTAAGGCTTGGCAGCAGCAATAAATCTCTATGCACAGTTCAGTTTAAATAAAAAAAGGCCTTACAAATGGAAAACCCTGGCACTGTGACATGCTGTCTCAAGGGCGCATAAATGCTCTGACAAAGAACTGTGTGGCACACATAAGGACAAGGAAGATCTCTACGACGTCCAAGAGATGATTTGTGAGCTCTATTTCAGTCATTCTCCTCAGCTAAAGGTTGAAAAGAAGAAGAAACATTGTTGAAATGTGACACTATTTTATGCAAGAAGTGGTTTGAGATCTAGAAAAAAAAAAAAAGAAAAAAAAAGACATGAAGTGGCAGCATGAGTCCAGTCATGATATAGTGCTGAGCAAGGCCTGCTTGTACTTAATGATTTTTTCCACTGAATTGCTGCCTGGGTTCTCCAGCAAATCAGTATGCCAGGCAGGGGAGAAGCCGTACTGCAGAAAGAAAAGAAGAAAAGGAAAAGAAGGGTGTCATTTTCTATTTGCACGTTTCTGATGCAAAAGAAGAGATACCATAGAGGTTATCCCTTAAAGCAGAGCTCACTTGGTATTTTTGGTTCCCTTCTCACAACCTTCACAGGGAAGATAACAAAACAGCAGCAGGCAGAGCTTCTGCAGGAGCAGCTGTAATTGGAAGACATCTTGTTCCTGCTGAGCAGCAACATCCCACCTTCTTCCCCTGGAGAAAAAAAAAAAAAAATCTAAAACCAAACAAAAAAAAAAAGAAAAAAAAATCCTGAAAGGGTTGTGGGACCAGGTGGCCTCTGTAACCAGATGACAACCCTGGTGGCAGCCACAGGGCCAGCAGGGCACAGGCACTGTGTCCAAGGAGCGTCGCAACAAGATACAGGAGAGCCACAGTGCCTAGACCTTCCCGAGGTGCCCCCTGCACGCTCCCAGACATGCCTTCCCAGCCCTGCCTGCTCTGCTCTAATGACCCTCTTTGTTGCTCGTGTGCCTTATTAGCGGAACCGGGGAAGTGGCTGAGAGGGACCAAAGTATTGTGTTGCATTCCTGAGAGTTAAACCATGCATTAAAATTGTCTACATAAACGCACAGAGATTCATTCCTCATCTTCCCTCCTTCACACAGCATTGACAAGTTGACCCATTCCCAAGATTAACAAAGCTGTTTTCGTTCTGTTTGATGTCCACAGCCCTAGCAACCTCCTGGTTCCAGCACACCACCACCAGCCTGTGGTCCCCTATCACAGCAACCCCCTGGAGCCTCCACACACCCTCCTGGTAGTCTCTGTGTCCCCCCACCTCATCCTGCTCTCCTCAGGCAGCTGAACCAAGGGCAGAACCTGCTGCGAGGGGTTTGAGCCCTCTGCGCTGCACAAGGAAGCCACTGTGCTCCTGCAGAGCCTCTTTGTTTTTCCTCTCCAACTGACCACCTTCATAAAACCTGGAGCAACTCCACGTCTTTTGAAATGCCGTGCCTCCATCAGATTTGCTCAAGTGACCATTAGGCTCAAAAATTACACCTGAGGGAGGAGGGATAGGCAGCCTAGAAAGAGAGCGTAGCTGCACAAGCTTCATTTGCTTTGGGAAGTTTGGCTAGTGTTCCCACCCTCTAGGCCTGGAGATTTCATTCAGCTGATCATCTAATATTTAGCACTCTGTGAATTTTTTAAGGCTATTATTCCACAAACTTGAATACTTTCTTCTTCCCTGATGCTTGAATATACTCTGACTGCTGAGTTCAGACAAGATTAGATTTTGGTGAGCAAAAGGAAGTAATTCTCCCTGTTTTCCCATTTCCTTTTTAAAAATCCCAGTAAAAATAGAATTCCCTCAAGGAGGCTTCAAGAAATACTTGAGGCCCTTTATTATGAATTGAAAGGATCTACAGAAAAAGACAGACATTTTTCATTTAGAAAAATGACACTTAATAGAAAGAAACATGCAAAGCTGTAAGCAATCAAGTCACATGCCCTTAAGGCCATGATTACACTGCACCTAACTTCAGCTGAAGGCCACTTTACTGGGATGTCTGATTTACTTCAATGACTACTGCTTAACTTGAGTAGTATTAGTAGAAGTCCCATGTAATTGGGGACACACTTAGCTGGAGCCAATGGACTGTATAATGTTCAGCCAAGCATTAGGCAAGTGAGGAAGATTAATCTCTTTTTCACTGATAGAGGAAGCAAAGACCCACAAAATAAGCACAGGCAAAATGCAATGAATGACTTTTACTCTTGGTTTCTTTTAAACTCATTTGTATTATTTTCATGATCTTCAGGCTTACTCTGTAGGAGTAAGCCTGAAGCATAAGGAGGTCAGACTAGATGGTCACATCAAGCCCTTTTGAAACTGACGTCTGCAAAGTCCCAGAAGACACAATTCCTAGCGCACCCAGGCAGTGGTGGGAAGGATTTGCATGCATATGCAACTCAGACAACAGGCTGGAATGCCTACCCTTCAGCCTGAAAGTGTGAACACCTGCCACCTTCACCAGAAACCAGAGGCTTGTTTTGAAAAGCCCAAAGCCAGGTCCATGCCTACGTCCCACAAAACCTCAATGGGCAGCTAAGCAGATAACTTCCTCTTAAACCTCAAAAGTCCCCTCTATACCCTAAAGAAAGTGATTTGTAAAGTTGGGTAGATCAACAAAAGCAGGGACGAAACCCTGAGGGTAGAGGGTAAAAGGAGTCAAACTGGGCTGAGGTATAAACACATTATTTTATCACTGTAGTAGACAGTGGAACCAACAGCCAAGAAAAAATGCAAATGGGAGCTTTTTCCAGATTCAGCACAACAAGTCAGAGTCACTGTACATTAAAAGCACAGCTTGTTTCAGCCCGCTTTTGGGGAGGGAGAGAAAACACCTCGTGTTTCTCTCTTTGTAGAAACCTTCTTTTTCAGGCTAGCCTCCAGTCACCTGGAGTACATCCATGTCCGCATCTGTCTCTCCCAAAATTGCTCCTTCTGGTGGTGCAGCCATCTCCAGCGGGGCAGGGCCCGCAGCCGTTCCTGCTGGCCGCAGACAAGCAGCAGAGCCAGCGCCAGCCTCGACAGCACAGCCTGCAGCGGGCAGATAGGCAACGCCGCTGGCGCTGCGTGGAAATAGAGAACGCAACGCGCAGTATCAAAGAAAGAGAGAAAATTTACTGTGAAATAGAGAAGACTTTATGCATCATAGAGTTCTTGTCTGTGCTATCACAGCAAATGTGAATGGGATGGGAATGCCACCAAGAGCTACAGATGTAGAGGAAAAAGTTGTCCAGAAGGCAGAATTACCTCCATTACTAGACACTTGGAGTTACCCTGAATTAATGATAGTTCTGCAGTCCTCATTCACTGGAGGGGAAAAAAAAAAAAAAAGCTTAACAAAGTAACCATTAATACACTACATTGCCTCTGGAAAAGGCAGCATGAATACAGTGTATGTAATGAGCAAGTCTAGATTGGGACCCGAGAGAGCTTTACACACGCATAAAAGACAGGTTTGCTCCTGCCTGGCCATCTGCAGAGGTCTCTCCCTTAAGTTGCCATTTGCATGCTCCTGAGTAATCGCACTTGTATGGGTGGTTTTGTTGGAGTGTACACAGAAATGAGGTGACATATCACATGTACACCGAGGGAACACGTCACTTTATGTTTCTACCCTATACAGCCAGAGGATGTGAAAAAACAGTCCACAGGAGATGTTCACATCGCACTGGAGTTCTTAAGATGTGAATAGCTGATAAACGACATAACTGTTAAGGTAAGCAAAGCTTAATTAGTTGCTGACATCAGAGTCCAGCCAGGACACACAAAATGAAGGAAACACTGGACTGATTCAAAATATGTATTTCCTTCTGTGTCTGCAATAATTATGAACGCTAAGGCAAATTTCCACAAGATGGATATAATCATAGCCTTTAAGGCTCAGCCAGATATCTGCACAGAGCTAAACATCAATATTAAATTCAATGTTAAGAGCTACCAGCTCTGTTCCTAAGGTACAAGCTGGACCGATGAGAAGGGAAACAGCACCAGTTCTCTGTAACAAATCTCAAGAGGTACATGCAAATCATCATCAGATGTAGTCAGAGCATTCTTGGAGGAAAAAAAAAAAAAAGAAAAGAAAAAAAGTTTTACTGAACAAGGTGCAGAAACCTTGACATTTCCTGTCTCAGCTGATGTTTCATTTCATATTGTTTCACTCTTATTGCCTGATTAAGATTTGTTATCTTTTCTAATGACTTTTTTCACCCTTGTTTCAGCTCTTCCTTCTTCCTCTATCAAGTGTGCACACAGGGCTGCATATCTACCAGCCTTGCTTTCCTCCAGTACTTCTCTTCAGCTTCTCTCTTCTGCTTTCAGTCCATTTTCGTTTCTCTCTCTTGCTCCGTCTCTTCTTTCCAACTTCTTTCCTTCTTTGTCCCAGTCCTCTCCTTTGACTGATTATTTTCCTCTTCTCTCCACTCACTATATTTTTCTCATGTAGCCTAATATTTTATTTTGTTTTCCTTTTCATTTCCTAACCTTTCCTGCCTTAATGTTTCCACCTCCCACCCCCAGTATCACACACAAGGTGCCACAGGAACAACTTTCACCCCGATGGGCTCCCTCATGATAAAAACTTGCAAGGGTTGGATTGACTCTATTTACAACATGTCTTTCAGAAACAAGGGAGAGGGCTTTTTTTTTTTTTTTTTTT
>VFFE01007510.1:1857928-1959556 GCA_008921705.1 Burhinus oedicnemus
GAACAAATAACTCATGACACCATCTAACAACCTTTCCATTCTACAAAGACTAACATTCATTCTGATTTGTATAATATTTTGACTATTTTTTCCTTCAAATTTAGTTTGTATTAAAACAGATCATTGTGTTTCTACATATTTAATGACTGTGACTCATATAACCTATTTCATCTGGGGGTTTTTTTTGTTATTCTCCTGCAATCTTGCTGCTGTTATTTTTGACTACCAAACAAACCTATTTTGGTGAGGAGAAAAACTCTGAATGTTCTGGATCTCACAAACATTTTAAGAAAACTTAGTGTTCATCCAGGTATACATGAATAATTCATAATGCAGCCTCATTTTTAGCACCATAATAAAGTCAGCCCATTAATTTGTGAATCCATTTTTGCATTATTCATTTTCTTCTAATTGCAGAAATTCTTAAATAAAGTAGGGAAACACTGCAGTGTTAGGAATTGTTAGAAGTTAGAAACAAATATTTTTCATTTAGAACTAAGCCAAGAACAGGGGCTCATTTTCCAGTCTGTGATGTTTGACCTCAGGGCTAAACACAGCTTGACCTTCTTAGCCTAAATTTTGTGGAAACATGGTTAGTGCAATCACACTCTGTGTGGTTGAATTGTATGTGCTAGAGGTTTCTTAAACCCACAGGCCAAATTCAAACAAATTTGACAAAAGAGCAAAATGCCCTTAAGCAGGCTCAATAATTTTCAGCTATTTCAAGTTGCTTGAAAATAGATAGCCACACTGGACAGCCACAAAGAGAAGGATGTATTTTCTTGCTCTAGCTGAATATGCACATGGTTAGAAACTAGGGAAGTCCTCTGGAAAGGAGCTAAAAAATGCCCCACTTACAAGAAAGGCTCATTCAGCTCATTCAGCTCTCTTTAATTTCAAAGTCTGCTGTCTAGATCAGAAAAGAACATGTATATTGGCAAGCATCAACTTTGAAATGTATTCACAAACATTAGGTTTTGTGCTATGATACATCTATATTCTCTGGAATAAAAGCAAGCTACTACATGTAAAGGTAATGCCAACAAGAGAGACTTATCCTAGTGATCCTTACCCTCTGACTTTAGTTGCAAGTATTTCTGTCTAAAATGCAGGGACCAGTCAAGCAGTCCATATTATTCCTCCAATGTCCTGACCCAATAAAGCTGGATGTTCCAGCCAACTGCTGCTGAAGGGAAGGTTAGGCAAGCCAATGACTCTCCGGTTTGCCATCTACCTTAAGTCAAGATAATGTCCATTTGTTGTGGCAGTAAAGAAACAACAAAACAAACAAAGTGCTGCTTTGCAACCAAAGCAGTGCTACTACTATAAAATGTTTTGTGAAGATACTTGCCTCTCATAGCACTACCTCAGAATTCCACCATGTAGAGATTTTCTGCCCCCTGCAAAAACATTTCACTAGGAAACCCTACAGAAAACCCACAAGGAGTGTGCTGAGAAGTCTTGAACTCCAAAGCATTGCTTTCAAGAGGGTGGATGAATACCAGTTTGACTATTGCAATTGCTCATTGCTTATTTAGCAGCATCTCAGAGGAGTCAAGATGTGTGTTCAAATTCAAACAGGGCTGTAGCTGTATTCAGCAATTTTGGCAGCCAGCCAGAGTATCAGAAAGGATTGATATACGTGTACTCACATGCCAGCTGTGAAAACTTGTTGAAGGCATTGGGGTAAGTATCAACTGCATTTTATAGCCAACAAAAAAAAAAAACAAAAACAAAAACAAAAAACCCAACCAAACCAACAATAATTTTAACAGATGCTGAAAGCTACACCTCAGTCCTGCAACTTTGCCCCCACTGGCATCAGTGGCAAGATTGCCATGACCCTGAACAGGGTTTTACTTTGAGCCAGTCATGGATAATTTTCCACACAGGTTGCGCAGTGGAGTCAGCTTCAGTATAGCCCCTGCCTATGAAATGAGGCCAGATTTCTGTTAAGACCAAAACATTCATTATTTGTACAGATTTTGCATATCATGCTAGCAGTTAACATTTTGGATTTTCTCCCAGTTGTTTCATGAAGAATAGCATATGATAAAAATGTATAATAAGAGAGCCTGAAATGGAAATGGTCCATATGGGCGTATACCTAATAAGAAGCGGTACATTACTTGGAATCTGGCCCTGTAGATCTCTGTTTTAAAGAAATATTTAGGCTGGGAGAACTCTAGGAGGTAATGGGGTTGTTACTGGTACATGTACAAGGCAAATCATTTGCCTTTTGTTCCCTTCAGGGAGGCTGGAGCCAAGAAGCAGCACTAAGCGCTCGTAGTCCTGGGCTAAACGTCCCTTCCTTGCAGCCTGGTCTCTTCCAGTTAAAAATATCTCTGGTTTCCCTCCAAGCGAATATTAAGCTTATGCTTTGAGAAAGCATTTGGAAGAAGCTAAATGCAGTTCCAGCATTAGGATTTTGAGGGTTAGCCACCGCATTTTTTAAAGAGGACTGTTGATTCTCTGCCTCCCTCTGCACAGCTCCCACCAAGGAGCTTTAAGCCTCAAGAGACATGTCTGAGGATGTTCCTAAAGCGGTGCTGAAAACCCAGCTTCAGCTACTACAAGGTAGTAGGAAGGCCATGCTGTAGACATTTCCAAATAAAATTTTTTGGGCTATGCTTCAAACACAGAGCACACCACCCGCTCTGTCCAGCTGCTTTCTCCTCACAGACATCAGTAGGAGTAACAAACTGAAACCAGCCCCAGCGTGAAGAACACTGTCCACCAAAATGACTTGGAAGGCATCCAGGACATACCGTGTGCACACACGTGAGAAGAACTGGGTCACCACTCCTTCTTCCTCCCTTTTTTCTTCTGCAGGCGCTCTGCAGCACGAGGTAAAATCCTGCAACCAGATCAGCAGGAAAACAGCATTACAAACCCCATCAATAGATCAAGCGCTCAGGGACACAGAGGTCTAAAACACGTTGAGAGAGCCCTTTCTTAGCCAGCAGTTCCCCATTCATCTTATCTGCAGTTCAGTGAAGCAAAGTATTCAATAAGAATTAATTCTTACTACATAAAAAATGAAAGACAGTACATTTAGAAAACCTTAGCTGAGCTTTATATCAATAACAGGCAAGCAACAGGAAGTTTCCTTGCACTAGATGCAATTAAAAAAACCCCCCAAAATAACAAAACTTCACAAACATCTCATAGTTCTTTTGAAAAGGCCATTCAAACTAGCTGCATTTGGGCAAAGCTGGGGTCATAAAAGTATTTTCTTAGAATATGCTTCGTTGCCACACACACTAGAAAAACCCCCACCAAGAGCAATTTTCATCCTCCAACTACAAAAGGGGCATATGAAATATTTCTTCAAGATTTTAGTGCTTTGGGATGACTGTCTTTGGATGAGAAAATTCCCTGTACCAACCTGCAGTTGGAAACTTTTGCCAAAGGATTGGGGAAGGGGACCTGCTCATGTATAATACAAGGGTGATTTGGGCTAGCTATTACAAAAGTCAGATTTCCTTTCATTAGTGAAAAATGAGATACAGGGTCTGGGCTACACTGACTCCTCATGAATGGAGCAGGCTTTTACGCCCAAAGGTCTGAATCTCACTGTAGTCTCCAAAACACTGAGAGGTGCCCTAAGTGGACCCCACGGTGTAGCTGAGGAGGATGCCTGATCCTGCATCCGTGAACATGTCTACAGTAGTAACGCTGCAGCCTCAGCTCCAGGAATGCCTGAAAAAGCAGGCACATTAAGAACAGGGTTTTCCATCTGGAAATCCTGCTTTTCTTCTGGCCTTCAAATTTCTCTCTGCTGAGGTCACACCAACTTCCCAAACCTTTGCTCCATGTTTTCTTAACAGACCATTGACCATTCCCCTTCTTTCAAAATGCAGCCTCTTTTCTTTGATCCTGTAGATGGGTGGTTTCAGCAAAGCTTGGATTCCTTACCATGCACAAGGAGAGTCAAATCCACATCTTTTACATCCCAGAAGACCACCATCACTGCAGGGGTTTCTAGGAGGGCAAGACTGTAACTTTACCTTTTGCTCTAGTTTTCAGGAAGCAGATGGATATTCACTATGCCAGAGGCAGAGCGGGCTTGTCTTTCACCTGCCCAGGAGTTCCTTGGGCTCCTCCAGCCTCCTGCTCCCCGTGGTGGTGAACTTGGGCTTTCAGCCTGGACTGCTCTCCACTGCAACTTGGTTAGTCATCATTCCCCACACAGTCTGGCCTGTGGGGCCTTGTCTTCACTGAGTGTCAAACTGGTTAACAGCTTTTTGCATGACTTCCAACTTTTCCTTCCTGGTTAGTCTGAGGAGGAAAAAGCACTCCATGTTGGCTTAACCACCACCATGTGACGCAAGTGACAGAAAGAGACAGAATAAAGGTGAAGGATTCAAGGAGACATAAAACCCCTGCTAAAACCTAAATGCCAACTTGGGAGAGGTCAGCAAGAAGAAATCCTATATAGAACTGAAACAGAGCTGAGCAGGTAAAGCTCACATACATTTTCTGCTTGGCTGGAAAAGAACAGGGCTCCAAATCACAATTTTTGGTACAGGTATTGTATGGGGGGAAGAAAGCTTTTTGTACAGATTCCTTCACTCCACTGTCCTTTCTTTGTGTATGTGTATTTTCTGGGAGATATTGAGGGGATTTTTTTTTAGCCGTGTAAGTAGCATTTTGCTGAATTTAGACCAGAAACAAACATCTAAGGCATCCCAAGGGAAAGCTGAAGATTGAACCAGAATACTTCAAAACGTGCCCCTTTTCCTCCTCCTCAACTCACCTCTGTACACACTAAACCTGTACCGTATTTCAAAATCAATGCCTGAACCTGAACAAACTTGGCACCGAGACAGAAGCTGGTACTCAACCTTGCTTCGTGGCTGTGTGGCACAGGGCTGCAGGAGGCAGGCGGCAAGCTGCAGAGCCACGTCCACTCCTCTTCAGCACATCACACAGGGTGACCTAAGTGGTGGCTACCTGGAAGCCGCAGTTCTTAGGAGAGTTACTGGCAGCATCAGCCAAATATCAAAACTTTGGTGCTGGGCTGTTCTGAAAATTCATCCTAGTAGTTTTTTCACACTATTTCCTTTGCCCACTGTAGTAAAACCACTACCTAGGAAGAAAATCTTATGCACCAATCAAAAGTGGGAGTTTCACAATTGAAATCTCTTTCAATCATCTGCAACTTCTACCTTAAAAAAAATAAATTCGGATTTCTGAACAGCTCCCTGGTGCCATTCAGTGAGCGTCCTCCATGCAAAAGCGTTTGACACCCCACTGGAGGGGTGCGTTAGGAATTTGTCTCTTGCCTTGCTTCAGGTCAAAACAAGTCATTGGTTAAGGTCTGAATATGCTTGGGAGGAGGGATCTACAGTAGTGGGCTGTTTTCTGTTCAAAGATTTTTGTTTATGGTGGGAGAAATTTTCTTAAAATACTACTATTCAGTTTCCCAAATCTCTTTGAAATTTAGTAGGATTTGTTAGTGTACCCTAAAACTGCCAGCCATGGCTAATTAAATGATATATATGCATTTTCCAAGTATTTGAATCTGAGGTAAAATGTGATTTTATATACATATCCCTCTACTATATGGCACCCACCACATGGAAACAAAAGTACTAGAACAGTTTTTATGATGTCAGTCAGATATACTGAAAGCAAGAACAACACTCCACATACATACCGTTTACAAGCTGTTCACACAACAATCCTCGCTTATATACCCATCATTCAGGAGCCTAGATATTCAATGCATAACGTGAACATAACATTTGAAATTATTTCATATTGTATTTGGGGAAAGCACCGATTTTTCTCGCATTAGCAGTTCCCATAGTAACTAACATTAACGAAGGAGGGAGAAATCCAAAGCCACAGGAATCCAATGTTTTCACATAAGTAGGCAAAAGGGATGAAGAGGAGGCAAAGACAGAGAGTTTTCATTCAAAGCTTTTTGGGAGAGTCTATACAGCTCACTGCCAGTGAATAGAAGTTTGTCAGGAGAGTTTAACAGGGGAACAAAACTGGTCACGTAGTTGCGTAGCCAGTCCTGCAGCCAGCACAAGGTGGCTCCCCGAACAGACTCGGCAGAGCTTTGCCTGAAGGAGCCTCCAGTGCCTTTCCCACTCCCCAGGGTGCAGCACCCTATTCCAGTCATGTTTTGTGACTCTTGGCTATTACTTTAACTGAAGTCTTGAAAGGCAATAGTGACCTTATGCAAGATCCTTTAAAAATAGAACAATAATAATTGCTTTAGAATATACACAGTTGTGTAATACACTTCTACTACTAGCCATATTGAGAAACCCAGCGTTGCAGATGGCCTTCACTGCAGAGCCTAGTTATTCCTACCAGAAAGCTAACCTCCATCTCAGGTCCTTGAAGCAGGCAAGGAAAAAGACTGTACAGAAGTAGATAGAGGATTTGACTGGGATGCAACTGAATGTAGGAGCTAGTGAATTCCAGGGCACAGGTCCATGAAACAACCACACGATCGCTTTTGAACAGGTATATTTTTCAAATACCCACAGAGAGCACAAGCCATTTTCAGGAAGCTTCATATGCAAGCCTTGCTTCCTTTTCACTTAAGCCTCATGCTCACACACAGAACATCTGATAGGAATTGGCTGACAAAAAGAAAACAAAAACCTAACAGCCAAGCAAACTGAATAACAGAGTGTATCCGAGTGCCCTGTTGGAGAGCTGCGGCACAGGAGTTGTGGAGCTCATCCTGTGGCTCCAGTCAATGGTTGTTCCACATGTCAAAACAGAAAATGCTAATAGGAACCTATAAATCAGGCATCTGAGCAGGGGTCTGCCACAGGCATTTTCCTGTCTTGCAGCACTGACTTCAAGAACTGCAAGAAGTTAGGAAGGGTTATCACACAGACACTTGCCTCCAAAATAATTCACTGGGTTTTTAAGAGCAGCCAGCTACCATAAGTAAGCTGACAGCCTATTGCTAGAATTTAATTTATCCAATAATACTATTGTCTATCAAACATATTCTGCACTACATTCGGCTTGAAGCCTGGCATACAGATGGTCTTGCAGAATTTGGAATAACTCACACTTATTGTGAAGGGAAACATAGCCTTAATTATTTAGCAGTTATCGACTCAATGTATAGCTCACATTAATTCAGTGCAGATATTTAAGTCTAAAACACTGTTCTTGTGATCAAGAAAAATGCACTGAACAACACGGTTGCAAAATGCTGCATCACATTTAATACAGGAACAAATAAGACATAGCAACTTAAACAGGAGAAGCTAAAGGCCACTAACAAAGCGATACAAGCTCTGTGTCATTTCTTGTGGATTAAGCTGGTAGAAGTTGCTGCAGAGGTTGGAGCACGCCTCATCCGTTCATCTGCCTGAATGCAATGAAATATATACAGCAAGCATACTGTTCCTTTATTTGACTGTGTTATCTCTTCTGAAGGAAAAGCCTCCAGGATGTTCTGCGCATCTCAAGGTCAATGTACAGCGAGTTCTGAATACGCATCAGTCCTCAAACAAAATCAGTGGCTGTCCCCATTTCCTACACATCCACCCGCATGCGCGCACGCACACCCCCTCCCCATCGCTCTCAGATCCCAGCAGTGGCTTGCTGCTTGCCCCAGAGCTCTGCCCCACAGCCCAGGCTGAGCCCCATGCCCTGCACCAGCCCCCTTCCCTAGAGATTGAAATCCGAGCCCTGACACCTGGTTCCTTTCTAACGCAGACAGAAGCAAGCCTTGCATAGGAGAAGAGCTGGTTAAATCACACAGGATGGCATCAGCAGCAGGAGGGATTATGCCTGGAATTGCAATGGGTCACCCAGAAGAGAGCATTGCGAAGTGCCAGTCCAGTGGTTTTATGAATGCAATTCACAGCCTCCCGACTTCTGGCTTTTTCTAAGGCACGCTGTAAATCACTGCCACCTAGTTCAATGCACACACTGAGAGAAAAGGCCCACTTCTTTCTTACAGCGCTGCCTCAACAGCATTAGACTCCCGAGGGCTAAAGGAAGATATAATGCGTTCATGCACAGAAGTATTGTAATGGGTGCTAATCAAAGCAAAACCACAGAATGGGGGCACTTGCTTGCCTGAAATCATTGAATGAACATCTTGTTATAACACATGAATGACCTGGGGTATTTCCCTTTTCAAAAAAAAAAAAAAAAAGTGAGAAACAGGAGGCTTCAGTGCTAAAGAGCTCACAGAATGGTTTCTCAAGTCAATTTAAGTCATATTTAGTAATGAATGTTAGAGGGGAAAACGCCTTGACGTGCCTCTTGTATGGTAAAATGCCATCTATAAAAGACGACCCATTCATTGAGAAACAGGGTTGTGTGGAGGGAAATATGTTATGTTAAAATGATGCTGTCTGAAGTGGGGGGGAGGTCTTGTCTATTTTTAGCATGTAAGGAAGTAAACTCCCTGTCACAAAGAACTAAGCAACACAGAAATAATTTTCATTTCCCCAAGCTCAGATGTTTTGATGGCAGCTGTAATCTCTATGAGAATTTCAGCCTCAGAATTCATGTCAAATGCTACTTTGTTATCCCAGGTTGCAGTAATTTAATCTCTGCTGCCTCTGGATGCCATCCTCCCCCCCAGAGCCAGAAACAGTCAGAAGAGCTGTCATGGTTTGGACCCACAGAAAAGGTGCTCAAAAAACCCTCTCTATCCACAAAAGCTTGTACCAGTTTGGCCTCTGTGCCGCCATCTTGCTAGCACAATCACTGTGCTTACCCCATCCTGACCTCACACCATGGTTCCCCGTTCCCACCAGCAACAACCTGGGTGCCCATGTTCTCTCTACAACCTGTTTTCTGCAGACCCTGGGGTGCAAGGATACAAGTCCTTTCCTTTGGTAGCTATCTGTTAGTTTGCCTTTGGATAAGGAATACAATTGATTTGCATTTATTAAGGAAACTAAAGGTCACTACCCATCAAGGTCTATCATCTATCTTTCATACTTCTCTCTACAGCAGAATCTTAATAGGTAAGCACTAATTCCTTCTTTATTACTGAAATCATTGATCAAAACAAGCAATAAGGAGGGCATCAGTGTTAACACTCTCTCCAAGACAACAGCATCTGCTGAGCTAGTTCATACTCCCTGATGAACATCAGCACTGCAGCATGAAGACTAAACAGATGCAACCATACATCTACACCGGAGCCCTTTCTCCACTCAAAGCCACTCTGCTGAATCTTTTGTTGGCCTGCCTTCCGCGTAGCTCTGCAACAGACAGACTGAGCAGAGAATAAAACCCCTTTCCAGCTCACAGCCATGGGGAGGTGTCTCACCGGATCCACAGCTCAGACAGCATAGCCACCTGCCTGGATGCTTGTGCAGGTGTTGCAGAGTGTGGGTGAGAAGATCTGAGTTGCTGCCACCTCTGGTCACCTT
This sequence comes from Burhinus oedicnemus, assembly GCA_008921705.1. Lineage (NCBI taxonomy): Eukaryota > Metazoa > Chordata > Aves > Charadriiformes > Burhinidae > Burhinus > Burhinus oedicnemus. The sequence continues at coordinate 1,867,312 of VFFE01007510.1, forward strand.
GGCAACCTTGGGGATGGCCGACTGCAGCTGTACTCTGTCCTGATGAGGACTATAGAAGACAAAATAAGTTTGCTGAAGGGCAGATGAGGAGATTATAGTCCCAAACTGCTTGCTTTGCCCTTCTGTTGGGGTTTCTTGCCTCTGGAAGCAAGTGGAACATCCTTATGAGATTTGGGATAGCTTGTTTGCCAGAATGAGTGAGGGTTAAGTCACCGGTGAGACACCTCCCCATGGCTTTTTGATAGTCTATTTTGAATAGGCGGCTTCAACACATGTTCCCTGTGTCTCACAGCTGAAAACTTTTTCCGTAAGTCCCACCAGAACCAAATGGCTAAACAGATTTGGAAGCAACTCTTCCAGGCAAAGTTTCTAGGTTATGGTGATAGAAAGAGCTACAGAAGCCTTGTGGAAAGCTCAATACTTACCCACAGAAGACAGAAACATGTCAACTCACTGTTCTGTCTCCTCCTAATAAGAGGGACAGGTAGAACGAGGCACATACTGGTTAACAAAGGAAAAATATTACCTTGGGAGTAAAATGGTGCACACAGGAGACCAAACAGCAGCCTTTTATCCATCTAACTTTCCTTCTGCTCAGACATAAATATGAAAAACGCCTAAGTTAGTCCCCGTTACCAATGACAAGGATCTTTCCAACTTCCCTAAATAAATACACAGCGTTCCTCCATTACTTAGCCCAGGCAACACTGAGGGAAGCAGTACACTTACCGACAGGTAACAGGACTGTGCAAGCACAGGAAATGAGGAATGCTTTGCTAATAATCTTACTAGCTTTGGAGAACAAAATACAACAGGAGTAGGTAGAAGAGATGAAGAGTAAAATACTTGAAGGGTAGAATCCTAAAAAAGCCAAGGGGTACTCAGAAAACAAACATTGAAAAGTATTCCTAATTCCTTAACTGTTTGCTGAGCTTTTCATCAAGGCCATTGTGCTCCTCTGATTATTACATCAAGTATCAGATTGTTTTGGCAAACTAGGAATAAGTGTCATGCAAACATTTTCTAAGATTTTGATTTGGGTAAAACAGATGAGCAGAAAAGTATCAGCAGCACTATTCAAAGAAAGTATTACATCAAAGAGAACACAAAATAGAGCACAGAAGAAGGGAAAGCAGTTCAGAAAAGGTTTTGAATTTAAAAATACTAAATCAGAACAACATAAGATAGGAAGAAAATGGAGTCTCAGAATAACTTTGTCCCACAGCAGAATCACCTTGTATCTCTATCTTTTCCAGGACAGATTTGGCTAACCTGTCCTAAACACTTCCAATGATTAAGCATCACCAATATTGTCACTCTGGAATCTATTCTGGTCCTTTACTTTACTTATTTTAGAAACATTTACCTAATGTCTGATTGGAATCATCCCTGCTGCACTTCCTGTAGGCTCAAAACCACTACCTCTTATCCTAGCTACCTATAGAAATACTTTATTCTCCCCCTCCTCCTTGCAACAACCTTTCATATATTCAAAGACCACTCCTTTGTTCCCCTCCACCCCCCTGCTCCAGATTAACTGACCTCATCCTTTCATCCCCATAGGTGATGTTTTCTAGCCCTCCAATCATCCTCACAGTTTCTTCACATTCATCCTTCCAGGCAGTCCTCATTTTTCTTTAAGCTCACCTCCCAAAATGAGCTGCAAAGCTCTAGCCCTGGCCTGGCCTTTTCAGAAAAAGCAGCAGGTGTTTGGCTGATCCTGGTGTTTTGCCTTCCTTCCCCCACCAGCTGCAAGATTGGCCTTCTTCACATGGAGCTGCTGATCCTGTTCAGCCTGTGCTTCTCTGTAAGCCTCAGACCTTCTTCTGGCAGGCCACTGCCTTGGCACTCACCTCCCTTCTCTTACCAGCATCGACTACTGCACGTGTTGACTGACTGCCTCAGGGCAGATATTGACTGCTTCCACTTATTAACGACCTCTGGGTAGTACCTTGCACTTGTTCCTATTGAACTGTCTCCTTTTATTTCCCAGCAACTTATTCAATTTATCAAAATTATTTTGGATCCTAAAAGGAAGAAAACCCACTATATACTGCCCAAGTCCCCACTTGATCTGCCCTTTCACTTTGACTACGAACCTTTGACGCCACCTGAGAGAGCAGGTACTCAATAAGTTTTGATTCTGCACTACAACAATTTCATTTTGACCATTTTTCTGTAGCTTACTGATAAGGACATGTGAAATAGTGTCAAATGCCAGCTCCTGCTGATTCTTTCCTACCTGTAAAATGTGCTACCATTTTGTAAAAAGAATTTAGACTAGCTTAACACACTTTGTTCTTGACAAATTCCTGATGAATGCTACTTACATTCTTGTTATCTCAAAAGTGCCTACAAAATACTGCTTAACTATTTGTTTCAGAATTTTTCAGGGAACTGTGATCAGTTAAAAATAATTCTCCTCCTGCTTCCCCTTTTTTTATTATCAGTATCACACTTGTCATTTTTTAGTTGCCCAGGACCCTGACTGTTCTGTCACCTCTTCTTCTCTTCCAGAGGACAATGGACTGTGTCATTTCATGATCACTATCACATAAATTGCACTCCAACAAAATTCTCAACTCTTCCTACTAGTAAGAAATAAGTCTTTAAGGACTTCCCCTCCCAATTGCTTTGACCGCCCTCTGTATCAAAACTCTCCACCAGCACACTAAAAACTGGATGAGCCATCTGTGTCCTGTCATCTTTTGTTTTCAACAAATGCCTGGGCAATTAAACCCCCATTAAGAATGCATCCTGCTCTGAAGGATTCTGTGAGTTCATTTTTGCTGGGACATCTCTGCTGATCCTCAGCAGCAAGAAAATTACATTTGGTGATTTTTCAGTCTGGGGAAATTAGCTGTAAGTTCTCAGGGATCAAATCTAGTTTTCCCTCTGTCCAATGTCCAGACAAAATAGGACAAAGAAAGAATAAACCTGTATCTGCATTATGAGCAATTAGACTCCAAGACGAGAAGTACCACAGTGTCATATCACCAGCCCACAGCAGCTCTTCACTTTGCACAGTGCCCTGAATCATAGAACTCATTCTGTTTGTAGAGATTCACAAGAGTTTAAATCTTGTGTCTGAAAGCATAGGAAATGCCCTGTTGGGTTAGAGCAATGGGATGCACCCGCGAGTGCTGAGAGAGCTGGCAGATGTTATTGCTAGACCACTCTCCATCATCTTTGGAAGGTCATGGGGAACAGGAGAGGTACCTGAGGACTGGAAGAAGGCCGACAGCACTCCAGTCTTCAAAAAGGACAAGAAGGAGGACCCAGGGAACTAAAGGCCGGTTAGTCTCACCTTTGTCCCTGGGAAGGTAATGGAGCAACTTGTTCTGTATGTCATCTCCAAACATGTTGAAGAACAGGAAGTTATTGGAAGTGGTCAACACAGACTTACCAAGGGTAAATCATGCTTGACCAATCTGATAGCCTTCTATGATGTTATAACTGGTTGGCTGGATGAGGGGAGAGCAGTAGATGTCACCTACCTTGACTTCAGCAAGGCTTTTGACACTGTCTCCCATAATATCCTCATTAGGAAGCTGAGGAAGTGTGGGCTAGACAACGAGACAGCAAGGTGGATTGAGAACTGGCTGTGTGACAGAACTCAGAGGGTTGTGATTAATGGAGCAGTGTCAAGTTAGAGGCCTGTAACCAGTGGTGTCCTCCAGGGGTCAATACTTGGTCCAATCTTGTTCAATATATTCATCAATGACCTGGATGGAGGGGACAGAGTGTATCCTCAGCAAGTTCGCTGATGATACCAAACTGGGAGGGGTGGCTGACACCCCAGAGGGCTGCGCTGCCATCCAGCGTGACCTGGACAGGCTGGAGTGCTGGGCAGAGAAGAACCTAATGAGGTTCAACAAGAGCAAATGGAGGGTCCTGCACCTGGGCACCAAAACAGGTTAGGGACGGGCCTGCTGGAAAGCATTTCTGAGGAGAAGGATCTGGGGGTCCTGGTAGATAGGAAATTATCCATGAGCCAGCAATGTGCCCTTGTCACCAGGAAGGCCAATGGAATCCTGGGCTGCATAGGGAAGAGTGTGGCCAGTAGGTCGAGGGAGGTCACTCTCCCCCTCTACTCGGCACTGCTGAGGCCACAACTGGAATACTGTGTCCAGTTCTGGGCTCCCCAGCTCAAGCGGGACAGGGGACTACTGGAGAGAGTCCAGCATAGGGCAACAAAGATGACTGGGGGACTGGAGCACCTCCCTTATGAGGAAAGGCTGAGAGAGCTGGGACTCTTTAGCCTGGAGAAGAGAAGGCTGAGAGGAGACCTTATTCTTGCTTTTAAGCATCTAAAGGCTGGGTTGAAGGAGGACGGAGGCAGACTCTTTTGAGTGGTTCCCAGTGACAGGACAAGGGGTAACAGGCACAAGTTGGAACATAGGAAGTTCCATTCAAACACAAGGAAAAACTTCTTTACAGTGAGGGTGCCAGAGCACTGGAACAGGCTGCCCAGGGAGGTTGTGGAGTCCCCTTCTCTGGAGATTTTCAAGACCCGCCTGGATGCAGTCCTGAGTAATGTGCTCTAGTCATTCCTGCGTCAGCAGGGGAGTTGGACTAGATGATCTCTACAGGTCCCTTCCAACTCTGAAAATTCCATGATTCCGTGATCAAAAAACCCAGATAATTTGTTTTCACAAAGTGCATGTAGTGTATGCATAGAGTGTTGCAAGCACCAGTGTAATATAAAAAATTAGGCTTCAGTTCTCTCAAAGCAAGTACACGCTAAAGTTACATTCCAGAATATTTCCAGGATTTGAGCCACAGACTGTGATGAATAATTACAACACTGAAACACAATTTGATGGCAACACTTTTTTTTTTTTTTGAATACCAAGTGCTGCTGTAAAAGCACAGGAATGTTTTGCTCTATCTCCATCGCTCAGCATTGTTGGCCAAGGGGGACCGCAGGCAGTCTCGTTTTCCTTGTTCATCACAATTGACCTGTTTATTTCCCTCCCAACCTTTTCAGAGGTGCAGAGCCTGGCCTCATTTTTACCATAGTCTGCATATGTCCCTCTTGTCCCAGAAGCTTCCTCATTTCCCAAAATGCTTTAATCCTAGCTTTCTGCCCCATCACCTCCTCTGTGCAGGCTCTTTGCCTGCCTCCTAAGCCTTATTTATAGCCCTGGCAATACTTCAGACAGTGCTATGGCAGAGCTCTGGGATACCAGTCTCCTGGCTCCCAACCTGAAGATAGCCCCTAGAACATCCCTTTATCAGGACCAACAGGGACCACAACCACTAGCTTCTCTCAGTACCCTCAAGTGAATAATTCAAGCCTCTCATGAGGTTCCCTACGTTTCTGCACAGCAGGCAGGTTACGATGCACTTCACTCAGACATCACGGATCCAGTTATCATTTTGCCTAATATGAGAGTCCTTGTTTCCATCACCTGCCTCTTCCTAGCCTTAGAGGCCTCCTGGGTTGCAGGAGCACGTAGTGACACCATCCAGAGTAGCCCTCTTCTTTATGGGGTTAGTCTTCAGCTAGGAAGTTCCCCATCACTCCCAGCTGCTCCAGCCCAGACTTTGGAGATGGAAACTGGTCTCCCAGGGCGATGGGCTCCCCACACTGACTAAAGCTGCCCCAAGAGGTGATTACCCATAGTGCAGTCTGTGCAATCCCATGGGAAGCCACCACTATTCTTTCTGGCCTTTTTCCTGCACCTTGAGAAGGAAGGTCTGCTTGGTTTTGAACGCTTGTAGAACTTTAGCTTCTCCCCTTTGATTAATGCAGTCTCCCCTTTACCTTACAATGCCCACAGTAAGCTGGGTCGCAACAGGCAAAATGCACCCAAGTATGAGGGTCCACGTTAACCTGAGAAATTCAAAACTGAGTCCTCACCAGCACCAACTGCCTTACTCACTACACTACCCAGCTGCTTGGCTACTGTTTTTACCCTCTCCAGGCCCAGGTGCTGCCTCCCTTTTTCAAAACCCAAGGGACCACTTTCCAGGACCTGCTCACCCCCCCCAGGGAACATCCACCCAGCACAGCCCCCAGTGGCTCAGCACCCTCCCAAATACTCGCCTGAAGCTCATAGACACTCCAAAAAGACACCCACCAATCACACATGGCAGAAATTCAACAAGCTTATTTGCTTTCCAGGACCCAATCCCCCTTTTTTTCTTCCTCCTCCCTTCCCTAGCAAAACTGCCCCCCCCCCCAGTCCTGTTTGCTCTCCTGCAGTCATTACCCAAGGCAGGGAAGGACAGCAAGACCTCCTGCCTATGGAAATTGCAAGGCAAGGATACCGATAAAATTCTAAGCTTTATCCACGTGTCTGGTGCTCACTTTCACACCTGCACAGTTGGATACACCAGGATAGGTTGGGTCCAGCTCTGATGTCTCAGTACAGGAGCCTCAGGCCCCTTGAGATAGCTGAGCTTTACCCCACCCTGCTCCAGCTGCCCCTTGGTAGGGTACGGGCCACCGGTGGTCTCCACGTCACATCTGCCAATGCTGCGAGACCTGTCAGAAACTCTAAAGCACTCAAACAGCACTAGATGGCTGTTGTTTAGGCAACTGAACTGAGCTCTTTATGAATGTGAGATTTGCCCTGGGACAGCAGAGAAAGGATCCCAAACTGGAAACACAAAGATGTTTTGGCACAGCTAGTTATAGTATACAGTAGATGTTCCTTCCTCTGAGGAAAGTAAGGAAGAATAAGAAAGAATTAGAGATTATTTTTTCAGAGCATAGATATTCGATTTGATCAGCTTGCTTCTATATGTGGCTGTTAAAAACAAAAAAAAATAAAAAATTTTCCTACGATAGCAGTGAAAATGTAAATAGTAGTGAAAAAGCAGCCAGAAGTTCTGGGCTTGGTAGTTTCTTTTGGCCTGCCCCTGGTACACACCTCCTGGCAGGAATCAACTTTTCTAAGCAGGGCAGCAAAACAGGGAAGATGTCCTGAAACTCTAAGTCAAGCTGAGAATGCTCTGGGGTTTGACGTCAGAGTTTTGATAATCCCTTTCCAGCAGGTTTTACATCCCTGAGCTCAAGGATGTTATAGGCTACACATTTTGTTATTAGCCACAAATTCTTTGCCGTGAGATTTGTAGTCACTTTTGCATCATATGTTTAAGCATGAAAGAAGGGATCTCAAACAGAATATCAGCAATAACTATTTCAAACTTCATAATTAAATGTCCTTCAAACCATTAAATTTCAGTATACAGTAATTGAGGGCTTTGTAGGATAACTTCTATGCTTTTGGAAGCATTCAACATCTATGCAAAAGCATCAAAAGAAGGCAATCTTGCTGAAGAACGTGTAATGTAATTTGCTTTGCTTTTTCATGCAGCTACAGTTTCTGCATGTCCCTTCCAAATACAATATAAATTCAAAAATTTGTCGGTTTTCCCCATCAAAAATGCTCTTCTGCATGACCAAGGACGTTGTCTAGTGCCACAGTATGTTGTGCCATTCTCTTATGTTGTATAATTCCTTTTCCATTAAAACAGCGCACATGCTTTTTCTTTGGAGTCTAGCTCCAAGGCCAGTAAGAGCAGTAGACAGGTCCTGCTGGGATTTATCCCAGAATTTCATGGAGCATTCACTTCACATTTCAGTGGTTTAAGACATCATTCACTGATGTCTTCTGTGGGTGTCTTTACAAAGAAGCAGGTAATCATTGCTTGTGAAATAGCCCCTTTATGGGGTATTCGGAGCTACACATTGCAAAATACAGCACAACTAAAAGTTTTCCTTCAAATTATGTAATACCACAGAGTACAGGGCAATCCACACTTAAATACAGATTAATAAAAATGAACTTAAATATGGATTAAATACTAAGTACTTCTGATTTGGACGTGACTGAGCTCACAGGTTCTCCAGGGACAAAATATAAATTGCACAGCCACCCCGGAAAGCTGAAGGGGCTATGAAGCAATGACTCACTACACATTTTACTGACTCAAATTATATTCTTAGTTCTCAAGCATATTATTATTAATAAAGTAATGCACAAGGAGACTAAGTCCTCTTTGGGACTATTTTGCAGTGTTTGCCTTTTGCCTTCTGTGAAGTTATTCCTGATTAACATCAGCTAAATAAGGATCCAGCCAAGGGTGGGCCCTGTTTTGTGTGAGAACAAATGTAGCAGAGAAGAGTTTGAACAAATGAGTTCTAGCCTCTATAGGAGGCTGTAGCAGTAGCTATCCCATTTAAACAACACATATTCAAGCACCGAACAGAACTATTAAAGAAGTCCAGGAAATACCACTTTTACCCTAAGCCAACACTTAAACAAGTCATTGAATATTTTTTCATCAGTCCTTCATTTCACAGGCATATTTTTCATTAGCAAGGACAAAGAAATTGCAGGCAAGAAATTGCAAAAAAACCCTAGTGCTAGTGGTTCAGCAGCAACCTTCCCTCCGCATCTATGCTGAACTAAAGCCATGACACTTGGCCAGGAAGATCTCGTTTGCTGTCCTCCATGCTGAGAGACGTTAACCCTAGTGCCTTGGGAAAATTGCAGTTCGAGTCGTTAACATTCAGCCCATGCAAATCCTTGCTGTCGTTACGCTTGGGCATTGTACTCCCTTCACTGCAGCCCATAAACTACTGCGCTGTGTTGCAGCCCAGTGTTAAGCACTGGCCACATCCCTTTCAAAAAAATAGTTGTATTTCAATGGCAGATTAAATAATTCTTTAATACAAAAGCTTCAGTAAAAAAATATATATTTTTGACCTTTTCAGAGTAAAGCTATATGGGATAGCAGTAATGAAATGCAAAGCTGACCAGCTAAAACTCAGAGGGGTTGGACTAGGTTTTACTTTTTGTTACGCAAACCAAAATAAGCCTATTTTAGCACATAGGGACACTTCCTTATTATTTTTAAATGGTGAATAGCCTTGTTTCCAATCCAAAACCTAAATAAACCCTACTTCCAAGCCAAAGAGATGTTTGTGGGTTGGTTTTTTTTTTTTCATTAAAAGCACAAAGGAAAAAGAGAGGGTTGTGGGTTTTTTCTCCAAGTCATACGAAATGTGGTAACCAGAAGCTGCACAATGCAAGATTAGAAAACCCTATGAAGCAGCAAAAGTGTGTGTATAAAACTTCATTTTGCACAGCTCCACCAGGGATAAAAGTGCTACTTCCGTGAAAAATATTATTAGAATCTGTAATGCTCTTGCCATGGAAATAGCTGTCACGTCACCCACCAGGATTATGGCCTGGTGGACAAATAAGAAGAGCAGATGATACATGAAAGCAGTAGAGATGGAAGTATTTTTCAGAATTAAACAGCAATGACAAGGGAAATGAAAGTGACATGTAAGGTCTAATTGGAATTCCTTTAGTCACTTGGAAAGGATATTAAAAAGCCTTTCTCAAAAGCACTCTTATCAACATTTTCTTCAGGAATTAGAGTACAGCATAATTTAGACAGCGCATAAGCATATTAATTTTTTTATTCTGTGAGCAGGTGGCAGAAAGCTTGCAGATATTAATGCCAGCCCATGAGCTCTTGTTTGAGCCACAGCAGAGCGCAAAGCTGGGGAGCAGCAGACTGCCCCCTGTGCCCAGCTTCCCGGGACCCCGTCTTGCCACAGCCCTCAGCCACAAGTCATCCACAGCCATGACCTTGCCATACAAGCTCACTGGCCTGCTAACGCTCAGGATCATAAAACCAGGGCTCACCGTCAAGAAGCTGCAGGAACACGGCTGGGAGGCTGAGCTGGGAGACTAGGAAGGGACATGTCATGAACAGGGTATTTGGATTTCATTTGTGCTTCTTCCTGTTCAACAAACCATGCAGAAAGCACCCAAAAGAAGTATTTATGATACAACTGTGTGTCTACTGTCTTTGAACACCCACTGAACTCACACACACACACTGTCCCTCACACACAAGACAAACCTACCCTTGGAAGCAGTGGCCACCACAACGGCAATGGAGGCTGATAATAAATGACAAAAGCTGGCTTTTCCAACCCAGTAAGAAATTTCACCTACAGCCCACATACTGATGAGCTTCTTTGGGAGACAGCAAGGTCCAGAGATTGTGTCTATTGAGGAAGATACTTTCAAGGCAACCAGAGAAAACACTCAAGACAGTCTGGATCCAGTCAGGGTCCTTGTTCCACCCAACAGCTGGGAAAGGACTAGCTATCATGGGCAGAAAAAGCTGCCAATTTTCCTCAGCCCTGTACAGTGTATTTGGGACTCAGTCTTACCCAATCGCTTCTCTGGCAGGACAGGCTCAAGTGTCAGAAATACTGTGCTTGTAGCACGTATTTGCCATTGACTTTCCCATCTCAGGCAGGTAGCTTAATTATCCTTTTATCCCAATATCTTGCATGAACTGGCAGCATCGCAGCCCCAATTAAAAGCAGGTAATGTGAGTGGATACAAGATTAAAAAAGAAATGAAAAATTCTAACCTTGCAAGATTCATTACTTGTTCACAACCTTGACCAAGACATAGTGATCTGCATAGTGACCATTGCACTGGGACTAGCTTATGGCTGAGCGCCGAAAGAGAAACGGCACAAAGCAGTTGCTGGATCACAAATAGGCCCTGACCAACCTGATCTGATGTTGAGGCTAACTCTGCTTTTGGCAAGTGGTTAGATTAAATGACCTCCAAGTATTTCTTCCAATACAGCTCTTCAACTCTATCCTTCTAATAACTCCTTATTGCATCTAACCATTTCTAGCCATCCCAAATGAGCTGTATGTCCATCACAAAAACTTACTGAAGATTCTCACTCTTTTCTAAGCTTATCCTGAGCTATAAGCTCACCCCAAGGTCAGTTCTTCACCCGTACTGAGCTTACTGCAATTAACAGGAATCCTGACAGTCTTTGGGGTGAGATGAACTACAGTAGGGACTGTTGAGCTCCCTGACACAGTGGTTATTGGAGGGCTCATGTTGTTCCTTCACACAGTGCAAAATTGGCCTCTTTTGACGGAGGACAAGTTCTTCACCATATCAAAGGAAAATTGACAGGACATTCTGAGGGAAGAAACTCTCCTTTATTAGCCATTCTCGTTCTCAAACCAGGGAATGACAAAAATCGTTGTGTGCACTCATCATCCAGCCCCCAAGAAAAAGCTTTAGAAACCACTCTAGTGAAGGTCAGAGCAGAAAGCGTTGTTTTACTAAAACTAGTATTTGCTGCAGAAGTACCATATTTGCTGCCTACGTAACACTGGAACGAGGGCCATGCCGCTTGATTTGTCATGAAATGAGTGTTCAACACAGATGTGCTTTTATAAAGAGTCAGGAACATTTAGAGCTAGTTAAGACATTTCAAAATAGCAATTTAAAATATAATTATAAAAATACTTAGTATAATTCTTTAACATGTTTGTCGATTTGCATGAGAAATTCATACACTCCACTGAGATGGCAAGTGGTAACAAGCCTAGAGTCTGCCCCTTGAACTGCTCTCTCCAAGAGATAAGATTAGAACAACTGCATCAGACCAACAACCACCTAGCCCAGGAACCCCTCTCCAAGCAGTCATCATAAGCAAATGTCTAGTGAAAAACAGGAATAAGACAAGCTTGTATGATTCTTCTCCCTAAGACTGTCCCACCTTTTCCCTAGTTCCAGCTCAGGCTTGCCCTGAATCAGATATGAGAGTTATAAGGGTTTATCTTTTTATAGTAACCAATGACTCTCTCTTCCGACTAATCATTCAATCTGCCTTGAACTTTTGGCACCCAGAACATCCTGTGGTAAAGACTTGACTCTTCAGGTCAGCCGCTTGTTTAGAGAACCTCATGTTTTTGTTTGTTCTAAATTTGTGTTGATTATCTTTATTTGATGCCTCTCAGTACTCATATTAGCTGAGTTCTATCCCTATCTACCCTCCCCATGATTTTGTACGCTTCTAGCCTATCCACCTTTACATACCTCTTCTCTAGTCTGGCATCTTCCTTCCTGTAGAAAAAGGCTTTCCACACCTTGGATCATTCTTGTTGCCCTTTTTTGAACCTTTTCCAGGTCTACCATAACCTGTTTGAGATGAGAGGATCAGAACAGCACAGAAAAATTCAAGGAGGTACAAAAAAGGTATACAGTGCCACAATGGTCCGTTTTGTTCCCCATCATGTTAGTAACTCCTAACATTTGACATGTTGGGGGTTTTTTAACCATCACCCAGTACTGACCACTACTAATGTTTTCAGGCATTTGATATAATCCCAGATCAAGCTCCTGAATTATACCGTCCTGCTCCCTCAGCTTTTATCTGGGCTATTATTTTATACGTGGAGTTATAATTAGTTTGTTCTTATGCGCATCCCTTAACGTTCATCTGTACTGAATTTCATGTGTAATTTTTTTGCTCTGTCACCCAGTCTTACAAGGTTCTTCTACACGTCTTGACAGCTGGTCCTGCTCCTTACTAATTTGAACAATTTAATGCCATCAGCAATTTTTGGCCACTCACAGCTGACCCTCTTCTCCAGGTCACGTATAAATCTGCTGAACTGCACAGACCCCCCAGGAGCTCCTCTGGCGATTTCTCTCCACTGCAATTACAACACATTTTGTCTTGCCCTGGTTCCTGACTTTAAACCCACGTAAGAATTTTCTCTACTGTGGGATGGTCAAGAATGTTATTCTGGGAGGAAGCAAGTGACCATCCCCTGTTCTGTGCTAATCCTTCAGGTCTTCAGCTTGTCCAGCTGGGCTCTGCATCTGTCGCACGTTACATTCGAAACCACATCTCTGAATTCTTCTAACTACACCAGCAACATTTCTGCCCTGCAGACAGCAGATACACAGATACACTGCCTGTTTGCCTACACCCGTTCCTCACATACCAACTGCCTGCTAAGTTAAAAGGGGGTCTACAAATACACCAGCGCAGTTTTAGCAAGATGCCATTCTCCTGGTTTCGGGGCAAACCAGAGCCTGGTGTGAAAGACTGCTGCAAAGATCTTTCCTGCTTAAACCTGACTGCATGACACCAAGTACTACACAGGTCATCGAAACAGAGAGAAAAAAAAAGACATCACTTCTGCCAGCTGTTTTCATTTACTATACAGTCTTTATGATGTGACCCCATTTTTTTCCCACAGGACTCTTCCCTTATTTACTGCACAAAATAGTTGTGTTTCACTTAGCAGTTATTCAACATTCTGATTTTCCCTTTATTTTTCTGCACGAGGCACAATTTAATCCCCACTCTAGAGAAAGAATTAGTCACTTCCTCCTGTGTTTTTCAAGGCTGTCATCCCTATCAGATCCCCAAGCATGTCAGAAACATTCAGATGTCAAATGGGGAAAAATATGTGCAAACCCTGCCAGAGTTTAGACATGCAGCTGACTGCTGCTACTCGAAAGAGAAGCACAACTGAGAGCCAGACCTGGTTTGTTTCTTTTATCATCTGCAGCACCAGGGAAGATGCGACATTTTGCCCAAGGCTTTCCCACATGCCTCCTGACAGAAGAGGAAGAGTAAAAGAGAAAAATTTGGGTTGTTGTTATGGACTTAGGAGTAAAGGCTGCTTCGGTGGACAGTGCTTTGGGTCCTCTACCCATGACCTAAAACCTGACCTCTTTTGCCTCTCAAAGCTAAAACACAGAGACACTAAAGCTTCTCAAATAAAAAGTCACCGGACCTTTTTCCAGCATAGTCACAGCAACGTTCTCCACCACAGCATCAAGGAGATGCTGGTTGGGATGCAGTCCATCCCCCACTCACAACAAGGCTATCAGCAAAACCACAACAAGTCAGTCACAACTTTGCCTAACTCAGTCCCGAAAAGCTCCAAGGGCCCTCTGGGTACCTTTCCCTGTGCAGCACCACTCTGCTTTTTCCTTAGGTCCAACCCAAACACCCCACGGTGCAGTCTGTGGGCATTGCCCCTTGATATACTGCCTGGCACTACTGAGGGGAAATTGGGTCCTTTATTTTTGTGACTATTTTTCAAGTACTTGAGCACCTCAGCCTTTTCTGTGTCAACCATTGCTAGGCTGCCTGCCCCATGTGTGAGCAGATCCATATTTACCCTGAATTTCTTTTAGCAGCTACCTGCAGGATTCCTCCTTGTTACCCTTAAAGTCTGTCTCAAGTCTTTGCGCCAGCTGGGCTTTTGTCTTCTTGATTTTGTCCTTAGGCACACGAGTGATGCTTTTATACTCCTATTGTCTGTCCTGGCTTCTGTCTCCTTCGTGCTCCCAGTCTCATCCCAGTTGTCGTGAAATGCTGTTTTTCAAAGACATTCAGCCTGAGGCAGACAGCTGTTATGGAAAATTACAGCCCAGTCATAGTTTCTTGGAGTGATAAGTAACTGAAAGGATGACCTTATAATGAGCAGGGTCAGGAAATTTTAATAATTAGTAATTATAGGTGGGAAGGCTAGAATTATTTACTGTCACATATTACAGCCAGCATTCACTATGCTCTTGCCAGAACCATGTAATCCTTTTAAGCAACCCTGAAGTGTATTTGTGCTACCCAGATAAATACAGTATTGATTTATCCTAGTAAATGGGTGCATACTTGCTCTGTTTAATGTTACTGTATTATATTCTACTATTTCTGCAGCCCTAGCCATTTTTACTTTATTTCTATCATTTTAATCTCCCCCAGCCACACCTTATTTTATGCCCTCTGACCCTTGCTGAATCTTCTATTTGGACTTTTATTGTATCTAATATCACTTGCCTGTACTTTGTTCCACTCTCTCATTTGACCTCAAGCTGTTCCCTGCCTCTCAAGCTCCCTCTCCCTTTATTTCCCCTCCTCTAACTCGCACACGTGCTGCTCCCCTGCATCTCTCACACACAGTCAGCTCCTATCTTCTTCTCAGGCACAGCTCTTCTGGCTTGAAACAAGCTCTCATCCATCATACCCATTTTATTCCAGTGCAATTCAGTGCCGCATGTTATCTTCCCTCCTGCCACAGGGAGAGACCATGCTCGAGTGCAGCATTTTCTTCGGGCACGTTCACTCCCTCGCCCTCTGCACTAACCTCACCCCTCATCCCCACGGCCAGCAGCGGTCCCAGGCAGCCTGCACTTGGCAGTCCAGCCCCATGTGCAGACATGTCCTTGGCCCACCTGCAGAGCCACCAGCCTTTTGGGGCTCTGGGAGAGCTATTCCTGCCCCTTGGCTTTGGCAGACAGATGGGAGATGCCCTAAGCAGAGCTGCTCCTGCATCCAGGCCCGAGATGGGTGTTGGGATTTTTTTCTTCTTCTCGGCAAGGACTCAAGATCAGCCTTTTACTTGCTACAAAAGTCATCAGCTTTTCCTGAAGGACTGAGGTCAGTAAGTCATGCCCACTCCTCCCACGCACCTGCTCTAAGTCAGCACAGACATCTGCCCCCTTCTGTTTCTGGATGTCACCAGTGACAGTGGGAGGTATGCCGTGCCGAGCTCCTGCGGCAGCAGCCAGTGAGAACAATTAATCCAGCAAACTTGGAGGCAAAACTCCTGCCCTGTACTTTCTGCATGATCTTGGGCAAGTTGCTCACTTGCCTCGCAATCCTTAACAATAACAGCACTTTCCTGAACCTACTTTGTCTCCCACTGGTCTGTGAGATATCCTGAAAATATATAGAGCAGCATGAATATTGATAAGATAAACAGGACTTTGGAATAAGGAATCAAGAAAGCTGCTGGGGAATGTTCTCTATTTTCTTTGCCTGGGGGAAGTGTGATTGCTATCCACTCACTTTGGCAACATCCACCCACGCAGAAGGGAAAATAGAGGGAAGCTGGCAGAACAAGAGCTCCAGCTCAGGTCTACAAGGACATACCACAGCGAGATTTGCCCACAGCAGATGCATCTCTAGAAAGGAAAGTGCCTGGTTCTTTGGTGGCTGACCAAAAAGATAAATCCAAGAACTGCCGAGCAGCTGAGTCTACAGGATCATTGTTCTAACAGCACTGTCCATTGAACTGCTCCATCAGCCCCACATTGAAATCCAGATCAGCCAGATGGTCTCCTATCACTGTGCAGATCGTTCAGCACGAGGCAAATGGCCTTTGTGCGCTTGTCTTCTAAAGTGTTGCCTAATTTGTTTTTAGCTGTTTAAAAATTAAGTGCATCCTCAACCCTTTAGCTACTCGTGTTTGTTTGCTTCATTCTGTTAGCAAGTACTAAATATTTTAAAAGGTCTTATGAGGTACCATCTAACAGCAGGTTCAGTTGTTGCTGTACTGCACATTAATAATTTAACCCGCCCAGAATAAAAATGAAGCCTAGCATAGTGCATTGGTATAACCTTTATATTACACCTCTGTGCACAGCCACACAGGAGACTACAGCAAAGGGCTTCTGAGACCACGGTGAGTCAGCTTGACATGTAAGGACCTCCGCGTTCACACCTCCCTCCTCTCCCTCTCACACCGTCTGCCCCCATGGAGGTCAGTCAGACCTGCACCCGTGACTCCGAAAATGAGCTGCCCCCATCAGCTCTCCCGCTTCTTTCTTTGCTCCACACACCTGGGAAGGCTGCTTGTCACTCCGGGAACACAGCAGCAGACTGGCAGTCGTGCCCCCTCCAGGTAAGCAATGCTTTATCACAGTGCCACAGGTTGACTGGCCTCAGACACGCAGGTGTCTCCCTGCACGTTGAAGGGGTAAGAGACAGACTCACCGCAGAGGACAAGCTGTAGATTGACGTTCCCCGCTCCTGTGGAAAATTTCCTTTCTTTTAAGGGAATTCTCATGAATGTTTCAGCTTTCATTGTAAATAACTATCTTGTTTGCTCCTTCAGCAGCTCTCCTTCCACAGGCATCCTCACAGTTGTCGATAGGTACCACAGGCGCCCTTGGAAGGAGCCAGATTTCCCAGACAGCTCCACCAGCGGTGCAGAGGCTTCACCAAGCCCCACAGCAGCAGGTTGTGGTTCCCTGGGAGCTTCTGCCAGGGATCAGGGCAGGCATGCAAAGAGGAGCTTTCTGCCTACAATTATTTGACCTGTCAGCTTGCCTGTACACATTCAGCTGACTAGGAAAGCATCAAGCCATCAGGCAGGGGGAGAAAAAAAAAAAAAAAAAAAAAAAAAAAAAAAAATCACAGAAGCCATTTTGTGTAGCCACAACTAAAGTCACAAAGGCAGGCAGAGGGTGCTGGGACTCTGCAAATACAACTCGGAGTATTTGAACCAGACAATAAAAGCTTTGTCAAAGTCAGGTTTCTGGCTACAAGATTATTACTTTTTTTTTTTTTTAATGTACAAGACCATAAGACTATAATGTAAGTAAAACAGGGGGGAAAGCAAACAAAAAGCCAGAAAATTAATACAGACTTAAGTGGAAACACCAACTTTGCCTCAAGTAACCTGGCGTCAGGAGGCACTGCTGGGTAACAACGCTACAAACAACACAGGCAGCACTTTAAAAATAGTAACATGGGAATTATTAGCACACCAGCTTGCTATTACCCTTCAGCTCTGTAACCTGAGAGGGCTCTACTACTGTTGAGCAAAATGCAAGGCACGTTCCGCGGGTAGCATTAGCCTTGTAAGTACAGCACTTCCCACACTGTTAAAAATAACCTTTCTTGTCTCTATACACTGGACTTTGGGGTTGGTTTTGTTTTCCACCTTAAAATATCAAACAGTTTTGGGGAAAGCTAAGAAAAATTACTCCACCAACATGAAACTGCATGGGCGAGTTACGCATCTGGTTTATTGTGTTCAAATCAAGTAAGTCAAGCAGCTCATGTCACCATCATGCTTTCCCACCTCACCTTCGATTACCCTGACAATACCCCTGTGACACAACCAGCCCTGGACCATTACTGCAAGGGGGGCTGATGTGCAGAAGCGACTTTCTCAAAGCCACACAGGAGGCTGCTAGCAGAACAGGAAGCTTAAATCCCAGTGTGCAGAGCTGAGATGATCCCTTATCGAGTGCATTTTTTTCCTCCATTGCAGCCAAGCTCATTTGTATTGCGACCACCTCCCTTCCAAAGAGGTGAAGAACTCGGAACAAAACCCAAGTACGTCACCGAAGTAATAGCTTGGGAGATGCCTGTAACTTCTGGCAGGGTGATGCTGCGCAGCCGCTTGGCTGCGGGTCCCAGCCCCCAGCTCGACCTGAGACCTGCGCACCCTCGGTGCGATGTCGCACAGCGCTGAGATGCTGCAGCTGAACAGAGGCCCGGGGAGGAGGAGGAGGGGGTTTGGAGGCGGGTCATGCTGCCCTCCTCTCTGGGGCAGAGAGGGCTGCCCAAGCAGGAGGGGTCGGTGTGTAGGCAAAGGAAGACAAGGACAGCCTCCAGAGCCTGGGGGGAAATGGGGGCGAGCAGAGGGGAGTGCCCTGAGGGGACAAGCACAGCAGGATCAGTGCGGGGCTTGCTCTAGATCAGGTCAGAAGTATTTTATCTGGCCTTTCTACTGACCTGGATCAAGCCCTGGTCCAGTGTAGACTGGCAACATCTGAAAGGAGTTGTGCCAAGGCAGCATTATGTAGCCAGAGCAGCTTGTTTAAAAAAAGAGCAATGCATGAAAGTAAAAACAGATTAAGCACCCAAGAAACCCCACACGTGCTACTTCTTTCCCAGAGCAGCTGTAGTGTTTTAATAGCACATTTGAATCATCCAGCTCTTTTCAGGCTGCCCACTGGGCTGGAAACCTTGCAGTCAGGTTTCTTCTTCCCTCCCAGCTGGGTCAGAAACACCCCCCACCCCCGAGGTTTTCTGCCATCTCTCAGCCAGGCAAAACCAGCAGGGCTGCAAAACCAAGAGTTAATGGCTTCATACACGAAACCCTTTAACAACACTCGGGGTCCAACGTTTCTTATTTCATTCGAGTCCATTAAAGCCAGCTCACACAGCAACTCATCTATTGCACTTGTCAGCAAACATTGTTTGAAGCTGACCTTCACTCAGGCCACAGCATCCCAAGATCCGATAACAACTCTGGCTTCCTCCGAGCCTCACCCCGAGCTTAGAAACGCACCATTCGGCTTGAGGATTTCAAGCTCCGTTTGCTGACAGTGAACATTGCATTTCTGAGCCCTTCTCTTTATCCTTAGCTAGTTACCAGTGACTTCCTTTGCTCGGTTGATTGATTTATCCCCTTCCTCCGCTTGCTGCGGACGACCTTGCTCTGCTCCCCGCACCGGGAAGGCCACGCTCTGCAGCAAAGAACCGCGTACGCCCTGAACTGAGGCAATCAAACACGCTGAAACGCCTCTCCCCGCTTCAGGTAGCGGAAAGTGCTGCATGCACATTAGGGACAAAGGAGAAAGCAGTGGTCAGTGTTAAACGAATACCTAATGTTACCTACTGCATTTTAAAGAGATTGTCAGGGTAACAGAAGGTGGTTTGGGAGGTTTTTTTTTAATTTAACTCGTGATTTTTATAGGACAAAAAAGCCTACTGCCTGCTATACGAATCACATGTTAACATTATCCTGTCAGAAAAGGACAGTTTATGTAACCATAAAGCCTGGCTTTTTATTATAATCTTTTTATTTATTGCTACAGCATCAAGCAGTCACAGGCACTGCCTAAACAGGTGTACACTATTCATTCATCTTGTCAATATCCAGAAGATTTTCAAGAATGGCCAGTGAGTTTGGGAGCCTCAAATCCATAGCACTCCAGGTGAGAAATATTGTGAAGAGAGTCATTATTTTTTAAATAAAGATCCTTTTGAAGTGCCCCACGTTGGAACACTGAGAAATCAAGGCCCTTCAAATCAGCAGTCGACTGTGAATGTTTCAGCCATTAGCCTTAGCAAGCTTGCAGTAGAGTAAGCAGTGTGTGTTGCTGGTAAGAAAATCCTCACTTAGGGTGGGCTAGCTTCAAGCTAGACTATTTAGGCTATAGGAGCTTTATGTTTGCCCATAGAGTACTCCTCTGTGGCATAAAATGTGGTGCATCTCTAATGTTCTGGAGGGATAAAGATTAATTTCCCTTTAACAATAATAAACACCTTAATCCTATTTAAACCTTTGAAATATACCCAAAAAACAAGTCCCTCAGCACGATTCCCGCTTGTTACATCTGCCATAGCTCCTCACAGGTGATCTTGTACTACACAGTTCACACCAATTATTTTAATTTTTTCAAAGGTATTTTAAAATACTACATTATTTATGACTCCTGCCAGTGAGGAACTGGAGGTGATAGAGGAGATAAAGAGGCTGCTCAGCATTCATTTAGGTTTTCACCTTAAACAGTGAAATGCATTAAACCTCAGAAATTAAAGAAGTCAGTGTGCTGCTTCTGCCTCTGAAGTGTTCAACCTAGAGAAGGCCTTTGCTGCCAGGAGGCAGGTCCAGCTGGTAGGGAAAAACGTTAGAAAGCCACTGAATCAGCCAAGAGACTTCCTGCAGATTTGCTTCATTTTTCCAAGTCACTGCCAGCTTCCTGTAGTCTCCTCCTGGACGCTTTTGACATGTCAGCTGCTAAAAGGACCGACTCCACTCTTTTAGGAAACTAGAACTAAGGGAATAAGGAAGGAAAAATACTAGTATACCATTAGATCCTAGCAGCATCTTGTTTAGGAAACTGCTGTCCTGAGAAGCTCTGCTGTCAAAGCTATGAAGGGCACCGGGACTGGAAACGAAGACTTTTCCTTTCCTTCTTCAGAATCTCCACAATCTGCATTGACAATGTGACCCAATATTAGATGCAGGAGACTTCACACATTTATTTTCCTACAGGCAACAGACTGTCTAGTATACAAAGCTTTCGGTACATTGACTGTTAAGAGCTCCGTGAAGAGGAGAGGAAGTGCTGCTCCTTGCTTTTTGACCCCGCTGTTGACCAAGCACCGATGACATGCCCAGCCGAAATGTGTACAAGGAGGGGCACTACCCATGTCTGGGCTTTCAACTGTGGGACTTGCTGACACCACTTTAGGCAGCCTCTGCGTGAGTGTGTGATGATCTGTATGTTTTACCTGAGTCCCTATAGGAACAAGTAGACAGGTTGGGCTCACTGAAGCCCTTCTTTTTCCCTAAGCAGTGATGGATAGTACACCGTCATGATCCAAGTAGAGATAGTGCAAAAAGTAGGAATTAATAGCCAGTTTCTGTCATGGCAGTGGGTTAATGCAAAGTGCTGTCTTCTACCCTCTTGTGGAAAACATTTCTCCAAGATCTGCAATGCAGAAGACAGTCAGACAACAAAACGGCAGAGAGCAAGAGATATTTAGGTCAGAACAGGATGGCTGCAACAAGCTGAGTGGGCACCAGAACAATAGACAAAGTAGAGAACTCAATTCTATTTAATTAATGCCAACAAGTAGGGGAAAAGTATTTTGTGGTACTTATTTTGAATATAAGAGTTCACTCATTTCCTATCCCTAAGTAAGTGACTTCAAGTTTTCTGTGCACTCCCATGGAAATGAGTTACAAGCACTTACCTCTGCTCAGCTCCAAGCTGTCTGACATGTAGAACAGGTGGGACCACCCGCCCTTCAACGCAGCCCTGTTCCTTCTCTGGGAACCATTCCGATTCCCTGCATTACCCTAAGGCAGGGGCTCCCATGCACTGGAGAATAAGATACTGTTTATTTTTAATAAGTCCCAGCAGCAGTCACATACTTGTTTTGTAAGGTAATCCACGTCCAAAGTTCTGCACAGAAAGCAACCACTGGTTATCCATCTTCTTCCTCAGCAGTATAACAGTCCCAGATTGTGTGGGAAAGATTTGTGAGTAACTGAACCACACACCTAATCTGTCATTTACAGAAAAAGGGTATCATGAAAACATCATTTTAGTTTGCTCCCCCTACCCTACAAACGCATGGCATAGAAAGCTGTGGATCCATCTCCCAAATGCCATGACACAGCTCTGAAACCCCCTGCCAAATTTTGAGCATCCACTACCATTCATTTATTAGAGTTGTTTGCTCTCAGTAAGTGACCCTTTTAACAATGAGAAGAACTCAAAGACTTCCATGATTTGCAGACGGCCCAGCATTTGACAGCCTTTTCCTATTCCCAAAGGGCAAAATTTGGAAGAGTAATCGGTTGGGGTGTTAGCTAGGCTCCACTGCAACATGCTTTCAATCTAAACACATTTTAAAAAACAGCTTGTTTCTCTTTGTCCTGAACTATTTATAAAAGAAAAAAAAAAAACAGAAAAGAGCTGTTTGTCTCTAGCACCCACCCAAGAACTGTTTTTTCTACCAGGGTCCCTACGTACTGCAGCAAAGCACAGAAGTCATATGAAAGCCCCCTATCACCAACCCAATTTAAAGGAAGATTGCTTTCTAGTTAATGAAATGAGTAGCCTGCATTTAACTCAATAGAGGGTAAGACACCTCAGCTCTAAACCCAACTGATACCAGACAAACTAGATAAAATTGAAATGTGCTACCTCGTGGGTTTCTGTGCACAACTAGACCTGGGGTCCTGCCTGCACAGTGGGGAGCTCCACAGGCTACAGGGGATGCAACAAGAAGGGCACTGTAGCAGAACAGGAGCATGGTCAGCTCCAGCATCTACAAGTGTTATTTTCCCCAATTGTTCCTGACCTTAATTTTTTTTATCACAAGTCCAGCATCCTTCCTAGGATTTCTGTTCTTTTAATTGCTGGAGATGCGAAAGGAAGTTTTAGTCCTTCATCAAAAGAGCAAACAGCTTAGAAGTGGCCCCTGAGAAAGCATCTCAAGAAACAATCAAATAATTCAATATGCATTACAAAAGATTCAGGACTCCACAGTCTCGGAGTGCCTACATTACTTACCTCATGATTTTTGAGCATTTGAGACTAGCAAGGTTCAGAGAGGGAGGAAGCTTCGAAAGAAGTGGAAGGTCAGCATATTCCTGTACCATACCTGCTATCTGATCTGGGTTCCCAGCCCTGATGCATATTTGACAGCTGCTCCTCAATTTCTAGTTAACAAGAGTCAATGATTGGATACAAAAGCTCTGAACAGTCCCAACCTTTATTTTTTTTAAAAAAGCCAACATCATACATGAGCCTGATCTGAGCTATTTGAGCCAGCCCCCAGATCTTTAAGCACTTTCCTTCAGCTGCTTCCTGCCTAGAAAAATAAACCCACTCTCCTAGGGAAGATTCTGCTTTTATGGAAAAGAGAAGATGTGAGACTCAGGACTGGGGCTAGGCATGATAGCCTAACTTTCTTCAGCAAAGAAAACACAGTAATACTGTGGGTTAATCTGATTTGCTTGACCTCTTTTGAATCCCTGACTAGTTATCTTTGCTGGTGCTGCAGAGGTGGCGTAATTTTGACATGCTTGAATTTGTTGCAAAAGGGATGAAAGCACTAGAGAGGAATTCTGAGGGGGGAGGAACAGTTGTTAGAGCAGATACCAACTGCAACCATAAATAAAAACTGTAAGAAATACAAGTACTAAATGAATTAGGAAGCAGCTAACAAGATCAGAACTGAAAAAGTCATACTAATTTCAGGAAGTGATCAGATTTTCGTATGTAAGAGGTAACCTGAAGAGGAAAAGTTAAACAATTATCACTTCACTCAACCCTGGCATTAAAACTTCTAATTTTTGAAGAGTTGACATATATTTTTAAACACATTGTCCTTGTGCCAAGGACAGAAAATCCAGCCTCGGAGTGATTAAGCGCGAGCTGAATGTATAGCTTTATAGACAACGAAATAATCAATACAATATGCTAAGTGGCAGCTCTTGAGCAAGGCACACCAGAGGACAAAAGAAAGAGCAGGCACTCGAGGTAGACTATTAAAATTCCAAGGATTTACCATTATAAAACATGCACTGCTGTGGTATATTGTTGATATGGAAACAGAAATACCTTCGAGACAAGTATAGAGAGGGCCATCTTGCAAGCAAGTTATAGCTTACATAGCCTTTTTCCAATACGGGATCATTATGTGCTTGTTTTAAGTCTAAACCAGCACCAGAAAAATTCCCCAAAGAAATAAGTTACAGTATTTCTGATGACTGTGAAAACTATATTAAAAGGACAGCTGGAGTTTAGGAGGCATGAATCAAATGGGTCCAGATAAAAGAACATTAAACAGCTTCATTTTCTCTCAAAAACAGACCTTGTCAGTTGGTAATAGCATATGTACAGCTATACTTATTTGAAAGACATACTTTTTAGGTACATATATCAGAGGAACAGAGTTATTTTTATGTTTGAGTTGGCAACAAACTCCTGTCCCTCTTAAACGAAAAACATGCTTTTTCCTAATTTCAAGGCTGAAAAGCTGCAATATTCCTTACTGGCAGTGGCAGCAGAGACTACACACATCACAGCCACTGCAAAATGGAAAAGGGTGATGGCAGATCCTACCAATGCTCTGCCTGACACACTGGCTTATTAGCAGCCCAAACATTGGATTCAGGGTTGAGCAAGTTAGCTGCTACATGATTACACAAGTGTGCTAATATCTGCATTACTTCTGAGGAACCGGTACTCGCCTCTCCACAGGGCCACTGCCTCAACCCAGTGCAAAGCCCAGTGAAGCCTGATGGAAAGAAGTTAATCTCTGCAAGCACTGAGCTCAGGAGACATGGATGGTTGGGGTTTGTTGGTTGTTGTTGGGGGTTTTTTTGTGGTTTTTGTTTGTTTGTTTTGTTTTGTTTTTTCCAAAAGACACAAAGATTATCTCCATTTGGCAAGTTTGTGTGTGTGTCACCAGTTACTGCTTGTTTTGTTACTTGCACTACGTCCTCAGGTTTCTAAACAAGAACGTGTCTGTGGCCCTGCAAATGCTACTGGAGTGTCTTCCAGATATCTGGGGAAAAAAACCTAAAGGCCACATTTTTCTCCCCCCGCCGAATGTAAGAGAAATTGATTAGCTCCAGGAGCTTTGTTCTCTCCTTATAGTATGTGGCTGAGTTGTATTCACACACTGATGAAGACTTACTTGGGAAAGTGAATTAAAGAAATCACAGAATCATAAAATGGTTAGAGTTGGAAGGGACCATAAAGATCATCTAGTTCCAACTCCCCTTCCACTAGACCAGGTTGCTCAAAGCCCCATCCAGCCTGGTCTTGAACACCTCCAGGGATGGGGCATCCACAACTTCTCTGGGCAACCTGTTCCAGTGTCTCACCACCCTCAGAGTAAAGAATTTCTTCCTAATATCTCATCTAAATCTACCCTCTTCCGGTTTAAAACCATTATCCCTCATCCTATCACTACACTGCCTGATAAAGAGTCCCTCCCCATCTTTCCTGTGGGCCCCCTTTAAGTACTGGAAGGCTGCTATAAGGTCTCCCCGGAGCCTTCTCTTCTCCAGGCTGAACAACCCCAACTCTCTCAGCCTGTCTTCATAGGAGAGGTGCTCCAGCCCTCTGATCGTCTTCGTGGCTCTCCTCTGGACTAGCTCCAACAGGTTTGTGTCCTTCTTGGGCTGAGGGCTCCAGAGGTGGATGCAGTATTCCAGGTAGAGTCTCATGAGAGTGGAGTAGAGGGGCAGAATCACCTCCCTTGACCTGCTGGCCATGCTTCTTTTGATGCAGCCCAGGATGCAGTTGGCTTTCTGGGCTGTGAGCGCACATTGCTGGTTCACGTTGAGCTTCTTGTCAACCACACCCCCAAGTCTTTCTCCTCAGGGCTGCTCTCAATCCATTCTCCACCCAGCCTGTATTTTTGTTTGGGATTGCCCCGACCCATATGCAGGGCCTTGCACTTGGCCTGGTTGCACTTCATGAGGTTGGTGTAAGTAAGTGAGTAATAAGGTAAAAAACTGAGTAAGCTCCAGCAGTATGAAGCTGTAATTCAGAAAACACTGGAGTCTACAGCATCCCTTCTAGTCTTTTGGATTGACTTGGTATTGGTAGCAGAGCCTCTGTGGCAGAAATACCACCAGACGACACATTCCCATTTCCACTGAGTAGTAAAAGGTCCTTAAGAGAAATAATCAAGCTGTTAAATTGAAGGAATGGGGAAAATTAATGCAGACTGTAGACAAATGCACCATGCTAGCATGGTTAACGGTTGGACTTGATGACCTTAAAAGTCTTTTCCAACCTAAACGATTCTACGATGGTAGTGGAGGCAATGAATGCTAAAACTGATTTAGTAACTACTACTTTGGTAGGCTTGAAATTAAGACTGAGGAGACACAATGAACTGCATGTTTTCTGTTGAAGATAGTTGCAAGAACAAGGTACGAAGCAGCCAGAGGGCCCACTTGAGCACAGGTTGAGTCCAACTCCATTTTTGGTATGGTGTCAACCAAGACATGTGATCCGTTACATTTCTACAGGCATTAAGCAGCACAGTCCCCCTCTGCCCACAGTGCTGTCCGTGTACACTGGAAGCAACCCACAAGCAGCATCCAGACGTCCTCTCTGTTGTGGCAACTCTTAGGACACACCTGAAGCCTACCTATCTAGCCTACCACAGTGGTAGTTCACTAAGTCAATTTTAGCGTCTTTGTCTCAAGCACTATCATGGCACACTGTTTGTAGTCTTGACATGGTTCTGACTCAGTACTGGTTGCTGGACAGGCCTGAGGCATCTGCTGAAGCCTTTTCACTTGTTTCATGAAGCTACCTGCTACTTACTGCAGTAATAGAGGCTGCACAAATAGGAAGGCAGGCCCTGACCCAAAGTCAGGTTCAGACACAGCTGTGGGGAGACCTGCCTGCAGGGTCTGCACACTAACCAGTCACAAATTGGCTTATCTTACTGAGAAACAGCAGATATTGATGAGACTTTCACCATATTATCCCCATTGGGATAATTCCCTCTTAGCTATAGATCAGTATATGAAATAGGGGGTTTTCCAGCTTGTTTTCCTCAGGTCAAGCAACACGAAGGGAAACGCCGATGCTGGATAAGCACAATCCTGTCATAGACCTGCATGCTACAGTTCTTCATATATCTGATAGAGCATAGATTGCTCCGAGTCCCACAAGCTCCAGTATGACTATGGGCTACATGAGGGCACCCAGACCCATCCACAAAGCCAGGGCAAGAGTCAAAGCCTTGTTGACGCTGATATAGGATCCTCCTTTAGAAGGCAGGAAAGTTTCTTGTGCTTTTGTCCCCCTCTGCCCCCTAGAAGGGGTGGTCAGACAAGTCTCTGTCCTTGAAGTGGTTTGGCTCCTATATTTTTTGGTAATTAGTTATGTGCTTCAAGTCCAACCCAGTATTATACAGTTAGTCAATCAGACTGAAACTTCTGCTAAGGGCTATCCAGGATATTTTTGATTTTGAACTTCAGAGGAAAAAAAGTTCAACTAAAATACCAATGCAGTGAGAGAAGACATTTGAGTTTACCACCAAACAAAACCTGTTAACTGCACCTCCAAAAGAATGTCTTAGAAATCAGAAGTTTCAGTCTTAGACACATTTTAAAAAATAAGTTTTTAAATAGCTCAGTTTCTTTCATTTGAAATAGCTAATGTCAATTTTTGTTGGAAAACAGAAAAGTCTGTAACTAGTGTAAGCTAATACCTCAGAGAATCTGGTCATTAGTTATACTGAAAAAAATAAAGCAAATAAAATCCCATCAGCACTAGGTAAGATTACTATAAACAGTAATTTCAAAACTTCAGAAACACTCTGTATTTACACTGATAGCAGAATCCTACAGCAACAAGAATAATTTTGCAACACTAGGTACTTTCTAGGCACTTTTCCTCACTTCAGTTTCTGTTTAGCTTTCAATAGCAACTTTAATTACATTCACACTTACTATTTGCTTACTGACAGAAAAAAAAAATAGTAACAACATGGAAGTCAAGTAGAAAGTAGTAGAGTTGTATAGAATATATGTAGCTGCTACTGGTAATCTCATTTGACCACTACATATGCACGTAGTGACATAGCCACAAAACAAATATACAAATCAGTTTCTTTCTTGCTTCCTCTGCCTTACAAAATTAAAAAAAATAAATAAATTGAAGCACGTCTAGAGTTTTAAGGCCTTTGATTACCTTGACTGAACTGAATGTCTCATCTAATGAGAACTTATGTAGAAAAGCATCCAATTTCAATTTGGGGATACTAATAGACAGTGATCTCACCTATTCCCTCAGCAGCGGGCTCAAAGGGCTCCTCACCCTCACCATCGAGGTGCTCTGTCTTCTTCCACACTTCAAGTTTCCCTCCTTTATCTTCCAGGCATTCTTCCTCCTTATGCTTTTCTCCAATACATGAAAACCTTCACATCTCTCATTTTCTTCCCACACAGAAATATATGCAGCAAAGCAAGACTCTCTTCAGTTTTCTTAATAGCTAAACATGTAACAGGTAATTTTCTTAGTAATTTTTTTTCCTAGACTTCCCAGCACTTGATTTCTTTCCTGACTCCCTCCCTAAATCTCAACATCCTTTAAAAAAAAACAATGCATGCATTCAGTACCTGCTTAACATCTGTACATGATGCTGGCAATGACAAGCCTTATGTAGCCAAGAAGCAATTACACTTTTTGTTACAGCATTTCACCAAGAGTTTAAGTTCAACTGTTTGTTCAGAATGAGACCTGTATTATCTTCATTTCCAAGCAACAGGCTCTCTGTTGATGTGGCCCACATGATTTTTTTTACTCTGGAGGTGTATGTTTACATTAAGGCTGTTTTAAATCAGCAAAACCATCATCGAAATAGATTGCCGAGCAATTCCAATTTCACATACAATATTATACCTACCAGGGTAAAGCGCTAAGGAGTCTTACCAAGACTCAGTGCCAAAGAGTTTGAAGTGCACAAAAGGAGCAGGTATTTTGCTCCTGCTTTTCTTGGTCATGTTCTCTGAGAATAGTGAAAGCTTCTCTCCCACATTTTCCCCACGCATTCCCTGCATGAATGGCAACTTTAGGAGTAAAACTCACCATAGAAATAATGGGGGGAAAGGGCAAAAACAAGGCTGGCAGAAGAATGGCTCATTTCCTTTCTTCTGTGCCACACAAATATACTATCTTGTCACTGCAGCCTCGGGAGGCACACTAAATATGATTACAAGCACTTCCCTCCTCTTTCTAAGCCAACTGGAAGAACAACCACAGGAGACATCACACTGTCAGCTCCTGCTGTAAAACATGCAAAGGCTAATTATGCCATGAAGCAGACCCCAGAAACACACGCTCTTACAATCTTTGTACACTGGAGAGGCACTTCAATACCAAAACAAAAACCTCAGCTTCACTACATATTTATAAGAGGGAACTTCAGTTCCTTTCATTAGCCACTTAAAAAGCCCAGAGGAAGCTCTCATTGCAGCCAGAGTTGGCCCTTCTGATGGAAGTTGCCCAGCCAAGGCAGTGAAGAGCCTGTAAGATTTAACTTCAAGTTGTTTCAGTAACAGTGTGCTATTGATATGCCCCTCAAATATTGCCCAGAGCCAAGAACACCCACACAGTATAAAGACATAAAGCACAATGAAATCTTAAGTGAATGGGTCGATTCTACCCTCACTTACACAAGACCATTAAGTAAATGGCCAATCTCCATTAAGTAAAAAGTAGCAAGAATGAGACCCTGTAAGTCTCCAGTAAAATCAGGCTAGCTGCGAACAAAAGCTATTTAGAGTTTGGGTATGCTCACTTAACACTTGTAAGACAGCAAAAAACGTAGAGCTAGAGGAGAGGAAGTCCTTCGCAGAAGCGACTGTCCCATCCACATAAGACCAAAAAATAGTAAGGACAGTGCCAGTCTTCATTGTTTTGAAGTGTATCACCAAACCAATTGGTTTTAAAAGGGGATGACTGCTATTTTCCACAGCTACTTCAGCGCAAGATGAATAGGACAGAAGATGCAAATGTGCGATGCGCACAGTTGGGTGGGTATTTTTTAGCCAAGTAGCATGAGAGAAAAATTATTTGTGGAGTAGCATTTTGCTGCAGGAGGTGAGAGAACTGGTGCAGTTGCCATTACTTGACATTTCTAATTTTGCACATCATTATTATAAAGGAAGAAAAAAATTATATTTGAAATCATAAGGAAGTCACAAAATGCATCTGTAGATTTGGAAATTACTAGAACCTTTAATGATCAGACTTGGGGTTATTTCTAAATATCACCTGCAAAATGTAGGCAGCTGTAACCACCTCAGTAGTTGAAAAGGTGTACTGCATGCTCTCAGTTGTTTCAGCCCACATTAAATGCACATGAATAAATTTATCACGGAATCACAGAATTTTCAGAGTTGGAAGGGACCTCCAGAGATCACATCTAGTCCAACTCCCCTGCTGATGCAGGAATGCCTAGAGCACATTATTCAGGACTGCAGCCAGGCGGGTCCTGAAAATCTCCAGAGAAGGGGACTCCACAACCTCCCTGGGCAGCCTGTTCCAGTGCTCTGGCACCCTCACCATAAAGAAGTTTTTCCCTTGTGTTTGAATGGAACTTCCTATGTTCCAACTTGTGCCCGTTGCCCCTTGTCCTGTCACTGGGAACCACTCAAAAGAGTCTGGCTCCATCCTCCTTCAACCCACCCTTTAGATACTTAGAAGCAAGAATAAGGTCTCCCCTCAGCCTTCTCTTCTCCAGGCTAAAGAGTCCCAGCTCTCTCAGCCTTTCCTCATAAGGGAGATGGCTCCAATCCCCCAATCATCTTTGTTGCCCTGCGCTGGACTCTCTCCAGTAGTTCCCTGTCCCGCTTGAGCTGGGGAGCCCAGAACTGGACATAGTATTCCAGTTGTGGCCTCACCAGTGCCGCGTAGAGGGGGAGAGTGACCTCCCTCCACCTACTGGCCACACTCTTCCCTATGCAGCCCAGGATTCCATTGGCCTTCCTGGCGACAAGGGCACATTGCTGGCTCATGGATAATTTACTGTCTACCAGCACCCCCAGATCCTTCTTACGAATCAGGGAGAGCACCCATGAGCAGACAGCATTTCAGATACCAGCTCAAAACTCTAAATATTGCTAACAAGTCTCAAATCAAAAGGTTTTTTCACATTTTGGACATAATAAACTTGGTGCTCACAAAAGGCTCACAAACCAACAGGCTTTTTAAGGCCTGTGAAAGTACCTGCCCAGTCAAACATCAGAAGTTTGCTGGTAACTAAGACTTCTTTACTAACACTACTGATTTCTGCCTTCAGAGTTGAGTGAAAAATCTAACCAAAGGCCCCTTACCTCAGGAGTTAAGGCAGCTTTTCCTTTAACTCTCTCTCCTTCAAAGGGTGATGTTAATACAAACTTGGTCATTTAGCTCTAGCTACATCAGATCCTCTGCAAGGAGCACAGACCAAGGAGAGACAGTTTTCCTGGGCAAGACAGGTCATTCACATGGGCCTATTTCAGAACTGAAGACATCCCACAGATAATGCCAACAACGACAGTGGGAGATCCCGACATAAAAACAGATGAAATCACGAGCTCCCCCCGATTTCCCTGGAGCACAGGTTTCACTTCACAATCTTACAAGTAATTGCTGGAAGACACCTTAGGAAACCAGAGATGAATTGCAACTTCAGCAAGGTACAAGATTTAAATTTAAGATGCTGCAGGCAAACAAATCAAGTCTTTTCTTAGGGCTGCTGGAATTTCTTAAGGAGAAATTCAGAGAGGTGCAGAAGGGAAGAAAGGTAGAGTGCCTCCTGCTGAAAGACCCCCTTCTGTCACACCTTCAGTAGAGAACTGAGAGTTACCCAGTGTAAGCCCTTCCCTACTCATACCTCTGGTGGAAGGAAAAAAGGAAGCAGGGGTCTTTACCTGAAGAATTTCCAGGCTTTTTTTGCTAATTTTTAAATCCCTCAGGGCACAGGGAAGGAAGGCCTCATCTACAAAAGACTTTTAAAAGCGAAGCTTTTGAGTGCACCAGGTTACAGGAGTTTGGCTGAGTGATACTGGGCACATTAAAGATGCAATTAGACTCCAGATAGGGTCTATACAGCTGGGTTCTCATGTACTTACCACCTCACAGGCTTCTCTTTTTGATGAGTCCATTTACCAACCTACTCAGCAACAGTAGTCTTGTAAAGTGTACATGTAACAAGTCACAAGTTGTTCCATTTATTTGAGTAAATATCTGGTAAATAAAATCATCGGTAAACATTACAAAATTAAATACATTAAAAAAGCTTGCCAGTATACATAAAATTCACAAACATGTACTTCTGTTGAAAAATAAAATATGTTCAGAGCACCCTTGATATAAAATGCCTGTCTAGTGTCACCTACCAGCACATGGTAGCTTATTGAACATTTCAGTTAGGACATTTTCTAGGAGGGAGCAGGGATCTCTCTTCTGTTCTTGCTTTTACAAGTAAGAGAGCCCAAGTCTCCCCACTTCTCAGGGCAGAGCCATAAACAAAGACTATAGTATTCTTTGCCTACCTTAATAGGAGAGGAATCTGCATTCGATTAAGACCACATCACTAAATGCAAGACAGTGCTTGTAATTCATTTTGGAAGCACTGCATTTCCTCCACTGTGAAGCAGCTTTTAAATGGTGATGGACATTTCTCTAGATATCATTGTAGGCCCTTATTCAGTATAGGTTAGTACAGTTCCAAGACACCATGAGGTGGACAGGAAATGATCTGGCAAAGCATCAAAAGTCAATCAAATAACTTTAAGTCTACAAATTAAGCCCTTAAAATTCCCAATTCTCATATGCTGCAGTCTAAACAAGGAGATATGATGAAATTTATCACTGGGCTGCTTTAAGGGTATTTAGAAAAATGGCAGCACTCATTTTAGTAATCTAAATTGATACCTTCTGGTAGCAAATTTGCAATAACCACCATTTAAATAATTTACGGTAACAAACTTTTCCTTCCATCCATGTGAAACAATATTCACAACCCACTTTATAATTTATGTACAGACAAGCACAAGAAACTTGACATCCATGAGTTAAATGTACAACCAACTTAAAAACGTTATCCAACTAGTTGCAAGGAGAAGTCTCCTAGCTCTGTAAATTTACAAGATCTTTTGGTTCACCACGTAGGCTTGCTGCCCCTCATCGCTAACTCCTGGATTCTTCACTTGCTTCAGTAATCGTCAAGTGAAAGTTGAGCAGCATCCGAATTGTTGATATTCGTGATAAAAAAATTGACACTTAAAAAAGAACGCTTAAAACACACAAAAGAAATTCCTTGAGTCAAAACTGAATGAAATCAAAAAAGTTGTGGAGAAAGACAACTATTTTGATAAAGGTCTTGTATTCAAAGTCCCATTTCCCTTGCCATGTCTTTTACAGAGTGTTACTACTTCAAGTTATTTATATACTCTTCTTTTGAGGGGGACTGAGTTTCCTCATTCCTCTTATCCGAGTTAGCAGCTCTTTGATAAATTCCTAGAAAAAAGATTAGAAAATGAGTAACTATTATGATCCCATAATACCGTGATTTTGAGTTTAAAAAAAAAAAATCAAAGCAAACTATACATTTTTGTTTAAGCTTTTACTGCTAAGCTGGAACTTCTCTGGCCTGATTCTGCAGGAACCTTATATGCATATTCTAATCACACAGTGGAGGTGTGAAAACTAGCTTTTCCTCTGCATGAGTGTTCAGGCTCAGTTGCTAGCTGTCTTTCAGGCTTTTACTACACAGGGCCTTCTACCAACTGTTAAATCAAGGAAAATCTATGGCTGGATACAATGCAAATAGTCAAAGCAGACTTTCACAGTTTCAGCCTGCACAGAAATCAGCACTCCTGCCAAAGGAGGTGTTTCTTTCACCACTCTCCATGCCGGCACTAGCATTTTGGTTTGCTGCATACTCAGCTGGAACAGAAAGCTGATCTGGCTAAGAACTCAGCTGTTTTTCCTCTTGTCCTGCTACTTTCCAAGCTGGCTCAGCTCTCCGACCAGGCTCATCACTCCGCCCCACAACAACATTTGTGCCAGTCTGAGGCAAGGCGGGAACAAGGAGCCAGAGGTAGGACCACTGGCTTATGCTCGGTGGAACTGATTGTGGAGCTCAGTGAATGACACTATTCTGAGGAGAATAAAAAAAATAAAAAATATTCATGGACCAAGTCTTTATTCACTGTGGTATTTTCCCGAGTTTCAGCACATTTTCTCTTTTTAAGTTGTGGGAGAATAGAAGCTTACAGAGTTGCAGCATTATCTGAAATCCTTTTGGTATACAATTTCTTATAATAACTGCAGATGCATTAAAAGCTAAATCACCCCCCTTACTGTCACATTGAGAGAATGATGTTTACCTACAGTACTATATATACACTTAAACAAGGGTTCTTATCATGAAATCATTTAGCTATAAACATGGAATGTGATTACGGATTTAGTCAGTCACGTTGATGTGAAAGGACAAAAAGTGTGACTTCCTAGCTGAACGCTTGAGGCTAAGAATTCCAGTGAACAAGGACATCACCTAAATGACAACACAGTACCTTTCAAAAAAGTCACATTGAAACATATATTATCCAGGTGCTACACTGTGCATAAGAAAAGTTTCAGTAAATGTGTATTTTAACTTGAGAAAGCTGTCAGATTTTGTTGGTGAGACCACAATCCTGGCAGGTATCACCCTAACAGAGCAGTTTCCTTTCCTGACAGTTTATACACATCTATACTTTACTGCATGTACTGTTGCACCACGGCTATGGCTGCACCAACGCTAGCTGTGGCTTCAGCTAACAGCAGCAAAGGCAGAGCAGTGCACACGTCAGCGTGGGCTACAAACACCCACCAAGAACCTTTTATGTTCTGGCCTCCACTACTGAACTAACTAGATCAAGGCCAGTACAGGAATACATCTATGCATACCGATATTGTGCTTCCCATCTGGATAGACAGATAGCCTAAAGAGATGATCAGAAAAGCAGATTTTTTTTAAAGACCCCAAATCCTCCCCCTCCATCCTCTAGAAGCCATCATTTTCCACATAGGCACAAGCCACCACAACATCATCTACTCTAAACTTGTCAGAGTACAGTACTTATCCATTCAGAGCTCAGAAAAACGCAGGAGGCAGGTTTATTCTAAAAATTCACAGCTTTCAATGCACTATGCATTGGTTCTGTGTTATCTTTTCATAATTGTAAAGACCTGCTAGATAATGCAAAACTAACGTGGCATAGTGCTGTTCAAAACACACACACTTCAGGATTTTTTACTATCAAACTTAAGTGAAGCCCTGCAGTGAAGTCATTATAGAAATAAATTCTCTAAAGTGATCTTAAAAGATTTTTACTTAGGATTAATGCAATTAGTATTGCCTTTCAACAGCTCTTTCCATGAAAAGCTGTACTCGCATGCCAAAACATCAGATTAAGACAGCTTTGGGAAGGAACAGACTGAAGTTCAGTTCTTCCCTTTGGAAGACTTTATTAGTCATTTGTTAAAGCCACAACTACTCTACACCACCCTCACTCACCATCAAGGTAGCAACAAGACACTGCAACTGGAAACTGTCCAACTGCTTCACAGAAGTTGAGAGTAAGAAGCCTTACAGGAAGGGGCATTGGCAGAGCGGAAAGGGAAATCTATGGTACTCTGACTGTACCCATTTGGGATATCCCTGTTTGAGACGCACCTCTACCATTTCTCTGTCCATTTTCTCCCACAACTCAGAATAGTTTGGAGCAAGTTTCCCTTGGATGTGAAACGCAGACGGGGGTCAGTTGCTTTTCAATACAACCATACAGCAAGGGAGGGGAGTTCCTCCACTTACACTCTGAAGTGGTACTTGTATACAAGCACCTTCTTTTGCAAGACAAGATATTTGCTTGAAGTTTTCAAGCAAGTTTCACACCACCTAGAAACTTCTTAGTACTCCCAAAATAACCCAAAATGTAGGGGCAACCCCCTAGGCAGACCTGAGGTAACTGAGGCTATTCTTAAGGAAGAGGAAGGGAGTTGTATCTACTTAAGTACATACAGTAACTGAAAATGCTTTACCCCTCAGGAACTATTTTTCCTGAAATAAGGGTCTGCAGTACCAAACAGTAAAACCCAATGAGCATTTTGTATGTGGCAGTCATTTTACATAATGCAGTAGGGCTGTTGCACACATCCCATGGGTGTGCAAACCACAGCATTGGTTCAGTACATTTCTGATCTAAGTATCATTTTGCATCTGACACTTGCATGGAGCTGGCTGTCATTAACACAGCTGTGCTCCGGTGCTTGTGCCCTTCTTGTTTTGCAGCTCCCTATCAAGGAAAGGCAGCATTCTAGAAAAGATGCAGATTTTCCCTCTTGGAGGCAGGAAAGGAGGTTTCACAGCATTTCAATAAGCCTTCACTTGATAACTAACCAATGCAGCTTTATGACAGTAATGCCCATTTGTTTCCTTTAAACATCACTCAAAAATTGCAGTTTTATTCCTTGTGGACATTTGAGTTGAGGCTTAATACCCACATCTAGCTCAACTTCATACACAAACATCATTTTTACACAGAGCATTTTACTGAAATCCCCTCTAGGAGATATGCTGAAGTTTAGCATCGTGCATTTGAAAGCTGATCATGTACCAATCTATGTTAAAAGTAGTTCTGTAACACAAGTTGGATTATCTACTTATATATACTTATATAATACTTATTTAATTCACAGAGTTGGAAGACATTTAACCATTTAACAATAATTCAGCTAAAGATTCAAGAACATATGAATTATTCCTGGGAGGCCTACAGCCAGAAATACAGAGGACACACCTACTTTTAGTAGAAAAACCTTGTACCAACACTTTGGGCCTTGGTAAATTAAAAACAAAACAAAAAAAACCCCAGAAACATACACAAATTCGGTTTAAATTCTTTTTACGGATTTTCTGCAAGAAGACCACCTTTAAATACAGTTTTGTTACAAGTATTGAGAGTCCAGTTAATTTATAATACAAAATCATTGTTTCCAGAAGACGTCTTTCTAATTCTAAAGGCAAATTTAAATGAGAGACAGAGACTAAATCCATAGTTCATTTGAACTCATCTATAGTCAGCCTTAGGCATTTGTCTTCTCCCTTCTCTAGCGCTTTCCCTTGAATCAAAGGCATTCAGTTCAGCAAAAGCATTCATCTAATGCAGAATAAAAAAAATAAAGACTACAAACAAAGGTGAAATGATAATTCAGGAACTGGAAGGAAATCACTTCACCTCTCTGCTTTGGAGGTGTGATTCATTGTTTTAATGAGGTCATTTGACAGACAATGAATTCTGGGCTTCCTATTCAAGTCTTCCAATTAATTCTGGAGACTAATTAGACTGTCTCTCCCGATGTCTCTTCCGTGAACAGTACACATGTAGTAAGACTAGTTCTCAAACCAAAATTTAGGGTTTCTAGTCCTCCTGCTTCACTAGAGCGTGAAATGAATCTTAAACCAGCTTTCCTTCACAGTTTTAGTTCCCTGCAGCCAAGTCAAAAAAAAAAAAAAAAGATTTCCTTGACTGTTTGCTCAAGGCTATTTCCTGGGGAGAGCCCGATTGGTTGGATGTAAAAAGTAAAGTCAGCCTGGAGAGCAATCCCCACAGCTACTTGGGGAAGAAGCTAAACAATAGCTCAAAAATGCTATCTGAATAGGAAGGGGGGTAAAAAACCTAAGGAAAGAGAAGACAGACAGAGGGAACCCTACTGCTAAACACCTTCCTTTCCACACAGGCTCAAACCTGAAGGCAATCGTACAGGAAGAAGAGAACTGACGAGGCACACATGCTTTGTGAGAATGGGGCCAGAAGCTGCCTTCTGTTAGGAAGAACTGGTGCAGCATCTCCATAGCATCACTGAACAATCCCATCGGCACTGCCTCTCCAGTGAGGCCACAGCACCATCAGTGCCCAGAGGAGGACAATACACAGCAATTTAGCTTCTCTGTGAGCCCTGTACAAGGCATTGACTACATACCACAAAGCTTAGCTATGATCAAGACATACAGCCTGGTTATTCTCCAATTCAGCAGCATGTAAACAAGCACAGCTTATTATTGTCAAATCCACATTTGCTCCTCCATTCTTATAATATTGCTATTGGTATTTGTAAGTTGTATTCATGAGTACTTGCAGAAATGAAAACATGCAAGTTTAATTCCCTCCAACACTATAGTACAATATAGGACAGATCTCAGCAGGCATATAAACAGTTCACAGAATTCAGAGTGGTCAAATGGATGAATGAGAAATCATGTTTTTCTAGAAATGCCTCTGTCTGCATTGCTTTTAAATATGCCTGTTTCTTAACTTCTTTCCCTACGAAATTTCATTTCAAGTAATACAGTTACTGTGGCTTAATAATTTACCATGCATCAGCTGAACTGCAATAAATGTCTATGAGCTCCTAGGCTTGCCCAGCTGTAAGGCAGTACACTGCACTGAGGCTTTAGGACACCTCTTTAGTTACTATTGCTTCCAATGGGTAGCCTACATATTGCTGCCTTGCAATTATATTAAAAAAACACAATAACATTACCTTGAAATAGTTCATAACCCAGTAGGACCAAAAAAAAATATATGAGCTTTCAAAAGTTTAGAGGTTCCATTTCAGAAGGGTTGAGCTTTCTATTCATGTGTGCATACTAAATACATACACTATCTGAAGACATATTCAAAATAGTTTTTAGTTTTAAAAACCACAGTGCCTGGACCACTCTTAAAAAGCTGCATTACAAGCCTGTCATTTGCTCCAACTAGGATTTAAACTTGGGGAAACACACCGTTAAGCAAATGCATCTCTACCTTTCTCAAAATTAAGTGTTAAAAACTGCTGAAATAGTCCAGCCACTGAAGTAACTGGACTTAAATCCAGTGACTTAAGTCTCTGCCCAAATTCTCCAGAGAATATGCAAAACAATTTAACATAGTTTGTTTGGAGATTATATTGAAAATTATTAATTAAAAGTTCCCAGCAAAACAACTTTCTTTTATGATGCAACTTCATCTCCTTTTTCTCCCATTTTGCACTGAGTGAAGAATTACACTAACAAGATGGTCTGGACAGATTTTTATCCTGCATGGGAGAGATCTCAAGCCTATTCACCTGAAGCTTTGTATATCTCTATGAGAAAAGAAACAAAGAAACCCCAAGTCTAATATGTCCGGTTTTCTTCAAAGACTAGTTATCTGCGGATATTGTGTAACTCAACTGTATCTTTCAGAGTCAGTAAACATAAAAATTGTCCACTCATTGGATTTCTCTCCCATAAGTAGTTTGGGTCTCCTTGTCATTTCTCCTGTCATCACTTTAGCAGTCCCACCAGTGGAAGCTACAAATATTTCAGATTTTCTCCAGAGCCCAGTCTAAATGGGTGGTCTTGCTGCTATCAATAGCAGAGATACAGTAACACAGATTTCGCCAGCCTCCTTCAAAGTATACGTCTTGAGAAAACCTCATTGATTTCATACTCACAACAGTCTTCCTATTCTAAATAAGAGTCTATTGTCAAGTATCAAAACTCTATCATCAAGATTACAGATTATATTTAAGTTTCTTTGTTACATTCACTGCTAACATGAGACTCAAAATTTTCTATGACCTACATTAAGCTTCTGCATTGCACAGACAGAACCGAGACAGCAACTTGACACATGTCTGAGGGGGATTTTCCCCACAAGTGATGTATGCACTTAGTGAAGCGCTGGCTGCTCTGGCACATGGGTGATACAGGAGGATGCTGCTGCTCCCTGTTCCTTTTCAAGCACAGAAGATCACATCCAAGATTCGGCTACGGCACTGATTTTGCAGATAGCATACCATTTCACGGAATCACGGAATTTTCAGAGTTGGAAGGGACCTCCAGAGATCACATCTAGTCCAACTCCCCTGCTGACGCAGGAATGCCTAGAGCACATTATTCAGGACTGCAGCCAGGCGGGTCCTGAAAATCTCCAGAGAAGGGGACTCCACAACCTCCCTGGGCAGCCTGTTCCAGTGCTCTGGCACCCTCACCATAAAGAAGTTTTTCCCTTGTGTTTGAATGGAACTTCCTATGTTCCAACTTGTGCCCATTGCCCCTTGTCCTGTCACTAGGAACCACTCAAAAGAGTCTGCCTCCGTCCTCCTTCAACCCACCCTTTAGATACTTAGAAGCAAGAATAAGGTCTCCCCTCCGCCTTCTCTTCTCCAGGCTAAAGAGTCCCAGCTCTCTCAGCCTTTCCTCATACGGGAGGTGCTCCAATCCCCCAGTCATCTTTGTTGCCCTATGCTGGACTCTCTCCAGTAGTCCCCTGTCCCGCTTGAGCTGGGGAGCCCAGAACTGGACACAGTATTCCAGTTGTGGCCTCACCAGGGCCGAGTAGAGGGGGAGAGTGACCTCCCTCCACCTACTGGCCACACTCTTCCCTATGCAGCCCAGGATTCCATTGGCCTTCCTGGCGACAAGGGCACATTGCTGGCTCATGGATAATTTCCTATCTACCAGGACCCCCAGATCCTTCTCCTCAGAACTGCTTTCCAACAGGCCTGTCCCTAACCTACATTGGTGCCTAGCATTCTTCCTCCCCAGGTGCAGGACCCTACACTTGCTCCAGTTGAACCTCATGAGGTTCTTCTCTGCCCAGCACTCCAGCCTGTCCAGGTCATGCTGGATGGCAGCACAGCCCTCTGGAGTGTCAGCCACCCCTCCCAGTTTGGTATCATCAGCAAACTTGCTGAGGATACACTCTGTCCTCTCCATCCAGGTCATTGATGAATGTATTGAACAAGATTGGACCAAGTATTGACCCCTGAGGGACACCACTGGTTACAGGCCTCCAACTTGACACTGCTCCATTAACCACAACCTTCTGAGTTCTGTCACACAGCCAGCTCTCAATCCACCTCACTGTCTCCTCGTCTAGCCCACACTTCCTCAGCTTCCTAATGAGGATGTTATGGGAGACAGTGTCAAAAGCCTTGCTGAAGTGCAGTCCTAAAAACGAATTGCCGTTCTGCATGGGTAAGAATTAAGGGGCAGGCTAAAATGGGAGACACTGTTGTGGGTGTTCATTACAGACCACCAGATCAAGAAGATTAAGTCAATGAGGCCTTCTAAAGACAGCTGGAAATAGCCTCACCATCACGGGCCCTGGTTCTCATGGGGGACTTCAACCACCCTGGAAAGGCAACACAGCCAGGCACACACAGTCCAGGAGGTTTCTGCAGAGCACTGATAATAACTTTTTGACACAGGTGGTGGAGGAACCAATGAGGAGAGGTGCACCACTGGACCTTGTGCTGACAAAGAAGGACTAGTTGGGGATAGCCTTGGATTGCAGTGACCATGAGATGGAGTTCAGGATCCTGCGTGGAAGAAGCAGGGCAAAAAGTAGAATTACAACCCTAGACTTCAGGAGAGCTAACTTTGGCCTCTTCAAAGACCTACTTGGAGGAATCCCATGGCCTAAGGCTCTAGAAGGAAGGAGGTGCAAGAGAGCTGGTTAATATTTAAGCACCACTTCCTTTAAGCTCAAGATCAGTGCATCCGTATGAGTAAGAAATAAGGCAAAGGTGGTGGGAAACCTGCATGGATGAACAAGGAGCTTCTGGAAGAACTCAAATAGAAGAAGGAATTTTGCAGAATGTGGGAAAAGGGACTAGCCACTTGGGAGGAATATAAGAAGATTGTCAGGGTATGCAGGGATGCAGTGAGGAAAGCTAAGGCCCACTTGGAATTAAACCTGGCAAGGGATGTCAAGGACAGTAAGAAGGGCTTCTTCAAGCACATCAGTAGTAAAAGGAAGACGAGGGAAAACATGGGCCCGCTGCTGAATGAGGTAGGTGCCCTGGTGACAGAGGATGCAGAGAGAGCAGAGTTACAGAATGCCTTCTTTCCTTCAGTCTTTACTGCTAAGGCCAGCCTTCAGGAACCCCAGACCATGGAGGTAAGAGAGAGAGCCTGGAGAAAGGAAGACTCTAACCCAATCCTCCTCAATCAAGGGAGAGATCATTTAGGCAAACTTGACAGCCACAAATCCATGGGCCCTGATGGGATGCACCCACAAATGCCGAGGGAGCTGGCAGATGTTATTGTAAAGATGCTCTCCATCATCTTTGAAAGGTCATGGAGAACAGGAGAGGTGCCTGAGGACTGGAGGAAAGCTAATGTCACACCAGTCTTCAAAAAAAGGCAAGAAGGACGACCCAGGAAACTACAGGCCAGTCAGCCTCCTACATCCCTGGAAAGGTGATGGAACAGTTCATCCTGGATGTCATCTCTAAGCATGCAGAGGAAAAGAAGGTTATCAGGAATGGTCAACATGGACTCACCAAGGGAAAATCATGCTTGACCAACCTGATAGCCCTCTATGATGGCATGAGTGGCTGGGTGGATAAGGGGAGAGCAGTGGACATTGTATAACTCAACTTGAGCAAGGCTTTTGACACTGTCTCCTGTAACATCCTCATAAGTAAGCTTAGGAAGTGTGGGTTAGATGAGTGGACAGTGGGGTGGATCAATGACCTGGATGAGGGGACAGAGCATACCCTCAGCAAGTTTGCTGATGACACAAAACTGGGAGGAGTGGCTGACACAAGAGAAGGCTGTGCCACCATACAGCAAGACCTGGACAGGCTAGAGGGTTGGGTGGAGAAGAACCTAATGAAATTTAACAAGGACGGGGTAGGGTCCTGCACCTAGGGAGGAATAACCCCATGCACTGGTACAGGTTAGGGGTAGACCTGCTGGAAAGCAGCTCTGCAGAGAGAGACCTGGGAATCCTGGTGGACAAGCTGATCATGAGCCAGCAATGTGCCCTTGTTGCCAGGAAGGCCAATGGAATCCTGGGCTGCATAGGGAAGAGTGTGGCCAGTAGGTGGAGGGAGGTCATTCTCCCCATCTACTCTGCCCTGCTGAGGCTACATCTACAGTACTGTGTCCAGTGCTGGGCTCCCCAGTTCAAGAAAGACAAGGAACTACTGGAGAGAGTTGAGCAGAGGGCTACAAAGATGATCAAAGGTACGGAGCATCTCTCTTATGAAGAGAGGCTGAGAGACCTGGGTCTGTTTAGCCTGGAGAAGAGAAGACTGAGAGGGGATCTCATCAATGCTTCTAAGTATCTAAAGAGTGGGTGTCAAGGGGATGGGGCCAGACTCTCTTCAGTGGTTCCCAGTGACAGGACGAGGGGCAACGGGCACAAGTTGGAACATAGGAAGTTCCATTCAAACACAAGGAAAAACTTCTTTATGGTGAGGGTGACAGAGCACTGGAACAGGCTGCCCAGAGAGGTTGTGGAGTCCCCTTCTCTGGAGATAGGCAAAACCTGCCTGAATGCGTTCCTGTCCAACCTACTGTAGGTGAACCTGCTTCGGCAGGGGGGTTGGACTAGTTGATCTCCAAAGGTCCCTTCCAACTTCTACCATTCTGTGATTCTCTCGTGTCAAGCCTCGTCTTATGTCAAGACTACATGGCATGTACTATTTTTAAACTAGGTGTGATAGTAACAGAACAGAAAAGGGGAAGCAGAGAACGTGTAAACTGTCTGAAGAATACTTCTAGCACTGTTTAATTTTGCATGGTAGGAAGACCATCATCATGTGTCAAAGCACTGTCCACATCTGAGATCCCAAAGCCTATTATGGCTTGAGTCAGACAGCTGCTCAACTTCTCTTCAACAAGTACAACTTAAACTACATAGAGCAAGGATATTGTGGCTCAAGTAAAAAGATGTAAAGTATAAATATAAGTCACATATCGCAGTGATTAACACCAATAAAAATGTATACTTTACAGTTGGCTAGTTATCAATTGTATCGCTTAGCCTGTGGTTTTTGTTGTTGTTTTTGTTTTGGTTTTTTGGTTTTTTTGTTTTGTTTTGGTTGTTTTTTGGGGTTTTTTTAATTTTCATGTTTGTAGAAACAGCCAAGTTGGCAAATTGTGCTCAGAAATTATTTTTAGTTTCTGGTACACTTCACAAAACTAACTTTTAATGACTGAATGACACATCAGTCACATTGCATATGAATCTTGATTAGC
Source organism: Burhinus oedicnemus (assembly GCA_008921705.1). Classification (NCBI taxonomy): domain Eukaryota; kingdom Metazoa; phylum Chordata; class Aves; order Charadriiformes; family Burhinidae; genus Burhinus; species Burhinus oedicnemus. The sequence goes on from VFFE01007510.1 coordinate 1,910,995, forward strand.
AAATCAACATTTTAATTTAAGGATCATTAAGTCAAACTTAAATAGCACTCAAAAATCATAGTAACTGTGTGCACTTTCCTGATTAACCTTTAGTTGCCTTGTTTGGGTAAACTACATGACTCTTTACAACAAGGTTCCCACATTAAGCATATTTCCATACAAATTAAAACAACAGCTGTAACTGATACTTTAGAAAAGCTTTTAAAATTTCAGAGTGCATTAGCTATATTCCCCTTTGAAGAAAGGTTTTATAACAGTTCCTCATAAGTTACTATCAACTACTATCTTTAGCCAATTTATTAAAAAGGCTAAGAATTGCTTCCACCTTTCAAGCGACCTGGAAAACTCCACTTCTTCTGATGAAGAGTCAATCCAGAATATAGGCAAAAATCAGTCTTTCTTTAACCTTTACTCTAAGTAAAAGACACTAAGCAAAACTGACTTAGGACACACATTTTGGGTTTTGTGAGGGTTTTTTGTTTTGATTTTTTTTTTTTTAAACAGATGGGATAAGAGCTTCAAGTTATTAAGCTTTCTGCCTGTACTATTTTTCTTTATGTTCTGAATAGTGGAGACGTCGTATTACATGCATTTTTCCCCAGTTAGGGATTACTGCCTTTTGCAAACTGTATAACTCTTGATGCTAAAATCCCTAGTGCACTTGATTGACTGTATTTGATTGGTCAGGATAAATTCCATCAGCTCACATCCATTCTCCACAAATCTTCTAGAAATCCTTTCACAAACCAATTACCTCAATAGTGTTGAATGGTCTGCAAATATGAAAGGATTGCAGATTTTCTAGATGAGATGTGAATCCTCATATAGCAAGTTTAAGCCAACTTAAAGGCTATTCTTAGTCCACAAATGACAGGTTACAAATCACTGTTTTTATGTCGCATAAGTTAGCAGTCATGCAGTATTACTGGGCTTATCATGCTACAGATGAAGAAAAGCTGCTGTTGTGAAAACAGTCCTGGGAAGTGATTCCCATTTTGGCAACTATCCTCACAGGAGAGTGGATTAAGTACTCCTCTCAACTTGGCTATCTCAAAAGACTGTCAAGGAAGATGGATGTTCTTCCAGGTAAAGGAGCTGCCTCCAATCCCGTCAGCAGAAGACTGAAGAGACAGGTCACAAGTTCAGTATTAAAATCTCACCTTGATCCGAGTGCCTTGAGGGCAGTCAAGCACACATGTCCAGGACATTGTTTCCTGCGAACTGCCACACCAACTTAATTTACCTGCATGGCACAAATTTCCTGCAGTTCTATGACCAAGGTTTCCAGTGGAAAACTCACTAACATCTGTCATGTACCCTTATTAGAACTCTGAAATTTGTCCTTGCATTAAGCTTCACAGCTAAGAAAAACAATTCATATTACATGTTCAACGAAAGAGGAAGAAAGGTAATTATTTGATTCTCTACCTTCCTCACCCACCTTCAGATAACACGGAAATAAGAGGTCAGCACATGAGTGGCTGCTAAACTCTTAGCAACCTGTTCCTCCTCCCCCACTTCCTCTCACTAGCCTGTTACAAGAACCATGTCAGGTTCCACGTGCCATAGCAGTCTTCACACCTATCTTATGAGACACAACTAAGGTTCAATAGCACTGGCTGAGAGAAGGCTGGAAGAGGCTGACAGGGGTCATCTGTAGTGTAGCATTACTACAGTGAGACATCTGAAGACTTGATAATGTGATGGATCTCCCATAATGGGAGATGTGTGTTATCTTCTGTAAAGAAACTAAGGTACAACACAGACCAAGCTATACAAGTGTTACCATGCAAGTCTTTCTGGGTCAATTGCCTGCACTGTCAAACAGTACCAGCAACTGTAAGAGCAGTTCTGGAGAATTTTCCCAATCTACCACAGGAATCAACAAAAATGGAAAAGCCCTGAAGAAAGTATCTGGATGGACAGGGAGGTGCCTGTTTAACCGTACCAGTGGCTCTTCCTGACAGCCTGACTATCCTTAAGCCCCAGTAGTTTAAGTGGCTACAGCTGCAGATGTTACAGAGCAACCAAGCTGTACGCAGCCTTGTTTCAAAAATCAAATGCCTGGCTTCTAGTCATGCACAACTGAAAGGTGCCTGATTAGGGGAATCCTGTAAGCCACCCACTCTACTAAATACTGCACAGCAGCCATTGGTGGGACAGTGCTGACTCTATAAATGGAACCAAGAAATTGACCCACAACCTAGACACTTTTTTTTTTTTTTTTTTACAATGACTCCAAGTTTTTTTTGTTACAATATTTACTCTTCCTAGTAAGCACACATGAGAAGCAGGCTATCTTAGTACCGGGCACATTAATGGATATTCAAGTTGAAAGTTGAGTACTCTTAACTAAGTCCTGCTAGTTCAGGTTATCCCATGATTTGTATTCAAGTCCATTCACAAAACCAATTAGCTGAGCTGCATATTTATGTAACAGTTCCCAGAATAAACAATTTTACCATCAGAGATAAAATTAAATTGCTTCACATTGAAGAGCACACAGTAGACCTCTCAAGTTGATATTTCACGCAAATATAGTAGGACTATCTGATGAGAATTATGTTTAGTTCTCTTGTAACACGACAGCTTTAAGCATCAGTAAAGTCAATAAGGACATTACAGAAAACAATATTCATACTTCAGCTGGAATGATCAACAGTTCCTCCACAGGGCCCAATCCTGTTCCTATTGTAGTCAAGCGACAGGCTCAAACATTCCCAGGATATAAATCCCCAACCCCATCAGCTCCTCATTAACATTCCTATATCTATTTTATCATAAGTATATATAAAAAAAAGTTACTTTAGCTTCAACATAGCTACACTTGTAACATGTAAGTAGTATTTAAGAAAAGTCTTTTTACCTCTGTTGGTTTGTAGCAATCTACAAGAGTTTCCTAGAAGCAAAATACAAAAGTGTCAGTTCCAATACAGAATAACAGTGAAAATAAACAAGTCTACAGTATGAAACCTGGCAAGGGAATGGGGAAAGAAAAGGAGCAAGAACCAGGAATCACTGGATGAAGATGCTACTGAAAACTAAGGGTTTTAGCAAGTCACCTTTGCTCCCTAGGTGGATCAGAATGATTTGCAACAGGACAGGAATGATGGCTTCTTCCTCCAGGTTGGAAGTTATAAAATCCCTCTCTCCCAAGAAAAACTGAGGAGAATCCAAGAACATTTCTCCCAGCAACACACGTGTGAAAGGTAGCTTTCTGTGAGGGCACCACTGCCTTTGTAATGCAGAAATACAGACATTAGCTAGGCTGGGCATTGGTAGCAAGGCAGCTGCAGCAGCTAGTTTAAGCATAAGCAGCAAAGCTATTTATGAATGCTGAGTAAACAGCCTGGGGCCATGCCCCATATCTCTGTGGCTGGGCAGCTGGGCAGCAAGAAAAGGGTGCCAATAGGCACTGCAAATCAGATGCGGTGCATCTAAGCACCACATTAGTCACCTTCCAGAAATGAGCTGAGGGCAAACAACTGCTCTGAGTCAGGTTTGCTTCCTTTAGTGCATCTGAAAAGATTATAGCGACCCTTATATTGGTTTTATACCTTGATTTAAACATATGTATCTCTATTAAGACAATGATGTTTCTTTTCTTCTCGCTCTCATTCTTCCATTCATTAACTTTTACCTCAAGTAGGATTCAGAGAATTAGAGAGCTGGTTTAAATTGTAAAATTTCAACAGACAGCTTCTGAATTTCCCTAGTATTTCCTGTTGCTGACCATCTTATCCTTTTGTCAAGCTTTTAGACAACTTACCCCAAGATAACTCAATGGGTTCCAATTTCTAGCTAGTACAAACAGAGAAACAATTTCCAGTATCCCAAGGACAAGGGAGGATTTCTGGTCTGTATATGCACGCATGTATATTTCTGCTACAGTGAATCACAGAAACTATCTGGTCATAATAACTGACTCTCAGCCACGTAATTTTTCTATGTGACTGTTCTTTATTTTTCTGTTTTCTGTTATTTTATATACCTGTAAGAATTCAAATGAGTCTAATCTGTCTCAGCGTATCTCCCTATATTACTGGATTCTTTGAGCTTTTATTTACTCCTGTTATCACCCACCTTCCAGAAATTTTTTATCCTAAAGGATTTTGATTACCTTTGTACAGTCCAGTAGATTATGCTAAACACAGACCTAGGAACCTCTCTCTCAGTTCTAATTCCACAAGATATGGACCCAGATGCATTAATTCAGCCACATTCCATTTTAAAAGTAGAAAACAATATTACCTGTAATTTGAGAGCTCTCTCCTCTTCATTGGCTGCATCAAGAAGGTCATCAATATCAATTTCTACATCTGGCATCTCTTCTTCCTGAAAAGCAAAATTTCCCACTTAGTCCATAGAGATATCATAGAATCATAGAATGGTTTAGGTTGGAAGGGACCTTCAAGATCATCTAGTTCCAACCCCCTTGCCATGGGCAGGGACACCTCCTACTAGACCAGGTCACTCAAAGCCTCATCCAACTTAGCCTTGAACACTTCCAGGGATGGGGCCCTCCACAGCTTCCCTGGGCAACCTGTTCCACTGTCTCACCACCCTCATAGTGAAAAATTTCTTTCCAAGACATAATCTAAATCTGTCCTCTTCCAGTTTGAAGTCCTATCACTACATGCCCTTGTAAAGAGTCCCTCTTCTTTAAATAACCCTCAAAAGAAGCCTAGTGATAGCACATATAACCCCAGAGAAGAAGGAAATCAGTAAGGGAGGGTGGCTTGACTCCTTGCTCCCAGGCCAGCAGAAGGCCAAGTCCCAGCCACAGACGAGGTGACAGCTCTTAAGCAACCCTTCGCTCACAGTCGGGACTTGTGTTACTAACCCATGCCCAGCAGCACAGATGATGCTATTCTCACAGTACTGAGCAAGAGGACAAAGAAGAGGTCAGAGAAGAAGTAGATAAAAGCTGTAGCAAGCCACAAAATTGCTTTGAAAACATTCTTGATTGGACTGCTTATTATGTTACACTATGGAAGATCTCCCTTGCTTAAAGTTGGCTTACAAGGATGACATATGTGCCCCCATCAGAAAAGCTCAAATTTTGAGTGCCTACGGTGAAGCATGAAGTCTAAGGCATAGAGTATTTCAGAAAGGTTTTTTTTTTTTAAACCTCCTCCATCCATACATTTCTCCCTTTGCATCACCAGTACATCAGACATGTTGTTCCCTGAGTCAGAGCAGCAGGCCACCCATTTTGAAGGACCTCTGAGCTCTGGAATCCCAATGAGAATTCATCATCCACAGATATCACCATTTATTGCATTTACAATTATGCAAAAAAACATTCTACTGGCCATTTTTTGCACTTTCTCATCATAAAAGGCACTTAAAAATGGTAAAACAGCACCTCACTGCACATACAAAACGCCCTGGTCTCAGCCTTTCCCCCACGCCAAGTCCTACCCTCACAGTAGCCTCAGTGCAACAGACATACGGCTCCTCCATTGTCCCTGCTCCATCCAAGCCAACGCATGGACACTGCGAGTCTGTCCTCTCCCACAAGTACACTGCCATCGATCAGCTCACTGGTGCTCCATCACTTCGGCACTTCCTAAATGAAAGCAAGGACCTGAAAGTGTCCAAAGGGGAATGTGGATTTGAGAGTCAGGATGAAGCAACAAGACCACTAGCCCCAGCAGCAGCTGTCTTCTTCTACCCCACCAACACTTTTCAAGATCCTTTAAAGAAGCATTTTGACAAAAATGCGGTTCTTCCAGTGATTTGCAGAAGTTTCAACAACTGTGAAATAATTTAACAGCTCCAATAGCAACTGCCACAGGGAATGCCAAAATTGCCCTTCTACTGGATAAAAGAAGAGTCCAAACATTAGCAAGGAAGATAAATTAGCTTGAGTTAATCTAATGAAAGTTAAGTACCAAAGTGACGAACAACTACCTATATCAGAAGCTCCAGCTAAAATGCCACCTGTTCAACATTTATTTGAGTGTGAAGAGGAAGGACAGAAGTAGGATGATTAAGTTCCCCATTCCCCACCTCTGAAGGAAAGCATGCAGGAACACGATAGTGCAGCCACGCAGAATGTTAGACCCGATGAATAAAAATACATGAAGCGCATCCTTTGCCCAATTAGCATGTTCACTCTTTCAGCATGCATTTTAGTCAGAAAGGAAGTGTGGGCATTTGCTAAGATGAATCATAAAAATACTAGTTACTCTAACACAATCTGGCAATAAGGGAGTTTCTAACCTAATGCTATAGACTCATTAGCAATTTAAACAACAGGGGGAAGAGGAGAGAAAAGTCTTCCACAGACTATAACAATATTCAGCAAAAGCCACCAGAATTGGAAAGGATAAAGATAAATCCATAACATGGTACGCTTACTTAGTAGCTTACTATCCCAACTCTACACTAAATCGCATAACATACTAAGAACCAGAAATTCCACAAAGAGACAGTAAAGCTCTTAAACATTTCCTCTAAGCAGCTCATTATAAATACTGTTAAGATAGGGTGCTTGGAGTTACCATTAATACTGTAAACTTATCAAAATACATATCCGTGTACTGCGCAAATGCCAATTGTGCATCTTTCTGTGCTCAGAAGTGCTGTTCAGCACACTGAATATTTCGTCAGATACACATTTTGAACTCTTGCCTGTCACAGTGATATTCTGGCAAACTGAAATGATGCTGAAAGGCAACAGTGAAGGGAAATTCCCTCGAAGGTATATAACGCTTTTTTATGATCACACTTCACTGAAGCTGAGCACACCTGAAAGTTTAGTTTTACTTTGATTGGTACCAGTCATGTGGGAGAAATCCTTGCTTCTATCCCTCTTCACTCTTATCTTCTTCAAATCAACTTTCTCCTACATCTTCAAGGTTCACACCATCAGTCCAGAGGGCAACTGTACCAGTAATTCACTGAAGCTTTGGTATAAGAGGTAACACAGCTCCTCTACATCAAGGAAAGTCATAACAAAAAAATAAATTAGGAATACTTCAGAAACGAGGGACTATAGTTGTGTCTGACATACTGGCATTCAACTGTTACACTTTCTGTAAAAAAATCATGTGTATCTTCATCACCTGACAGCAGATTTGAACTCTGATACACAACACAAAAGGAGGGGGGAAGCCCCAAAAGGTAACTTTCTCTTATTTTTGGCTGAATGAGCAAATGTAATCAAAGCATTTTTCCCCCCCATTTGAACTACTACGCCTGCATGATCTCAAGAGTTTCATGTTAGACATGAAAAACATATGCCTAGGTCAGGAGCCTGACCATTCCACTACAGTTGTAATGACAGGAAGGAGGAAACAGTCATGTCTTCTGTTTGCCTGGTTTTATTGGTGAGATAAGTGTGATTGATCCTACTACAATTAAGCAGCTAAATCCAGATTAGGCTGGGACAAGCCTGAAAGGTGCTGTGCATAGCTGAAGGGTGGTATTTCAAGGGTCTTCTTAGTGCCATGAGGCTGTGCAAGAAAACCAAAGTACTGCCATGTTCTGCTCCAGTTAGAGGGCGACAAGGTGTTCCAAATACCAGATGATGGGGGGGGGAAGAAACTGCAAGAAGCATGCTGACCAGGAGCAGCCCCCAGAAAAGCTAAAATAGAAAAGGTGTGGCGGTTGCAGGTGCAAACATCCATCAGTTGAAACAGTTGAGATGGGAGGATGGACACTCGCCTTTTAAGCACCCTTTCCAGTTTGCATTAACAATGTAGGCAGGACATGAGCTGATTTCTGCTTGAGTATATAAAAGTCCAAAAAGATCACCAAAGTTTGCTTCTGTGCTATTTAATGCAGCTTAAGTTCAACCTTGTTTTGGAAGGCAGCCCCATGGTTGTTTAGGTTGCATGAATTCTTTGCAGGCAACTGGCAAAATACCTTGGGGCACAGTCAAGCACTAAGCAGTAAATAGCTGTAGCAGTTTAAGACATTACAGCCTCTCCAACTGTTTGCTTTTTAGCCTCTGGCAGAAATGATCACAGCCTCAACAGTGAATGGAACAGAAACAGGTGAGCATCCCTTAGTGAGACCAGGGAAAAGGTCTGACAGCCTCTGAAACCACTTCCCACAGCAGCTTAAGCCAAAGGGCTGGATTTTGCAAGGGAAGCTGAAGAACAACTTGCACGCTCCAGTCTGCTGACAGCACCTCCAGCGCAGCAAGAGCAGGTCTGACATTGTTACAAGTATTTACTAATTACACATTTATCTGAGTCTTTAAAATTTAAAGGGCTGTTTATGGTCGCCCTATGGATAAACTTCCCACTATAAACCCAACTCCCAAATTACTCTGCTATCCCTTATCCTCACTGCCCATTCCCTGTGCATCATCTCATTTGCAGTGCTGGGAAATAATGAAATAGGTTTGTTTGGTTTTTACTTTAGATTTTAAGTTTGGAAGAGAAAGGAGAAGTTACATGCAGCAAGAAAAGTTAATGCCGTCATTTGTATAGTGAGTTTGGAAGCAATCGGGAAGAACCTAAACGATTCTATGATATCAAGAGAAAGATGAAGGAAAAGGAGGGAAAGCTGACCATACAATCCAGATGTATGAAAGTTTCAGACTGTACGAATCAGGGATTTCTCTCAAAGTCCTGGAAGACAACCAGTGTAAGTGATCAAAACCAAAGTAGAAAATAGGACCAGTTCTTCTAGAAGTATCCATTTAATATATGAAAATATTTATATATTTATTTTTAAAAGAGACATCTGCTGGACATCTAGTACAGTTAGCTCTAAACAAGTTCATCTGCAGATATGGATGGCAGTGCCCCAATGCAAGACAATGGTTTAAGTCTCAGGATGATAAATGAAAGTGCCATAAATTACCAGGACTGGAAGACCTTACTTGCATATGTAACCTGGTGGGCTTATGAATGGATGGCACTTAGTATGGGTAAAAGAATACTACCAAATAGTCACTTGCGTGAAACAAAGGAAAAACCCATGTGTTCCTCATTTCAAAGCATTCAGTTGTTTTGGGGGACTTATAGGTCAAAGCAAAAGTAGATAAAAATTAGAATAAAAAGAATAGTTTAAGTAATCAAAAATTATGAATCCAGAATCAAAGAAAGCTCTTTTTGACTTAAAGCTAATCCTAGTTAAGCGGAGAGTCAAAACACAACAGCTAAAATAAAGCTGTTTCTAACACAAAAAGGCTGCTAGTGTCTATTGATTGATATGAGCAACAGAAGATTAGGAAAGGATATTAAAGATAGCAAGAGAAGACTCAGAAATGCCAGGGTTGGGGACACTTGCAGTAAGAATAAGAACCCTCAGTGGTACAACCTAATTACTAAATGACCATATGTTTTCTCCAATCCTAAAATATTAACAGCAGTAATGCCATAGGAGCCATAATGATCTAACGTTAGACATGCAAAAAAATTCTCTCTCATTTCTGTTGGGCCAGGTGAAGTGGTTCATGCGACAGTGGATATTAGTTTGCAGAGTTGATAATCAGCGAACACATTTAGGATGCTGTTCCCAGTATGATACAGTCCCTATCATGTAGTTACATACTATTTTCTCCCCCATCAGACACTTACGTCATTAGCAACCAGTCAGTTGAATGAATTCTCAAAGGCAACACAGAGAGTGAGGCTCCAGACCCCTAAGCACATGCCATCCAGTCTTGGCTCCAATTAAGAGTTAGAAAATCCTGTGTTGCACCCAAGCTGTTCTAACCAGAGCAGCCGCCTCTTCCACCAACACCAAGTCTACATTTCTTCAACACTCTTGTTCATTAAATAAAAGTGCAGAGACATCAAAGGCAAAGTTACCAGATTTGTCCACTCATTCTGAGTCATTGATCCTACTGTTTCTGAATAATGATAATTTATCTGAGGCATTGTGGCTATTTACAGAAATCTTTCTCCTGTACTGAGCCTGTCTTTAAGCCTGACCTCACGTTGATCCAGTTAAATACCCAGAAAGGGAAGAACACTAAGTGTCCACCTGTCAACAGAATAGCTTACGCAAGTTGCCCAGTACCTCACAGAAACACCAAGTGCATCTGTGTCTACATAACATGGTATGAATGGCTGGATAAAAGTCAAGGACACTGTGTCTTATCTATATGGTCTATATCTGATCTATCCTCACCACCGGAGCTAGCAAGGGACTGTGCCCTTGCACACGCTCCACTAGAGGGAGGTAACACTTTACAAACACAGCAAGGGCCCCTGAAGTTGCCAGTAGAGCATGAGAAAGTCTTCTGAGACCTAGATTCAGTTCTCAGGTCTGGAGAACAGCAGTCTAACTTTTGTCCTCAAGTACCCATTTCCCTCTGCTCCTGTTCTTAAAAAAAATTTAGTCCTCAACTTTTACTCTCACAGCTTGGTTCCTACAAAATCCTACCTCCTCTGCTGCTATTTTTTGGAGTATTGCTTCTACCTCCTTCCTATGCACCCTTTCTCCTCAGCTGAGGGCCAGAGGAAGGACCACTGAAAGTAGAGAAAGGAGTGACTCTCAGATACCAGGCACTGTGACCAGGGCTCCCTGCCAAGACAAACCGCAAGAGCCCAGCCCCTCCTAGTTCCCTATAGAGAAAGCTTGTTCACATAGACAATCTTTGACCTTATTGCCAAACTTTAACAAGTTTGGGCACAGGACAAGCACAAGTGAAAGAGGAGGGGAGATGCTTGATTAAACTGAAAACACTTTCATAAACTGGCCACAGGCATCTCTGACACAAAGTCAGCTCCCTCCTAAATTTTCAAGATCAGACATACCAGAGTTTTAACTAAGCTGTTGAAAGCCCTCATGCAATGTGGAAAAATTTTTTTTCCCTCCCGATTTTAGTCTCAACATCAGAAATAACTGAAATCTTACCTAAAAATCTTTCCAAGATAATCCAGCTAAGACAGGCACCTACTGCAAATCTCTTCAGCTCAGGTTATTCCAACTGGGACAAGTTTAACATTTAAAGTGTGTTTTCCAGTTATTAAATCAAGGGTAATGCCAAGAACAATGATTATGGGGCTCTGCACGAAGGAACACACACCTTGTTGTGAAGCAGAGGGGCAGCTTAGCTAGGAATCATCAGTGCCCGGCAATAAAGAGGATGTAACAAAGCCATAGGGAAAGGTTATTAAGCTAGATGAGGAAGACGGGACAGATAGAAACACACAATGATAGTGTCTACACAGGTAGGTACAGCTGGACCTTAGCTTGCTCAGCCAGTATGCACAAACTGCATGGTCCAGAAACCATAGCTGCATTAGTGCAGCTTTCAGACCAAGAGAATAAACACTGTTGGCAGAGCATTTACATTCAGGTGCCAGTTTATTAACACAGCAATCAGATGGCCAGACCAAAGCTTACCCACATCCACCTGGCTCAGAGAAGAAAGAGCTAGCTAAAGCCTGTCTGCGTCTCCCAAGTCACCCTATGTTGGTTAGCAGATAAACAGTCAAATAGCCTGAAGCTTGTATTAGGAAAAGCACATCTTACTCCAAGGAAATCCCAAAGAGGAGACCTGTTGGAGATTCACATCTGAACCGAGGGAACAGGGAGCACTCTCAAGCTCCCAGGTCTAAAGTGTAACCTAACAGTATCCCAGATCCGTGTCATTATTCAACTTAGAATCACGGAATCACCCAGGTTGGAAGAGATCTTTAAGATCATCGAGTCCAACCATAAACCTAACACTGCCAAAATCACCACTAAACCATGTCCCTCAGCACCACATCTACCCATCTTTTAAATACCTCCAGGGATGGTGACTCCACCACTTCCCTGGGCAGCCTGTTCCAATGTTTGAGAACCCTTTCAGTGAAAAAATTTTTCCTAATATCCAATCTAAATCTCCCCTGCCACAACTTGAGGCCATTTCCTCTTGTCTTGTTGCTTGTTACTTGGGAGAAGAGACCAACCCCCACCTCGCTACAACCTCCTTTTAGATAGTTGTAGAGAGCGATAAGGTCTCCCATGAGCCTCCTTTTGCCCAGGCTAAACAACCCCAGTTCCCTCAGCCGCTCCTCATAAAGACTTAGATGTGTGTTGCCCCCAACCGGAGACACACTACAGGATCACATGTTAAAAAGGATACCACCATGCTCCTTGGACAACTAGAAGAGCATACCCATCCCACCACCTAGCCAGCCTTCACTGAAACAGCATGGTTAGGAATTCTTCCTTCTCCTTCCTCCGCTTATCCCAGCATGAGCAAACACACCCTTCTAACACACCCACTTCAAAATACAGAGATAGATTTGCAGAAATAACATTATTTAAATTAAGTCAGTAAAGTCTGGAAGGACAACGCTGACTGGGTGGAGTATATGACAGTGACTACATCCCTTTGCATTTTCCAGGCTAGTATTTTCTGTATAAGACAGACCTTCAATATATCAGCAAGTCCATACAAATCACTTCAAGTAGCTGATCAACAAGTGACCCGTGAAAACATGAGCCCTGTGAGCTGAAGCTTCAAAGAGCAGGGAGCTCACTCTTGACCACCAATGAGCAAGTTAAAAAGAAAAGACTAAAGCTCCTTCTCTAGCTTTAGATCAACAGCTCATTCATTATTCCTGGTGAAGAACATAGCTTTCACAGCATTGTCAACTGCAAATATTTGAAAAAAAGCACATAGGGTTGCAAAACCATACTGTCACAAGGTGACAATAACCTGTTGGTCTAACACACTCATCTAGATGAACTAATTAGAGTATGCTGTTCAATAGACAGCAATGTGGAGTCAAAGGGAAAGTGAGACGAGGTGCGAGAAGGGCTTTTACTCACATTTCGTATAAGCCATTTTGATGAAAAATACAGTTCCTTCTTATAGGCTTGGTAAGATGTCCTAAAATTAACCCTACTTAAAAAAAAACCACTAGCCCACAGTGCATCTGAAGCAAATGGTTTCCTTGGCCAAAACATGAAAACCAGACAGAGAAGAGGGATCCTGTGAGAATGTCTCCTTGATGGCTGGGACTCTTATAAGTTTTGAGTATTCAGGATCACTTAATCCTTCCTGAAGACTATGAAAGGGGGTGAGGTTAGCCAAGAAAGATACAGAGGAAGAGACACACAGCTGAACTACAAGGGCAGCCTCTAAGTAGCTTGGCCTCCTCAACACCTACCACCATCCCCATTATGATCTCCTGTTATACAGGTAACAGACCAGTTTGAGCAATACGTCCCTCACAGGCAAGAGAGGGACCTGAAGTCTGGATTTAACCAGACTCCACAGTGACAAGTTTAGAGATTTTTAAAATTTAAAGGGATGCAGTCAAATAACAGGGACATGCTCCCTCTGTGAGTTACATTATCTGACAACATAACTTGTCAACTAGTACTCTTGCAAGCTCCCTGGAAAGCATAAATCATGAGGGTCACAGGTTTGGGGATTTGGTTTTGGGTGGTGGGAGGGAGGAAGGAAGGAATTCAGGACAGAACGATGTCAAGCAGGACAATCTCTGTATAAGGATATCACCCTAGGCAAACTGGGACACTAATCCAGTAAGTTAGTGTTACTTATCAGTAGTCAAGAACAACTCAAACTTCCTTACTCAAACACAATTATAGAGAAAAAATATGGTGCAAAACAAATTTAAATCAACTTCTGGGAATCACTTCCGTATAAGGGCATCTTAATGTCCATGTATGTGCCAGGAGTTAGGTACATCTGTAGCTTCAGAATTTAAATGGAAATGAAAAACACACTAACAGGGCAATGACTATTCAGCACACACAAAACATTTAAAATTCTAGTTATGAACCTCATTAAAGCAATTAACAACAACTGATATTTTCAATAAGCAGGGGAGGAGCACCCACTCAAGCCAAGTTCTTCCATGTCATTACCCAAGCTAGCTCTTTCTCTTCCTCAGTCACTGTAAACAGTTGTTTGTTTCAAGCTGGCACTGCCACAGATTGGCCTCTCCTCTTGGCTCTCAAGTGATTGCAGAGCAGATGTAGTGGACAGATGCTATTCCAATTACAAGTTCCATTCAAAGAGTCAGGCCCTCTAAAGCAGTAAAACGCAGCCTTAATTTTTATTATAAAATAGCGCACAAGTACACCAAAATAGCAACAGCACAATCCTGGCACTTCAGCGATCCAAAAAGCAACTCTGTTGTGCCCTTACTTCAGTTGGGGTGCCTCTATCAGCATGGACGGATCAGGGTTATGGGTAGAGATAAGAATATCATCCCTCAATGCAATTCCTATAAAAGTTCCCTTTACGGGCAAGCCTTTGTCAAAGAGGATAGAGAAAGGACCTCCACATCCAGAGCAAGGGATATTCAGCTTCTCTGAATATCTTCACCCTCCCCCAGAACACAAGCCTGCCTGCATTGACACTGGACACAGAGGCAGCTCTTGTCTTTGCAGATGCCACTGCAGTTTTGCCTTTCCTTCAATTAGAAGGCTAAAGGGCAGAAAGACGATGGCAACACACCATGATTTCCTCTGGACAAACTCCTTACAGCTACAGGCTGCCCAAATGCTAGATTTAAGTCAGCTGCTTAGCTCCTACATCAGAACATGGTTAGCACATATAACACTTGACCCTGAGTAAGGGGTAGGGGAAAGGTAAGATGGCCAACTGTGTGATAAGTCAGCTGGAAGAGGGGAAAGGGAAGTTTAAGTTAAAGCACAGTGAGACAGGTACAAGTACTGCCAAACCGTTCACTTGAAGTGAAGTTACTCTGGGAAAGGAAGGCAGGGCCAATTTCAGAGGACAACTCAATATATAGAGGCTATGTAAACTAAAGATTTTTGGAACTGGAGCAACAGAAAATCTGGACCACTCTGCTGCTACTGTGTTCTAATGCACTGTGGACAGATGCTGCACATCACATCTAAACTACCTTTTTGCCACACAGTTATGCCAACACAAGGCTTGGAATGAAACATGGTACCACTTAGCATACAACAAAAGAGCAAGTAGTTGAAAAACTGTTGACATTTATTGGAAGCTAGCACTTTATAACAGTAGTAGCTTGTAATAGACAAAGCATCAAAATTTCCATGAGTGGTTTTCAGTGTAGATTCTGGCCTACCTACACCCAAGGGTGATGGCAATGGAATTTTCAAATGGAGGACAGGGGCTCTTTTTAATCAGTAAAGGCTAACCAGCCATTAAAATTCACTGTATACTTCTGCATCAACGTGACTGCTGTCAGAGACACCTCTGTGTTTATATAGACCATATGAGAGAATGCCATGGTGACCTCAGTTAAATGCTCTAAAACTGGCTCTGCATAAGAGAAAACCTTGGTCCCCTCTTTCCACAGTACTCTCTTCTGCTTGCTAGCAGGGCCACAAAGCTATAATTGAAAGAATAACGTGTTAGGGAAAGTTGAACTGGAGTTACACTGCACTTCAAACCCTGCCAACTCAGTTGAGGCTGCACTTGCCTAGCAGACACACTGCCTACTGTTGGTGACCAACACACCCATCAAGTTTTCTTGGCTGGAAGGAAGACTTTCTGTGCTCTTTCAGAAAGTCATGCCTTTTTACTTAGATGCCCTTAGAGCA
This sequence comes from Burhinus oedicnemus, assembly GCA_008921705.1. Lineage (NCBI taxonomy): Eukaryota > Metazoa > Chordata > Aves > Charadriiformes > Burhinidae > Burhinus > Burhinus oedicnemus. The sequence continues at coordinate 1,926,475 of VFFE01007510.1, forward strand.
TGGGCTGGCTGCCACATTTCACTGGCTGCATTCTCCTATCACCAGCAGGGAGGTCACTCTGTACATGTGGATGCAGTCTACAACTCCATAAACAGCACTGGAGGCTTGTGCAGGCACCTTGGCCAATAAAGATAAATAACAGATCCTTTTACTTTTTCTCTCCCTACTTCTGTTCAAGAATTTTTTTCCCCTTCAGCTCTTTTTTTTTTCCATTATATGCAACCTAAGGAAGTAATTTGCAAAGAATCAACAGGAGTAACTTTTCCTCTAATTAGCTGCTAAATGAGCTTTTTTAAAAGTAAAAAAAATGCATACGCACACTGCTTAGGGGGTTGGGGTTTTGGGTTTTTTTGAGCAAATTTATTTCTTAGTGTCCTGTGTTTTAACAAGTTTTCAAAAAAAGCCTATTACATAGGTGACTGAGAATACTTGTCCTGGGCTGTGGGCTCACTATTTTTAGTTTGGCATTTATCTGTTGCTTGAATGGGCAACTGAAACACTAGGCAGGGGTCACACACTTGCAGTGCTGACTCTGGTCTGTCCATACACAGTAGTTATTGTATGAGCAGCTGTTTAGGAAGCACATGCTCAGATCTCCTGCCTTAAAGCATTCAACAGTGAGAAACCAAAATAGGCTCAGACTTGAAACAGAATGGCTTCTAGGAATCCCATGCTGGCCAAAAAACACAGTTTGGCAAGCCTTGCTTGGTTCGTGGCCCCATCATTTATTTAAATACTTCCATTCGTTCATTTGGGAAATCGAAATTGAGAACCAGTTACAACTTGTTATTTATTATTTTACCATATGGATATTTGATAACTTCAGAAAAATTGTAACAGCCCTTAAAAGCCAGACTGTTTAACTATGACACTGATGCAGCTGCCCAGTACAACAGAAACATGGCCACTTCTCTTGAATAGGCAGAATACCTCTTTGTTCTTTTGTCTCCTGGCTGGGAAATCCTTGCCTGGTCTACAAGAGGCATCATGATGCCGATCCCGAGTTAGAAAAAGGTATGGTCCTGGTTTCAGCCAGGAAAGAGTTAGTTTTCTTTCTAGTGATTGCTGTGAAAGGAACATCAATAATGTATATTGTTTTAGTTGTTGCTAAGTGATGGTTATATTTTTTAAGGACTCTTTCCAGCTTCCCATAGACACTGAGAAGAAGCACAGACAGCAAGATGAATGGTCAATGGAATATTCCCTACCATAGAGGTCACGCTCAGTATATAAAAGGGGTTGGCCAGGGCTGGGGGCAGGAATTCATGATCACGGCTCAGGAAGGTACCAATTCACCAGGTGGTGAAAGTGACTTGTGTCACTATCATTATTATTTTCCTTTTCTGTTATTGTTCTATTAAACTGTCTTTATCTTAATCCATGAGGGTTCCCCCCCCCCCCCATTTTCCCCTCCTTTTCTTCCTCTTCTCCTGCCCTGCTGGGGGGAAGGGGAAGAACCGTGTGATCGGCTGTGTGGTCCTAGCTGCTGGGTGGGGTTAAACCACAACAGGCATCCTTCCCCAACATTTCTCTACAGACAAAATAGTAGAAGCCACTAAGAAATACACAAGGAAAGCTCCATTTCTCTACCATTTGACAGTGTAATAAATGTCTCATCTGAAAAGTCTGTATCAATGGAAGACAGAGCAAACAAGTAAGTGCTGGAAGGTGGAAGTTGAACACAAAAGTTGAGACTATATTCTCTACCATTGGTAAGGGTGTATTAACTCCTTTCAAAATGGGGATTTTTCAATAGAAACATTCAGTTCTCTTTCTTGCATTGAAGCACAGTCTTCCCAGCTGGTTTGTTAATGGGGTTTCTGTCTTGCAGCATCACCCCTCTTTCACACTTGCAAAAGCACCATTTCACTACCTGACATATGTGCTTACAGGTCCTATGTCATCTCATCCCATTTCAATTAACACCTAATTGCCAGTAAGTGTTAGCCCACTCTTCTACAAAAATCCTTTTATTATATCCAAATGTAGCACATTTGAAAGGAATTTAGGTTTTAGGCTTCATTTTAGGATACGTCCATTTAAAAGCTCTAAGAAATCTGGCAAAAGTGTCTTTCCATTCATTTAATTTCAAGTATACACTTTCACTCATTCCTGACAGTCTCTGAAAAATAGGTTGTAAGGAGGCATTACATTTCCACATTAAGAGCACATCCCTGCAACCAGAGCACTGAATGCAAAACAGTTCATTGCAAAGAAGCCCACAGCACCACTAAAATAAAAGCTTCCAGCAAACCCTTCTGAGGCCCAACTCCTCCCACATTCTTCCACCCGTTTCACTATGAAGCCCCCTACATCCCTGTGGGCACATTTACCTATCCCAAGAGAAGCGAACCTTTGCTCACTGCCAAAGAATTGCACTCTAAAGAGCCAGCCAACCTTATAAAGGACATTATCATCTTGAAAACGAAAAATGTGCAAGTATCATTTGACAGAGTCTGCAGATGATCTGCAGCAACTGTTTTAAGAACATATACCAGCCTAACTGCCTTCTAAGGCAGCCTGCCTGCAGCATTAGGACCTCCCATTTCAGCTCCCAGGATCCTTGAACAGTGCACTTTTTCCAATTGAGTTCTCACTTTGCTGTGGTCAGCCTAAAATTTGTTCTCCTCCTGCTTGAACACCAAGATTTATCTGTCTTAAGATGTCATAAATGTATGTTAAAATATTTTCCTCCATCTTTTACAGAGACAAACATGCAAAGTTGGGAATTGTCAGTGATCTCTGATCATCTGCATTGTTGGAAATGGTCACAAGCTGGCAAAAAATATGTGTTTCTCTTCCCAGTGGAATTCCAGAAGAATTAAAGAGTTAGGGATGGTATGGATATATATTTTTTTAAAGGAATAAAAGTTTTGTGGTTCCATAACCATAGTCATTTAAGACATATTGAACAAGAAAACTATAACATAAGGCAAGATATTTGTTGTTTTGGCTTGGTATAAAAGTAAAAAAAAGCCATTCTGAAGCATCTAATTTACTCACAGCTTTACTTTTTAAATGCTAAAGAGCCCATCATCTTCCAGGACATGCTATCTTGCTGGCAGCAAACATGTGGCAGACCTTTTCACACTGTAAAATAAAAACTTGTGGTGGGCTACACAATCGTGACTGTGTTAGCAAGCCCAAAACAGAATGGGGCCAAAGCGCTGAGGTGTCCCTCTGCTCCTCAGATACACAAACAGGCAATATTTCCCAGCACAACCACAAAAATTGCAGATGTTCACCTCACAAATCACTGTAGCTGAAAGATGATGCAGGCAAACAGAGCAAGTCCAGGACTGATGAGTTAACCTTACAGACCGGGAATATCAAGAACAGAGAAACTGCAACTGGGCTGAACTAAAGGGGAAGAATCCCAAAAGCCTGCTGAAGGACAAACACTAACTTCCCCCCCCCCCCTTCTTAACAGCACAACTCTCCTGTACATGCTAAAGAAAACTTCTTAAACTTGTTTCCCATGACTGAAATATAGCTCTGGGAAAGGACTATTTTTGAAAAGCTACATCAAGCCTAGTCCTTCATTACTGGGTTGGAGCCCTGGCAGAAGGGCTATAACCCTGTTAGTAAGAGAGTGGTAGACTACTCTTAAGTATGTTAATTAACACAGTAGGCAAAAAAAAAAAAAGAGTGGGGAGGGGAAGAAAGTTTTAAGGGGATTGTAATTTTCTCAAGTATCCCTTAAATGCCGGAAGGAGCCACCTTCCATTATCAGGGATACCAACACTTCCCAGAAAGGGGAGAACTTGCATGCATACTCAAGATCCCATTTCTTAAATAATTTCCTGGTTCTGTAGGACAGCACACACCAGGACTACCTGGGATACAGAGCACTTTGGTGTAAATCAGAGATCCTCTACAACTCCTGGAAGTCCAGAAGACAATCAGAGCAACGCTTCTGGTTAGCACAGTGTTTCCAGAGGCAAAAACAAGGAGGTATTAGCAGGGACTTTGTCTGCAGCCAACTAGACACAGCTTTTCAGACAGGACCCAAACGGAGTACAGCAGTCTTCCAGTTTTCTTCTAAAGTTATTTACCTACTATGCAAAGCATTTCCAGCAGCTTAGGTATATTAAAAATACAGCCAAACAGGAGCTTCATTCAGTTTGATGTTATACTGAATTGCAATACTAATTCATGTTACGCCATCCAACAGCGTACTATATACACAGTGTTCACATATATATACTTACCCTTCAGAAGCATGTTAATAGACCACAAATATGCACCTACATACACATGTGTATGAACAGTTACCTGTTGTTACAGAAAGTTACCAGAAGAACCTGTATGCAGATTTCTGCAATGAAAGTATAGGTAGCAAGGCCTTGAAGAAGCACAGCTTGTCACAGCACAGCATATTAACAAGCCATCTGTTCCTTATAACAAGCTCAACAGGATTCAGCTTCTAGCTGCAGAGATGCTACCTACAGCATGTCCCTTGATCAAGCAGACGGTTGTTGGATATTGCCAAAGTCTTGCCACATCCCTTTCAGAGAACATGTTATATGTATCTACCACCAGCACAGTCTGAATTTAAAAACTGCTTTCCCAGGAGTCTGTGCCTTTGAGCAGAATTAGTCACACTAACAAGCAGCCCAGAGTCAGGTTCCTCCAGCTAGAGATAGGCAGACATAACCAATGCTATTTGCTTAAATCTCTCAACCTCTCCTCTCACCATGGAGAAAGAATTGTAGTTCCAGGAACACGAACACTGAAGAACATGAAATCTATTCTCAGAATAGATACTGGCTCTTGAAAGAGCCAAGAGCAACATTTCTCTATAGTCCTTTGCAAGCAAGATGACTAGTCTTTCAGTCTCTCCTTGCTGTGTTTCTCCCTTCAAACAGAGAAATTATGAAACAGCTGTTGCTTTTGCAAGCTTTGTGAGAGGCAAAAAGCAGCAGTCAGAAGTAGCAGCAGGGGAACAAGACTGTAATATACTCCAGGTCCCATCTGTTGAGAATGAGTAACAGAAGACAGGGCAAGGCGACAAACAGGGACTCCAACATACAGTCGAACAGCTCCTTTCTCACCACCTATCTTATGTTCTTTGGCTCAATATCCAGCGACTGCAGCAAAGGAAAGGACAAAACTCTTCACTTTAAATGTACAACAATCAATCAACTTAGTATCCTGATAGTGTTCACAAGCAAGTCAATTAATACACTGTGCAGCCAGTATTTTGGCTTAGTTGTTACTCTGCCATGTGGCAAACTAGACAAAGCAGATGGTCAATAAGCTCTGTTAAACTGTCAGGGCCAGTGATTATGAAGAGACAAAACAGCTCTCTGCTAGTTCCAAAATTTTTAAGTTAAGTCTCAGCAACCTCAGCTCAGTTCCTCCTCCTAGAAAAGCTGGCATCAAAAGAATCAAGTTAAACTAGTGACTTTTCCAAGGCTCCAATCCTGAAGTTTAGAGTATGCCAGGCCCCATTCTAAAAGATGCTCAAGTTTGTTAAAAGGCATAAAACTGTAAGAATAGCAATTATCATCTCCACTACACTAACTACACTGACTTGTGAAGTCAGCTATTTTGCATCTTAAAAAAATGAGTAAGCATAGCACTTAAGTCAGGAAAGCTAAGATTGAAGTTGAGTATTAACTCCTCAGCCTTTGAATTCCAAACAGGGAAGCCAGCACATCATAAGTCTTACTTAAAAGGATGAATTGGTTAACAAGTCAAGATTCAAAATATTTTCTGCTTTTCACCAAAAAAGTTGTCACAGTTAAACTCTGAAACAATCTCAGGCACTTTACCTCACACATACCTCCAGATAGTACTTTGAACCTCACAGACGCCCTGAACAAATAACCAAGCAGAGTTGAAGCTTGGTTCAGCAAACAGCACAAGTTTTGCCAGGCTAGAGGTTTCTGGCAGGGTCACAACTACACCTTGGTTTGTTCTCCTAAAATCCAGCTCTTCTCACTATAGTAGCATCTCTGCCTGTTCACCAAGAGACATTCATGTAGGGGCCTTGTTCGGGGGCATCTCCAGAGACTACTGTTCATTGTTTTGACAAAAGCATGCCTCTGCCTCCCCAACCACCTCCCATGACAGCTGACTCTCCTTCAAGGCCTTCAGGTGGTACAGTTTAACATCTGTGTTTCACCCAAGGAAAAGCAGACCAGGCTGTTTTAGAGCCAAGCACCATTATGACAGCCCTAATCCCAGCTGCAGCAAACTCAGCCAGCAAAACACAACATACTTGCAGCTCTGGGGTTCCACAGAGCTATTCTGAAATGAAGCATCAAATAAGGATACTGGTATTTCTATAGTGCCCAGGCAAAGTATGTTGCCGTTTACCTGAAGATGATGGGAAGTTCTGTTTTCCCAAATAAAAGCAGCTGAACCTCTACAATAGGAGACTAAGAACAACTAACTTTTATTAGTTTCTATTATAACAGACCAACATCTTAGAGCCAACCAAATATTGAATGTGTTTGCTTATCACAAGGTAAAAGTAAAGTTTTATCATATTTTAAGGCAAACTTTGACCACTCAGAGGCTCATGCATCTACATCCATAGGCTTTAGTCCCACCTACATAGGTTATTATATTGACTATCACAATGCTAGCATGTTCTGCTCACAGGGCCGTAAGGTAGTCAGGTAATGCCTACATGTACTTCTCCCTGGCCATATAATGGCTAAGCACAAGATGCGCCTTCTGCTTTAGCACTAAATCTGGCTACAGTAGCTAAAGTTTGCTTAGGATTTAAAAGTTTTGAGCCCAGTTCTCTGTAAACCCTCATGAGGAGAGGCTAGAAGCTTAAACAAGTCTTTCAGGCCCCAGAACACATAGAATAGTGTCTCAAAAATACTATAGTTAGAAGTCTGTTTGATAATGCCATTTCTTACTGCATTTTAACATTTATATTTACAGTAATTGAAAGGGTCCCTTAACAGACAAACTGTCTTGAGAGGGTGTCCAATGAGCTGATGCCCATGTCTCTGCAAGCTCATGAAAGGCAAGTTCTTGAAGTGTCCTTCTAGAAAGCCACCTTTGCGTTCACAAGTAAAACATTATCAGTTAAACCTTCTGCTACCCAGGACCTTTTCAGGGTCCAAAAATGGTCCTCATATTTAGCATGTACTTTGAGGCCAGTCATCTCAGATGAGAGCTTTAGAATACCAACAGCTTTTGGATAAATCCTATACCAGTTCACTTAGGTGCATTACAGTCACCATCACCAGACCCCTCAGCACCACATTTTTCAGGCAGTACTCTCTCTCATTTGTGCTTGCAAATAAGTGCCTGTCAACAGTAGGGCTCTAATCTTAGTTGCTTGGCCTAGCAAAAGCTTCTGCAACAGCTGCCAAAGTGATTTTAATTCTAAGTTCACTGGCATCATTCAGAAGCTGCTGGCAAGAAAAATTAAGGAGTCAAGAGACACATCAATGTTGTTTGTCTAAATTATCTCATGACTTGTGTAATATAGGTTCAAAATTTCTAAGTCTTGAACTCAGCCCATACAATATATTTACAGCAAGGAGCCAGACCAGCTTGAGCAAGCATCATGTGAGGCTCTAACAGCATGGGTTTCCTCCTTCTGCATAACATTGGCTAGTTTCTAGCCTCTGGCAGAGTTTCAAGGAACCATTCAAAGAAGTTACCTGGATTCATACTTCATTTACTCATTCCTGTGAGTTTCACTTTCCTTCCACTGTCTTGCATCTTGGAAACACTTGGAGGTTAGCGTTCTCCTCCCTTCATCTTCCCTGCTTTCAAACACATTGATCATGTGACAACCAAAATTCATGCATACGAAGCTGTTTAGTATGTAAATAGTCATACCTAACTTAAGAGCAGTCATCTTCCAGAAAGAGACCTTTATCTGATCAAAATCATTTGTGCTGGGCAATATTTTAAAGCAAAACTACAAAAACTACTTTTTTTAACAAGGCCTACGATTCACAAGTTAGGATTTCTCTCACCTGGCTTTCTATGTCTACCATCCATTTACAGTAAACAACAGGATACTATAAAGGTAGTGTCAAGCAATTATAGCATAGAGGTCTGTCTCACAGCAGATGAATCTTACTAATGGTATCTCTCATATACCTGCATGGAAGACTTGTATCCTCCTGTTATGGGAGTAGCTGAAGTTCACTGCTACTATTTTTGATCCTGAAAGCAACATACAGCATTATCCTAGTCCAGGAGACCTGGAGCCAATGCCCTTCTTCAGATCTTGATAAAGTTAATGGGTGTACCTTGGTAAAGGTTGAGTCAGGACATGAGACTAAGGATGGACTGTCTTGAAGTCTGGCTGATTGTGTTACTTACACTGCTTCACCAAAAGAGACATATTACAAATCACAGTTAATGTCACTTAGTTTTTCCATCTGTTACACTGTATTTTAAGACTAAACTTTTTACTACCAGATCAAATGAAACACATCAAAAGTTTTAAAGATGGGCACTACCAGCTGGCTACTTTGACCACCCAACAAACGTTAATTTCAGCGCCAAAAAAAATCCAAAAAAACCCTAGCCTGCCTCAAGTTAAACATTTCACTTGAAAAAGATTTTCATTAATTCACTCAATATAGTGCAGCAGTCTTTTCTGTAGAAAATTATTTTCTACTTCCAGATACCAAGAAAAGGCAGCAATACAATCTAAGCATCCTTTCAGCTCCATTTCTTAAACATAATTTAGCTTTTTCTCATTACCACACCTTAGTCAAAGAGCTGACTATTTAGCATTCTTCTCACATTACTCCACCTTTGAAATCAAAGATAGGATTGGAAATGCAGGAGAAGAAAATTTCAAGCAGTTAAACATTACAACTTAAAATAAAGTGGTACATGATACAAAGAAGTCATTATCCCACTCTACTCAGCGCTTGTCAGGCCATACCTGGAATAGTGTGTTCAGTTTTGGTCCCCGCTACACAAAAAAGATGTGGACAGGCTGGAGAGGGTCCAGAGAAGGGCCACCAAGATGACCAAAGGACTGGGAAGCCTGCCATATGAGGAAAGGCTGAGAGAATTGGGTTTGTTCAGCCTAGGGAAAAGAAGGCTTAAGGGAAACCTTATCACAATGCTCCAGTATTTAAAGGGTGACTACAAAGAAGACGAAGACTCCCTTTTTACAAGGAGGTACATGGAAAAGACGAGCGGTAACGGGTACAAGCTACTCCAGGTAAGATTCCGACTGGACACAAATTTTTTTCACAATGAAAACAATCAGCAACTGGAATAGTCTCCCCAGGGAAGTGGTGGATTCCCCAACATTGGATACTTTTAAGATTCAGCTGGACAGGGTGCTGGGCCATTTTGTCTAGACTGTGCTTTTGCCAACAAAGGTTGGACCAGATGATCCTTGAGGTTTCTTCCATATTCTATGACTCTACGTAAAGGACAGCAGTGTTCTCACTGACACACTGTACTTGCATGTAGATCCAAAACCAGTCTTTGGGTGGCAGTGAAGTATGTACAAAAAACATAACACCATTATCCTATAGGGTATAAATAAGGAACTAACTCCAAGGAATCCAAAATAAAGTCCTTCAGCAGAGCTCCTTCTCAAATAACCCAGGCCTGCAAGACATGCATATAAACCTACAGCAGTCTATTTCCATTCTATGGACAAGATGATAACCATAAGTAACAACACACTTTCTGCAAACAGAAATCCCATTGAAACTGACCTCACAGTCACAGTACTGAACTGATGCCATCAAAAGGAATCCAGAAGCACTCCTGCATATCTTTAAAGTACCAGTTGTATGCTAGTCTGTTTAATACAGAACAGCCAATTCAAAGGACATGTGAATTCAAAGTATCATACTGCGTTAAACAAATTATTTTTAACTGGCCATTTTTCTCACAAACATCTGAAGTCTAACATTTGAGGCCCTTGTAGAGATCAGCCTGGACACAAACACGTTCATGAGGAAGACTCCTATAATCTTTCCACCTTCAGATTCTCACAGGCCTGTTTCTATTTCCACCTACAGTTTTTCCTCAAATGGAAGATATTCCAGCAACACCAGAGACGCTAATCAAGTCTTCAGACACAAAAATGCATGAACATGCATGCAGAAGCAGGTGGAAGGAAGGAAGCAAGATCAAAGTCAGGCACTCCCTTTCCCTCCCTGGGAAAAAAGATAAGAAAGGAAGCTCCATGCTGCTCCCGTCTCCTTTCTGTTGTTTCCCCACTTTAAAATATTTCAGTCATCAATAGTTGTCAGCACAAACTACATCCAATGCATCCTGAAACTACATCCAATGCATCCTGAAACAGTTGTCTTCCACAAGACTTCTTATAGAAGTAACTAGAGTGTTCACCTAGCTCCCAGGGTAATGTACAGGACCACTGGGGTCTGGGGGCATATTTTGGAGGTGAGTTATTTTGTTCTTTTGTTTGTTATTTTACACCATGGCACACAAGAGCAATAACTGCCAATGAAATGGCGCATCAACAAAGTAGATTCAGGGGATGATGAGTAGCTTAAAAACAAGTTTCACATCAAAGCCTGACTTGTTACTAACAGGTAATTTTCTTTAAGACAACATCCACTTTAAAGTGAACTTTGTCTCCCATAAACTAAAAAAAAATAAAATAAAGACGGCACTATGGTCTGCTATGAGTAGCAGATTTATGTATCGTCTGTCAGTGACCAACATAGGAGCTACTCAAAAGAGGGCTATGTACCACATTTGTAGTTGGATTCCTCATGTCTGTTCTTACATGAAGCAGAAACAATGACACAAGTTAGGGAGCACTGGAGCCAAGGGAGTGCGGGTTTCCTGTAATTCATGTCTTGATTCTCAGGTGCCCAAATAAAGCTCTTCCCTTATTAAGACTATATAGGAAGTGGCATTCTGCAGGGGTCAGTATTAGGACAGGTGCTGTTTAACATCTTTGTCAGCAACATGGGCAGTGGGATTGAGTGCACCCTCAGCAAGTTTGACAATGACACCAAGCTGTGTGGAGCAGCCAATATGCCGGAGGGAAGGGATGCCATCCAGAGGGACCTGGACAGGCTTGAATGGTGGGCCTGTGTGAACCTCATGAAGGCCAAGTGCAAGGTCCTGCACATGGGTTGGGGTAATCCCAAGCACAAATACAGGAAGAGCGGAGAATGGATTGAGAGCAGCCCTGAGGAGAAAGACTTGGGCGTGTTAGTGGATGAGAAGCTCAAAGTGAGCTGGCAACGTGCGCTCACAGCCCAGAAGGCCAACTGCATCCTGGGCTGCATCAAAAGAAGCATGGCCAGCAGGTCAAGGGAGGTGATTCTGCCCCTCTGCTCTGCTCTCATGAGACCCTACCTGGAATACTGCATCCACCTCTGGAGCCCCCAACATAAGAAGGACGTGGACGTGTTGGAGCAAGTCCAGGAGGGCCACGAAGATGATCAGAGGGCTGGAACACCTCTCCTGTGAAGACAAGCTGAGAGAGTTGGGGTTGTTCAGCCTGGAGAAGAGAAGGCTCCGGGGAGACCTTATAGCAGCCTTTCAGTACTTAAAGGGGGCCCACAGGAAAGATGGGGAGGGACTCTTCATCAGGGAGTGTAGCAACAGGACAAGAGGTAACGGTTTTAAACTGGAAGAGGGTAGATTTAGATGAGATATTAGGAAGAAATTCCTTGCCATGAGGGTGGTGAGACACTGGAACAGGTTGCCCAGAGAAGCTGTGGATGCCCCATCCCTGGAGGTGTTCAAGACCAGGTTGGATGGGGCTTTGTGTAACGTGGTCTAGTGGAAGGTGTCCCTGACCATGACAGGGCAAGTGGAACTAGATTATCTTGAAGGTCCCTTCCAACTCAAACCATTCTGTGATTCTGTAACAGCTTACCTGTGTGGATTCATTACCATCTAATAAAGGATGAAGATCTTCCCTTCAGTGAAGATACTCATGGGGTCTTTAAGTTTTGTGAAAATGGGCAGCTGTAGTTACCATCATGCTATGCTATTATTATCCCTTTGGCCAATTTCAAGCTAGTGTTACAAGAGTTAGCAGAAGACTCACACACACGGATCTTCTGCCAAACACTTTTAGTATGCCATTTTAACTTAATAATGGAAACAAATACACTCAGTGCCTTTAAAATACCACCAACCCTGTTCTAGTGGCAGTCCAAACTGGTATTGGCCAGAGAAGCAGCTTCCAGGGTTTGTATTTGAATGGGTTCAGCAAGCTGTTCTGAGCTTGGAAAAAAGTGTTTATGCCCATAAAAACAATCTGCTCCTGCTCAGCTTTTATGTACTTTGTAGCACCAGCTCAGAAGACTTTCTATAGAGGAAGAGGACCCTCTTAAAATTTGCAGTGGTAGGTCAGTACTCAGGTAGCCCCAAAACCACTTTTTCCCCAAATTGAAAGCCCAAGCTTTAGAGGACTCCCCATGCAGCATCACAATTGCATGCAATTGTTCTTTGTCCAATGTACATTACCAGATTTCTTTAAAATTCTCTTTTTAGGCATTCTAAAACATGTTAGCATGCCACATTAGCCACAAGCTGCAAGGGATGCACATTTCTTTAATATTTTCTCTTATCAATGAACAAGGAAACAAAACAAGGAAAGAGTCAGCATAATCAAAGTGACAGGTGGATTTTGAAAATCACTTCAGGCTACAGCTAATAATAGAATACCCAATTTCAAATTACAAGTTTGGATGAGTAGTCTGACACCCTCAAATACTAAAGAAACACTAGTGCTTTTCCAAGAGCTGGTCAGGGAGAGGGAGCATGCCAAAATACAGGAGCAGTATGAGAATTTTCTCATGCAGTAACTGGCCTGAATCCAACCTCCTGGATAGACTTTTTCCTCCAACTAAGGGGAGCTGGGCTGCACACATATGCAACCTCCAAAGACAAGCTTTGCTCCAGCAAACCCCAGCCAAAGAATTCTCAACCTAGCTCAGAAGATGCACTGGCTGGCACAGGGTCATACCAGTCAGCACAAGGTGGTATCATCAGCTCCTTCCCACTGGACTTCACTTGGTGCTAGCCTTCCTAATCATTCAAATGGCCAGTGAAAGCAGAGTATAAAGTTCACTTCACCACTTTCAGGATGCCTTCAGAATGAGCATGTGGTAAGACACTACGAATTCCTCCAGGAACAGCAGTAACCACACTTTCTACCCCTGCACGCCTCTGTTTACTGTACTTCACTGTCAGAGCAATAGCTTAAGAAATGTCTGACTCCCTCCCGTGACAGAGTGCTTGGACAGCTTGGGATATTTAAGGCTTCTCTATCTGCTGGCTCAAAGACAAAGGATTGGAGCAGAGAGAACTGTTTTCTGGAAATAAAGATTAGAAAAATGTTGAGATGTTTCTAAAGCAGCTACATCTGGACACCGTTTGAGGAACCCACTTTTCCCACTGTCCCCACCTACTAACCAGTGAAACAACAGCCAAAGGAATGGGTTTGGCAGAATCAGCAGGGAAAGAAGACCCTGTTGAGCTTAACTCATCTGGCGCTGTGAAGAGACATGAGAGGTGGGGGAGAGCATCTGTCATTCATTTCAGTGGCCAGTCCAGCCCAAACCATGTCAGTCATTACTGACCAAAGCTACCAAATAGCTACTTTTAATCCTCCCCAAATTCTTCCAAAACAAGATAGTTTGGAAGAGAAGATGGAGCAACCCCCTCAAACCCATCCTCACAGCTTGTAGATGGTACATGTAAAGGACAATGTACCCATATTCCTCCCACAGGCAGGCAGCTTAGACAAAGCACAAAGGGTCCAGTTCTGCACACATGGTGCCAAGCACAGGAGTCAGGACCCTAATAAATCCTACATTCATGACAAGTAGTGCAACCTTCCACAATAAGAGTTCACGGGATAAAATCTACTGAATATGGAACAGATATACTGTGTTCAGTTTTGGGCCCCTCACTACAAGGAAGACGTTGGGATTCTGGAGCGAAGGGCAACGAAGCTGATGAGGGGTCTGGAGCACAAGTCCGATGAGGAGCGGCTGAGGGAACTGGGGTTGTTTAGCCTGGACAAAAGGAGGCTCATGGGAGACCTTATCGCTCTCTACAACTACTACTAAAGGAGGTTGTAGAGAGGTGGGGGTCAGTCTCTTCTCCCAAGTCAGAAGTGATAAGACAAGAGGAAACAGCCTCAAGTTATGCCAGGGGAGGTTTAGATTGGATATTAGGAAAAACTTCTTCACCAAAAGGGTCATCAAGCACTGGAACAGGCTGCCCAAGGAAGTGGTGGAATCACCATCCCCGGAGGTATTTAAAAGACAGGTAGACGTGGTGCTGAGGGACATGGTTTAGTGGTGGTTTTGGTAGTGTTACGTTGATGGTTGGACTTGATCTTAAAGGTCCCCTCCAACCTAGACAATTCCATGATGCAGCAGCCATTGCCTGGTCATTTCAGCACAGCAGAATACAGGCATCCAGCCAGCATTTTATGACAAGGAAAGAGTCTAACCCAAGCTTTTTAACTGGCCTATGGAATAGAGAGTTAAAAGAAGGTGGCTGAATCCATTGCCACTCACTAAAGTCAAACATATTCAATATTCCTTTGTTTAAAATCCCCATTACCTACAGCCACAAGCAGGAGATGAGCTGTGCCAAGACTACTCTTACATGCATTCTACTTCAAAAATGCTGAAGATTCTTCATATGATGCCTTTGGCATCTACCACTGAATAAAGACAAGCCAAGTCATAAGACACTTTGTAACACAAAAATATTCAAAACCAAATACAAACTTGCAACACTATTTTCCAATCCAAAGGGATTAAATAATTATGTGCTTAATTAGGAAAAATTAGGACATCAGTTTCACTTTGTTTCTATGCAGACCAGAACTCATTTCCTGCTGTGGTTTCAGATGTAGCTCTGGATGACTACTTATGCAAAGACAGTGAGGAAAGCAGGTTAATTTTCAACACCACCACCACATAGGAACTTAACAAATAAACAAAAAATAAACACAGAGGAAAAAAGAATTACTTTTTATAATTGAAGGGAATCCAGCATGTATGCACTCAAATAGGGAATATTCACGTGCAATCCTGAAATACTTCAGACAGAGCCAAAGGAGAAATAACAGCTGGTTGAGCTTTCAGTCTACAAGGAAGATTCCAAATATACAGAGGAACAAGTGAGGGTAAATCAGAGTTGCAGTTAAAAATTACTCATCCCTTGGTAAGCGCAGCTCAGTGGCTTATATTATATACAAGTTCAACCTGGCAATCTGGCTTAGGTGTAAGAGTTCTTGAGTACTGGGCCAAAGTTTTACATCAAAGCATCTTCACATTGCCCTAGCAGCCAAGGCAATGGTATTTGTCTTGTTTGGGTTTTTTTTTTATTCATAAGAAACTACTCTGGCCTTATTTTAACACTTTGTTTTATAGCAAGTCAGCTTTGGCCTTTACTCATGCATTGCTCCTAATGAGCTCCTACCCACACAAGTAGTCCACCGGGTACTTGGCACTCCACTCCCAACCGCCCCGGCCTATCTGGAGCTACAGGCAAAAGCCCCACTGCTGCTTACTTGTTGGCTGGTAGTCTTCCACCTTTTGATGATTACAGCGCTTTGATTACAGCCCTAAAGCAGTTTCAGTCATTTGAAACTTTCCCACAATATCTTCCTCCCTTCCCCCTCAAAACATGCCTCAAGGACAGATAAGTTCCCACAATTCACTGGGAAATAAAGAGCAGCTCAGTTTACTGCAGAAAAAAAAAAATCTATGAGAATAAGACACCGGCAGTCCTAGCAACAGGCATATGGGACTGAAGTGCCTAGGTACACAGTGATCCATTTGGTTTACGAGTGCACCGGGCCTGGGAGCCCAAGTTAGTCCACCTGCTCCGCATCTGGCTGCCTTTTACATGCAAGGCTATCTTGTACACAGAAGAAACATGCCAACTGAACACCAAACTCATTTGTACACTACAAGACTGCTACCCAGGACTTGCGGAAGTATACAATTCACAAGGAAGTGTGTTCTCAAAAAGAATGAGGAGCTCCACATTTAGGAAACGAATTACAGATAGTGACTGAAGGTAGTCCTGCAATTAAGCTAGATGAATGAGTCCCAACAACCTTACAGTAGGATCTCACCATGAAGTATGTATGTGACATTGGGCAAGTCATAAAGTGATTGTTTCCGTCTCTGACGTGGAGGAAATACCTAGCCAGTCCTTAGTTCTGAAGCTTTGTTCATTAACCTTTGAGCACTTGAGACTGACTGTGCTTCAGAATTAAAGCAACGTAAATATTTATCTGGGAAATGGGAAGAATAAAATTATGTGAGTAGGAGTCAAATTAAAACTAACCGCGGTTTTAAAAATCTGTCTTCCAGCTGCTTGACTGTCCTCATGCACACAGCCTCAATGTTACATTAACAGGCTTCTTTCTTTTTAACTGCATGTAATTTTTCTTGAGATGTGTTTAATACTGGCAGTTAAATGGATCATTAGGATTGGAAATGTTCATCTCTTTGGAGATGAATTGGATGGAGCAGGGTAAGTTTCTATTTTCAAAGCTGCCATCAGCCTGCTGGTAGTTTTCTTTAAGGCACCATTAACACAGCAGCAGCCAGGACTGGCTTACATTGCTGCAAAGAAACTACTGACCAACAAGTTTAAACCTTCTTCCCTTACCTAAATAAATCTTTGCAGTCAAGCAGTACTCTGAATGTTATGAAGATACAATCGGAAAAGTCATCAGGTCCTGTACTTCCTTTTATCGTGTGTTATCTGTCACTGCACTTCCATCAGAAAGTGATAGGATGGGGTCGCATGGCTGACTTCTGGAAGAATACTGCATCAGAATTAGTACTCCGGTTCTTACCACCTTTCCTCCTGCCCAGTCCCCAACAGCACTGCAGTCCCTGCACACAGCATTCATCGGCTCTGGGCTTAGCCTGCCCCCTCCTCTCCCTTCCCTTCCCCTACTCTGCCTTGTACATCTACTTCATCCTCAGCACTGAGAGTTTGTGGCAAGAAAAAAATCTTTCAGCATATCAAACTGTTGTGATATCAGGAAATTAAGATAAGAAACATTGTTCCAGAAATTGACATTTAAATGGGTTTCATGGCTAAACAAAAACACTTCCAAAGATGAGTCTTTACATAAAAACTAAATCAACAGCACAATACACACAGTCTCATCAGGGTCCATACAGCTGTTCTGGTTACGCTCAGTCTCCAACAGGCACCTTAACGTACCTCACACCCCCATGTTACAGCATGTTTTCCAGACCTGGAGCTCTCCCCACAAGGCCAAGCTTCCCACATTTGCCCTGACAGCCTTAAGAAAAACCCAGGACTAAAGGCTTTTATAAGAACGTACCCTAAAGCAAGCTCTGCTCACAGTCAAGCCAGTCCCAGAAGCCAAACTCACTCCGGTGCCAGGGCCCCAGGGGCACCACCAGCCCCAACTGTCCCTGCCTGGCCCCCCAGGGCTCCCCCATGGCCCAAGACCCCACATCCACCTCTGAGGCCGTCAGCCCCTGCAACACCACAACAGGGCCAGACTCCAGCTCCCCACAGCCCCGTCTGACCACAGGCCCCACCGAGCCGGGCCCACATCCCAGGCTGGCCTCGGCCCATCCCCAGGGAGGTGCCCGAGGCCTGGGGCTGGCCCTGCCCTGCCCAGCCTGCATGGTACAGGTACAATTTGAGCACCCTGGACAACTGGCAGCAAGGCCCAGGGCCGCACGCTGAGCCCCTGCAGGCCCTGCACAGCGCTCCAAGACCAGCGCTTAAAATGGCTGGTGAAAAGCAAGATCTCTCACCAAATACTGCTTTTGCAGCCAGCAGCAGAGCCATCCCCAGCTGAGCTCAAGCATGAAACGCCTCCTGCCTGGTACTGGGGACCCAGCTGCAGGGCTGCTGCCACCCTTCCTCCTTTCTCCATGGGTGCTCATGTTTCCTTTCCTTCCTTCGTGGCCAGCCAGCCTCGTCAGCAGTACCACTGCTCTGCAGCCATGCTCAGACCACAAGTCAACTTCAGCATCGCTGCTGCTCCACACTGAGCATTACAATATTTGAGAGGGGAGGGATCATAAATTAGGAGAGAGAAGAGATCACACTCTCCCCCAGCTTCCACTCCATGTCTCATTTCCTGCAGCATCTCAAACACTAAGTCAGAGTAATGCCAAACAGGTATGTCTTTGCATATATTAATTCCCCTCCTGTAACACACACCCTCCAATTACTATTATTCTTCTCTTTCTCCTTACCCTACAGCAAGCAAAGACTCCTCATCTATAGCAGCAGAGCTGAAAGCCAACTGCTCTGCGCCCAACTCCTCTGCAAGCCAATCTTCGCTAACTCATGGTTAGCTTCCCTTCTTCTTGCCTTGTCTGCATCTTTTGGGGCAAGACATTCCCAGGCTAGGTTTTAATACAACTTTCTTCACATTGATTTGCTAACTGATTGCTTGAAAAGAAAAAAAAAATAAATCAGAAATCTGGATGACTGCTAAAAGAAACAATCGTACAAGATGGAGTCAACATGAAAAACAAGCCAGTGTGGGAGGATAGTCAGACATACTCTAACTTCACTGCTTTTATGCTTAACACTGCAGCTGTGAAAATCAGAAGGGAAGAAACCTGCTTTTTCAAGGCATAGCCAGCCTGTCTGCTGCGGTGTTTCAGAAGCACATCCCTAGTGCTTCTGTTCAGCACTGTGGAAATGATTGCATGTATAGTTCAGGTTTTGTCTTTTCGTAAAGATTTAAAAGTCAAAAGGATGAGAAAATAGCACTAGTCCGGAATAACAGCAGATGCCATAATGTGACAGGGTGAACAGGTCACTTTGAGACTAATGTTGAAAGACCATCATTTTCAAACACTGTTTGTACCATAGCTGAAGTACTAAAATTAAATAAGTGTTAAGCTGGACTCGGTGAGCAGAAAATTGCTTCTATTAAAAATTTCCCTCATAACATACTCATAAGAGGCACAGAGTGCAGAAAATCAGTTCAAAACTGTCTATTATTTCATCTTTGTTATAGCCTGTACCTCAGACATTTGGACCTGGTGATTCCTGTTCCATGAGAAACTCCTTATGGGTGTCAATGATTTAGCTTACTGAACACCTGTCAGCCCAGGAAAGTCTGAGGAAGAGCCATTTACAAAGACCATTTCACCCATTAGCAATAAGCTTGGAGTGAGGTGGCAACTGCAGAAGTGTACCTGAAGACATCTGCCCAGATCCGACACCCAAGTTACAAAAAACATTGGATGAGTTTTTTAGAATCATTTGTGTACATCGTGTGCCTTCAGAGCTAAATGTACAGACCTCACTTCACTGTAGTAACACCAGTAGTTGTTGATAGTCATCATATTACGTCTCCCTCTAATCCACTTCCAGTGGACTCTCCAATACTGACATTGCTTTAAACATTCTTGAAACAAGTTTTCCTAAAATGCAAAATCCCAGTACCTGCTTGTCCCAAAAGCAGCCCCTAGAGCAAGAGAAGTGAACTTATACTACTGTTAATCTCATTGTCCCTAAACCCCCTGACTTCTGGAGTTCTCTCCTCCACTACTGTGGATATTTCTGTGAGTCTTTAAAGTCTAACAAAAAAGAGAGACAGAAGGGAACAAGCTGAATCAGCGGCTTGGGGGCATAGGAGGAAAGCAGGCTACTGAGTAATTACTTACATTTATCAAATTGGCACCTTCTACTGCCCATACTCCTCCTGCTAGAAGCAAGCCAGCAGAGTTTAGGCAAGGAGACATATCCCCACATACCTGGATCAGAAGTACCTGCTAGTGAAAGAAATAGCATGGAAAAACACAGACACAAAGCGGGCAGGGTGACATAGGCTTTCTATATGTATTCTACCATCTCTGCCTTACTTCTGCCTCTCCAGGTCCACCCGACTTCCCATTTTCTCCTTTGCTTCTCCAATCTCTTCCTACCTGGCCCTGATAACCCAAGACTTGCCATTGGTTCAGAGGCAGCAGATATCCTTCTACTGCCTATTACAGAGAAGGACAGAAAGAAGCTCTAGGAGAGAGGAGTATTTGTTCTCCACTAGTCAAAGACATGGTGTTTAGGACAGCACAGACCTTACCAGCAAAGAACTTGTTCTCTACTTGCTGGCAGTGGAGAAATAGGTAGAGGAAGGGTGGGAAAATCCTCATCTCCTCAGCACCCTATTAACAACTGCAGCCTTTGCACTTTCTAGGAAAAGGGTTCCCAAAAGAATTCCCAACCACTCCATCCTCTCAAGCACTTAAATTTCAGAGCAGTTCTCAAGGCAGGAGATGTGTCCTTGTAGTATGCATCTTAAGAGGATAAATTACCCTAGAGCTACAGGCAGTAAAAGCAGGGATGTAGCCAGCAGGTGGAGATGTCAGCAAGACACAAGGTGGAGCAGCAAAATCTCTGCCATTGCAAATTCATGCCATTGCTACTAAATTATGGAAATCAAGCACCACAGGAAATACAAGACCAAATGCCATAAGATTCTGAAGTCTGAGAACTCTACACCTCATGGTGCCCATAACTTTGATAATAAAAGTCGATCTCCTGTTAAAATAGCTGCAGCTCTCTATCATCTTTATCACAACACAAAATAAAATCAATTGGTG
Source organism: Burhinus oedicnemus (assembly GCA_008921705.1). Lineage (NCBI taxonomy): Eukaryota > Metazoa > Chordata > Aves > Charadriiformes > Burhinidae > Burhinus > Burhinus oedicnemus. Next base: position 1,947,024 of record VFFE01007510.1, read on the forward strand.
AGAACATGTGATTACAGGAAAAGATTTTAGGACACCAAAATACCTGTTCCCCCCAAAAGAACTGCCAATAATAATACAGCACATCAGGCATTCCATTCAGCCATAAGCTTAACCTAAAAAAAAAAAACCACACACACCCACACCACACCTCTGCTCGTTATGCAGCAAAAGTAAAGAATCTTGCACTCTGCAACTGCCTTGTCATTAGTAAGCATAGAAAAGGAACTGACATCCAGTCACAGTAAGGTTTAGACTTCATTTAGCCTTCTTTAGTACTAACACTGGTATTTTACTGTTTTCATAACTGAATGTCAAAACAACTTCAGCTTATCCTCAAATATCCATAACATGCTGGTTAAAGAATTGTTGTCTAATTTGTGCATCTCTCTAGCAGTCTAAAGGAATCACTAGAGTGTGAAATTGCTAAATGAAGAAGAGGCATTGATCGAAAACGACATGGAGCAGAGGAAGAGAAAAGCATTCAGCACTTCCTAACCACACCCATGACACGGATCCAATCTCAGCAAAACATTTGTTAAAAAAAAAAAATCAAGTGCTGTCTCCAAAGCAAATGCGTTGTGTTCTCGATATAAAAATAGGACATGCTAAGTCTATGCTTCATTGTCACTTCTGCTAAACAAAACACTCCAAAGCAGATAGGGAAGACACATGATGGGGTTTGTCACCGTCCACCTTCACACAGGGCAGAAATAGTTTGGTATTAGCAAATACATGTTGTACGCTAAATCACTGTTACATAGTCACCCTTGAGAGGCACAGGAAGTTAAGCTATCAGGAGCTTTCTAAATGGTGGTACTTTGAGGATTACGCCAGTGGAATGACTTTCTACATAGCAGTCACCAGACATTCCTACCACTGCCTGATTCACAGCAGCAGGTCACTCTCCAACTCCAAATAACAGAAGCTCAGTTGATAGCTTTCTGGCAGTTTGTACATAATTCTGCATCTGGGAAGAATGCAATAGTTTGATAACAGCTAAGCCCATACTGTGTTGTTCTACCACAGAGGGCAATGGTGAACTGGAGAAGCTGAAGAGAAGAGGACTTCTTGTCTAAGAAAAAAGAACTGCTTGTAAGAACAAGCTGTACTACGTGGAAACAAAGTTTGAGTGTGCTCTGAGCTCCACAGCTAGACAACACAGGAGGAACATGCAGGACATTTTCTACAGTTAAAGGTTACCGCACCTCATCCTTGCATTTCCATGCTAATATGGCTTTACTCAGAAAGCCCATACCATAATTGGAACTGAGTTTCTAGCCTCTGGAAAGGATCTATTTCACTTTCAGAAAGGAATAAGACTCATACAGCTCTAGCTTAAGATTCTTACGTGCTGACCTAGCGCTTCAGAGGAGTCCTGAGATTCATCGGTTTTCTCCTTCCCTCGCACCATGGCAGTGCCACATTCTCCTAGCATGACCCCTGATGACTTAGGACCATTCCACGCTAAGTCAAATTTGACAGATTGACTGCTTTCTTTTAAGAGTAGAAGTGAAAAAGACCCAAGGAACACACTTTAAGAAAATATTTCAACCAAACGGGATCAACACCAGGTCCTCTGCACTCTGGGAATTTAGGCTAACCAACAGTGCAATTAAGTAGGCTTGCCTCTTGGGGCACTTCAAGGAGTAATTACTCCACCAGAGCACTTGAAAGAACACAAGGAAAGAGCACATGAGATAATGAGGCCTCTAAACAGCTGTCCTCACCTCAGCTTCAGCAGCCCTGTAAAAATAATCTGTTAGTCTCCAATATTGATTTTCTCTATGCTGAGAAGCTGTGTGTAAATTGACTTCTGCAATAAGAGCCATACAGTGAGGGTACATCAAGTGTCTGCCACAACCATGGTCTTCTCACTGCATTTTCGTCTTAGCAGGCAATTAAAGCATTATTGGTTGGAATAACAGTTTTCTAATGCCAATATTTCTTTAGTCACAAGTATTAGGTCATGTTATATTTGACGCAGGAGACAAGACGACAGCCTTCTGTGGAGGGGGAAAAATATTTTATTCAGTGGTACCAAAACAAGAGCTCTTGCATCCTGCAGAATCTAGGAGCAACATAACCTTCTTGTTGAAGAAAATTAGTCTGTAAGAGATCTGGAGAGATTTTCATCGTTTGTAGCAAGGGATTCCTTCAAGTGGTACCTGGGCATAGCAGTGTGCTCTACACAGTGACGACTGCTAGACCTCTCCCTCCCCCAAGACACTAATTTTGAGCAGTAGGCAGGCCAAGGACTGCAGTCGATGCATTTTGGCTCTGGTCCACTGGTGTCAAGAAATATCAGCAGGAGTTCTAATACACTTTAAAGCAGACACTCCTCTTTCCCAGGGGCCAGAGACACCACTTCACTCCCCATGCAAGTCCCCAGACTGTGAAAGATAGAGGAGTGCCTGGGGGATCTTTAAAATGAATTCACCAAACAGCTCCAGATCTAGGAAGTGGAATAATCTGCTGGGACTATCCCACCAAGGATGACAAACCCTGGGAGAAGCGAGCTAAAGACTCTATGGGACCCCTGTATTCCAGTGCTTCTTCTCACTATCATACTACCAAAAATGTATTTTGGCACACGGTCCTGCCTCCTTCCCCTTGCTATATCCAATGCACTGCAAACTACTAACCCAGAGTAAGAGCTAACGATGTAGTCCTTACATATTTTAAGGCAAAATCAGATACAAACTTTAAAAGAAAAACAGGAAAAAGGGTTCAGAGACCTACTGAAAAAGAAGACAAAGGGGAGAGGTTGTTTAGGTGTTTGCTTTTACAGTAGCCCTGGAAGCCGCCATTGCAGGCAGCCAGAGACAGGAGAGCCTTCAGATTATGAAGTGAAGGATTGATATCTCACTTCCTCATATAAATGCATTCTTTGGTTATCAGAATTACTTCAAGACACTAAAGCAGATCTTCTGTGTAGGAGTTTGGTCTTGATAAACAAATAGCAGCTGAATACTTATAAGCAAGTTGATTAAATCTTTAGCTAAGCAGACCAGTAAACTAGTACTACAGTGACAGCTGACTTAAGAGTCAAGATGTTTCTAGCTGCCAGTGAGCTAGTTCCCACCATCGCTCCTCCCCACATTAGTTTCCACACTCAGAGAGGATTAAGTTTTCAATATTAAGAGGAGGAATTCATCTATAATCCAAATTTAGGGAGTTTTGTTAAATTTCTTAGCAAGAAGACAAAGCAATTTTGCATCAGTGCACCTGAAACAGGAATAGAGTTGGACAGTAAGCCTAAAATGGCATGACTACTACCAGCATAACGAAAAAAAAAAGCCCCAAAAATTAATTCCAGAATATCTGGACTTCTTTTTTGACAAAAGAATGCAATATGTGCTTCAGATATTATTTAAAATGTAAAGCATCAATTGTAAAAGCTCAAGGCATTCTTTGTGTTTAAAGTGAATGTGTCAAAATGTTATATATCAGTGACCTGAAGTAGAACAGATCATTTGTACCATGCTAGTGTTAATTTAGGTAGCTACTTCAAAGAAGTTATCATTCAAGTGCTAAAATAAGTTAGGATCTTGAGCAGCTAACATCATGTATTTTCCAAGTACTGCTAAATTAATTCCATGAAGTATTTGTGAGCACATTTCTCCCAGAGTATGCAGGCATCTACTCAAAAGACAGATTTTGTTATAAGGTAGTAAGTGACTTAAAGTAGAATCACTGTCTTGATACTTGTGCCCCTCTGCTGTGGTCATCCCTTGAGCCCGATGATGCCCAGAGTAAGGGCAGACAGTAAAGAGCATTTACAGTATATTTAAACTTTAACCCCAAGTGAAAGTCCAGGCAAGACCATCCCAAGCAAGCATTCATCTTTTGTCTGTGTCTTTCATATTTTATGAAGGGGGCAGGAAAGAGCCTAGTGTCTAAAAGTTGTATTTAAATCTATGAAATAATGTGGAAATAAACATCATATAACTGAGTTACTCCATTAAAAAAATTGTATCAAATGCAAAGACCTTATCTGCAAATGAAAAGCAGACCCTGTGACCTAGGAGATCCTTCCCAATTCTGTGTTCTGGAAAGTAATCCTATTAAGACAGTCTGGTAAGAGGATTTTCCTTAGGCATTGATTGTGCCATCATTTGCATTTATGAAGTCCAACAAACAGGACCAAAGTGTGTGATCCCCTTGTTGGCGGCACACTCAGAATGGTGAACTCTCCTCAGTCACCACTGGAAGTGTCACCTGTAGACTGGCACCACTGAACAAGCTAGTATTTACTTACTTATGATTAGGCCACTTTAAATTAATGCTATCTTTCATACTAGCTTTGCTCCACATGCAGAACAGTATTACACTGAATTAATTAAGCTACCAGCATTCTAATAATTAAAGACCTATAGTACACATTATGATTTTTCTCTAGGCTTGGATCCACTAGATCTGCACTACTGATAAATATCACATGGATTGAAGAGACGCAAGATGCCTTCTGGGGCTGTGATCTGTGTGTTTCCCCAAAAATAGTTTAAGATACCACGTTGAACTGGTTCCTACAATAGATATCATGCTCCCTAGGGGGAAAAAAAAAAAAGGTAACAGTTCTGCTATTCAAATGTGATCCTCAGAATTAAATACTTATCACTTCAAAGAAGATTTGATTTGTTTCAGTGTGTACCTCTGCCCAAACGATTCCTTGTTCCAAGAAGATCTTCAGCAGGCTAAATTTATTCTACCTTTGAAATATAGTCATACTGCTGCTGTATGGACTGCATATAATTAAGATTTTTATCCCGCCTTCTCCAACATTAATAACTTACAGAAATCTTGACTTCTGTAATTCCATGTGTCACACAAGGGGACAGCAAAAGAAACTGCCAATGTTTTATGACAGGCAGCCAAAAGTTGCAGTGACACAGATGGATGGCCATGTCTAACCTACTCAATTTGTGCTGTCAAATAGAAGTTTCTGGAGTTAGATGGAGGGAAGAGAAATAAAAAGGCAAAGGAAAAATGAGAACTTAGCTTCTTATACTGCAGGCAAGACACAAGGCTGCGGGAAGAATGGATTGATATTGCTGCTGCTTTATCACCTGTGGTGACAAGAGACAAGGCGATCGTAATTCAGACTGAATCAGGTTAGAGACAGGATAGCATATTTTTTTCATCAGCATCTCCTGTAATCTCAGAGAGCTGCTTCACACACATGTACAGTAGTATGCACTACAAAATTGTCAAGGTGGTTTTGGTTGGATCTGGGGCCTGGTACAGTGCCTTTTAAGTGGCTGGACATAAGCTAAAGGAGAGCTATACGAATGCAAACAAAAGTTCAGCAAGACTTTGCAAGGCACGGGTCAACAGAATTAGTTTAGTCTCACGATAACCCTAAACTATCACACTACTTGTGAAATAAAGTCTTACTTCAAGTAAATAATCGTTTTCTTTAGATACAACACCTATTTAGAAACATTCCCTATGCCTTTTAATAGGAGGCAGAAGTGCCATGAAATACACGTTTTCCTTATTTAAGCAGGGTTATTTTTGTTTTAGACATTTGCTTCTGGAGAACCCATAGTTTAGATCAGCTAATGCAAAGCTATGAGAATAATGGGAGAGACCCCACTCTGACTTACCCTGTCAGAATACAGGGGGACGAGGGACCGACAGTGCACAAGTCAGCCCGGTGTCTTCAACAAAGCACAACATAACCAGCTCTCAGCTATCTGTGGATAGATCATCCATCTTGTAGTTTAGTTGTGCCACAAGTACAGACACATCCAAGCCAGACTCAAGTCCAAAAGTAACACAGATGAGTTTGTGCGATGAACCTGAGTCGGCGAAAGGGGTAGATTAATGATCAGTTTCCCTTCTTCCCCCTTCAGCTGTACATTCACTGCATGATTTGCAGCATAGTTCTTTTTTAAATCCACAGATTTTTTTTTTCCATTGTATCCATGTTCTTTTTTCCACCCCCTCTTCACCCGTGTTACCCTGGATAATCAAGCACTGACTCTATGTAAAGCAATTTGCCTAAAGGCAGAGGAGTCTTTGTAAAAGTACAATTATAAAAATTTAAGTGATGTAATCAATCAATTATTTCTTTGCCTTGTTATAAAACAACCACACCTACCACTTCAGCAAAGAGACCAGTTGAATCTTGAACAGAGAGGGAAAGGACAAAAGATTTGCTATGGAATAGCTGATAGAAAATTGAAGATTTATGTTGCAAAGCTTCTAAATTAGAAGTCAAGAATATTGCTGCTACGCAAGATAAAACAATGAACCATGACCAGTGCAGAAGTGACATCCAGAGTATACAGAGCTAAAGTAGCAGAAAAATAATTTTCTTGAACTCCTTTGAGATGCAGTGCAGATTTTGCATGTGAAAAGGAGGAAAGTAGCAGAACGGTGGTACATTTCCTACTAAATTAGGGTCTTTAGAACCCAAGATCAGAGTTTAAGCAGCGCATTTAGAGACAAAAGGCTCTGGCCTCACCACCATCGGGTGCTTGACACCTTCATAGGTACTTAAGCCCACTTCCCTGAAAGCAGCAGCCTGCATTTTACGAAGGTTGTTTTACAGCAACATGCATGTTATAGGCCGTTTTGGGCTCCCTATTTTCTACTCTTGGGGCTCAAATGCCTTTCTTGGGCTGCTACATGATATAAGAACTGTTGCTACCCCAGTGTTGCCTGTGTCCTTTGTAGGTCTCTGATCACAGCAACCCTTCAACTGATAGGGGTATGATGAGCAGCATCCCTGCCCTCAAGAGAATGCTCCAAATTTCATGCTGTACAACATGGAAATCTGACATCGGTAATAGTTGTCCAAAAGAAATAACCCAAATACATTTCTAAGCAATCTGATGGACCTCTAAGTGCTTTATTCCAATGCATCTAGACTGTAATACTTGATTTCCTGAAGAAATAAATCCTTTATTATGCTTCCTGCTGACTTGCATCCTTTTAAGGAGGGACACTAATTCTCAGACCCCTCTCAGTCTCTTTCCACTTTTGATCCATTTAGAAAGGAGTCCACATGCAATTACCACTTGTGAGATCTTGGTCCAAGTTAGATGAAGCCTATTCAAAGAGTCAAACAGTCAGCAAAAGCTGTTTTCTGTAGTGTTTTATTCAGTGGACTTCCTTACCAAACATCTTTCTGATAAATGAATAATGAATTTCAAACATTACCTCACCATAGCCCGAGGAATAAGTAGTACCTGATCATACCAGCAGGTCCACATCACTACATGGCAGCCTTAGCAGCATGCTGACCAGGCTGTTTTGGAAAGGACGGGATGTTTGGGGTGTGGGGGGAAGTGTTTGGCCCTGAAGTCCTTGCACCATTTTATTCTGCTTTCTCCCAAATCCAGAGCAAAACAGATCACTGGTAACCATGGCAACTCCCTCAGACATACAGGATCTGCGGGGGGTGCAGAGCCACTGACCCATGACAGAGTGGGCTGGAGAAGGTGGTCCATACTGTGCAGAAGGTCAGTGGCCCATATAAATACAGTTACGAATAGTAGGGAGAGAAACAGCTGCAGCCGAATGCATCAAGACACAGGACGTGCCTGTTTGGATGCAAATGCACAGAGGAACCGATACCCTGTACAGCATACACAGCACTGCTCTTGGTAGACCATCGATACCCATCAGTCTGCACGTGAGTTCAGTAATGAAAAAATATTTTGGAAATATAGTCAAGGCAGTTCATTTGTTCAGAGCTTCCCCACAAGCCTCAGTCCACCTTTTACACCTTGTCACTAGCTTTACCACTACAACCAGTACAGCTGTGTGGCAAGAAAGTAAAAACTTCCTAGCCTTCCTTTTCCTTTTGTGACCTAGCTCTCCTGCCTCAATAACGGCCTTCCTCTTGTCTCCTGTCTAGAACCAACCTGGTCAAACTGAAATGTGTACAGACCAACAGATTCTCTAATGCTGTATTAGGGACAAGCCGTCACTGTTAGCACATACCAGCAGCTTCAGGAAGATGGCCAAAGAGGGTGTTCTCCAACACTGCAGTCACAGAGCACCCAGGGGAAGGGAGCTCAGTCCATGCAGGACCAAGTTAAATTGCTCCCTTCCCCCCCGTAACCCAGCAATACTTTTTTTTTTTTTAAACTAATGGTCACAGATTAGCCCTGCCGACACAAAATCCTTGATCCATTTGGGAGCTTCATGCCATTCTTGTAATTGCAGTACTCGCATGAGGAGGTAAAAGAGAATCCTACATATGACAGTTGTCAGTCTGGCATGGCTTTGTACTCTTAAAGGAAATGCTTGAAGGGCTTTTATGGGCAGCACTTTCAGTTACATTTTCTTGTATGTTGAATTTTTAAACAGAATTCCAGGGTATTTTGCCCTGCAATGGAAAAGAGGTAAGTCTGGACATCACACCCTTTGCCAAGCACTGATTTCCATACATGACTAGACATATTCTAATAAAATAGTCAACTATCCAACTAAGTTCATCAATATCTCATATTAGAAGGTAAGTCCTATATTCAACTTTTAAAATGCAAAATCTAAGGGCTCATTTGATTTGTACATGCATGTCTCTACATTAAAAAAAAAATCAGCAAAAAACCATAGTACAAGCAAAAAAAAAAATCTTTCTTCATTGTTTACTAATGCTGTGCAAAATCTGTGTGCTCTCAATGCACTTATTGCACCAGCATTCTGCCATTTATAGCAAATGCTGTAATTACAGGTAGACAGGACCCTCGAGCACAGTAATTTACCTGTAAAGTTGAATGGTTTCTGGGGACAAATCCAGTGGCCTTTTTTTCATATATAAAGTTGTACAAGTTTGGCAGGTGCACACAATATAGATCATACATCTGGAAAACTAGACTGTCATCACTTTCATGCTGAACTACAAGTTGCAAACCATTAGGGAATCAATAGTGATGATGTAAGTTGTTCTGTGCAGCATTATTTAGCAATTCTTAACCAATAATGGATTTAGCCCAAACCATGAAGCATCTGCAGAGAAACTATTTTTAGAAACAACATACCTAGTACAGGTCAACTCTGAAGTCAGTTCAAGTCCTGCAGTTAAGGCACTGCACTTTCAATATACTAATCTGTGACCACAACCTCAGTTTCAGCATTCATAGAAGTCAATACAAACAGGTTATAAAACTCCATATATTTTTTTTTAATGAAGCAGCTTCCAGGAGGAAACAGCCAGGCTGGTGTTCACCTGAAGCACTTGACCTGACTACACTGACTACATTAGCCTGACAGGTTCTGGTGCCAAACAAATGCTGCTTAAGAGCCTCTGGTCCTACTGAAGTTTTCTACTGTGGTACTTCAGATCAGGTTTTTATCCCTAAAGTCTGCATCACCTGGAAGTAACCCTTTTAAAGCTGATCCCCAACCCTATTATCCTGCTTGGCATCCGATTTTTAAAACTAAAACTGTACTGCTAAAGACAAGATCCACTAGAAAAAGAACACAACCAAACCTGCCTCCTTATTTCCCAATCTCATCTCCTAAGCTTTGTCACCAAGCCAAGCTTATAGCTGACTTGCAAGTACCTGAGAGACTATGAATACACATTTAGCTTTGAATAAAGGCAGTCTTTCTGCAACTGCTCACTTACTGATGAATCTCAGCATAATTTAATAGAAAACATTATTTAAATGGATAAGAGTGGTGTCCTGGTTTCAGCTGGGACAGAGTTCATTTTCTTACTAGTAGCTGGTATAGTGCTGTGTTTTGGATTTAGTATGAGAATAATGTTGATAACACACTGATGGCTTTAATTGTCGCTAAGTAATGCTTATACTAAGTCAAGGACTTTTCAGCTTCCCATGCTCTGCCACTGAGGAGGTGCACAACAAGCTGGGAGCAAGCCTAACCAGGACAGCTGACCCAAACCAGCCAAAAGGGTCTTCCATACCATATACCTCATGCTCAGTATATAAACTGGGGGAGTTGTCTGGGAGACAGAAATCCCTGCTCAGGAATGGGCTGGGCATCAGTCAGCAGGTGGTGAGCAACTACATTGTGCATCACTTGTTCTGTATATTCTTTTATCATTATTGTTGTTATTATTTTCTCTTCCTTCCCCGTCCTATCAAACTTTTTATCTCAATCTCAAACCATGAATTTTGCTTTTTCTCCTGATTCTCCCCCCACCCCACTGGGGGGGTAGTGAGCAAGCAGCTGCGTGGTGTTTGGCTGCCTGCTGGGTTACACCACCACAAGTGGCAGGCCCTACATTTATGCAATCCCACAAGGAGACACCCAGGTCTTCTTGCAGACTTCCAGTGCACCACACTGCAAGCACCCTCTCCTTTCTTATTTCTGCTCTTCCCAGAAACAGAGTGCACTGCCCCTTAAAAACAGAGCTCCAAATCAGAATAGAGATGAAACACCAACAGTGGTTAGCTCTTCCAGGATTAGCAATTTGATGGCCATTTCTGACATTCTGGAAGATTTCAGGTTGTTTCAGAGCTTAAGTGTCACTGCATCGGGAAGTTATGATAGATCTTCCACAGAAATTAAAGCAAGCAATTCCCAACCCCCCCAACCTGCCTTCAGACAGGGTTATTAACTGTCTGCATAGGTGACCAAGTTTCAGTCTGAGAGCTGCATCTGTAAGCCTAAAAGTAATTCAAGCAAAGCATCTTGCGTTAAATTGCTATTGTCTTTAATCACTACACTCATCATGCATCTTCCACTTTATTCTGATAGCATATTAAGTGCTTGACCTTTTCACTACTGTCATCTGCGCTGACACTGGATAGAGTTCACGTGTAACAGCAAAGACAAACAGAAGAATTAAATATTTTGCCCTCAATCTTCACAGCTAAAAACCTTTTCACCTCTTTTGTCAAACCATTTTTTTTTTTACTCTAAAAGTCACCTTAGAAACTGAATCGTCAAAAAAGTTTTTTTATGCAGCAATATATGTTCTCCATCTTAATGGGGAGCTCTCCTTCTAATGCAGGCCTCCTATTTCAGTTGGAGGCGGCAACCACAATAAGGAAAAGAATGAAAGATTTCTTTCCTTCAGCAAGCCAGTTATTTGAATTCTGTGAAGAACAGCAATAATTCCTCTGGACCTTGGTTTGGTCCCATGTATTACATCCTTTCTTATGTACAGAACAACTACGCCTGTATGTCAAAAGCACACAGCCCAAAGAGGCCTGGTGGTTTTGAACAATGAGAGTCAAACCAGAGGCAATAGCCAGCTACTAACTACATTATCAGCTCACGCAGACACAAAATCATCAGGTCATGCAAGCAGTTGTAAATAATTCTGACCTCCAAGAAATCCTCGCAGCCTACAGGCTACGTGGCCTAACAAATCGTGAGGCTAGAGGCAAGTCACACCAAGACGAAGAGTAACAACTGCTTATTTTTAACCAGAGTTTCCATTTATATCTTTCCTTCCCGCAGTTCATGGATGTGAATAGTTACGGAGGTTTAGCTTGTCAGATGCACATTTTTTATGAGGGCAAGTCCTTCTGACAAATTTGCTGATAAACTGGTTTTGAGATGAAAGGAAGTTTCTTTAAATATTTGTATTATGTATGTGCTAGGTATTCAGGCCTGGTTATTTAGGCCCTCACATCCACGCCTCAGGGACTGTCCAGCTCTTGCCTCCCTAGCGCCACAACACCCAGGAGCCCTGGGGTGAGATGTTAGCTGCAAAATTCACATTTGGCTTCACCAAATCTCACTTCAGAAGTCTCTAATAAAAGTGAATTAGACTACTGATGGGAAAAGTATATGCAAACCTCAGTTTACACTTAACATTTTGATCCTTTATAACTGTAAATACTCAGGGTGGCAGAGAGATAAGATACCCTGGGGACTAGAAAGTCTGTATTTCTAATGAAGCTTTGACAAAACAGTACTGGCACTTTCTTTGCTTATGGTATTGTCATCTCTGTATGGAAGATTACAGTTACTATTCCTCTGAACAATACTGAAGAACCCTCCTATTCACCCATCCTCTACAGAGGAGAATTCATTCTGGCAACACTCACTTTTTGCAGAGTAACAGCAAAAAACAGGCTGGATACCTACAAAGTAGATACAACACCCACCCCCCCACCCCAGTATTTTCAATTCTCATCCTAATGATCTTCCAACTGCTCACTGAAATTTCCTGACTAGTACCTACCCCGCTCCTGGAGGCCGGGATAACACAGAACCAGGGTCTAGCGGGGACCGTCCCTGCGCCGGAGCCCTTCCTGCTCAACAGCCGCCACCGCACAGCGCCCCCCCGCTCCCCTTTCCTCCCCCCCGGGGGCACACCGCTCTCCGCTCCGGCCCGCCGGGGGCCCCGCCGCACAGCCAGCTCGCCCCTAACGGGGACCGACAACCCCCCAGACCGGGAAAGGCGCCTCCGCGCCCTCCCTGCCCTGCCCGGGGGCGCTGCAAGGACAGCGGCTCCCGGCCGAACACCGCCCCGGGGCGCACATCCGGCACCCCCGGACCTGCCGCAGCCGCCGAGGCCCCCCTGGAGGAGAGGGGCCGCTCCGTGGTAGCCGCCGCCTGTCCCCAAAGGGCGGCCCCCTCCCATTCCCCTCGGG